>JAJHZJ010000020.1:3513577-4038577 GCA_023548195.1 Bettongia penicillata ogilbyi | reverse complement strand
GACACTTTTGATGAGTTTTCCTTCTGCCTTACAATGCTAGAGAATGCCATGGAATGCAGGGTACAAAGCAATCTACTAAGTTTCTTCTATGTTAAAGCACTGTGCTAAGGTGCTAAGGACAGGAAAACCAGATGGATCAGTTCTTAAATTATTAAGTCATTATCTTCATCTCTTCAAATATCTTTATGTGGATGTGTATCCACAAAAATATTCATGGTTCCTATAAATTAAAACTAAACTTGAAACAAATTTGAACTGGAAAATGTTAAGATGCTCTTTCCACCTCTCCTTCACCCCCAGCCTCATCTGGAAACATTTTTTAGCATTTTTTTCTTATGGAAAACCAATTATCATTATGTCTCATGAACTGATTTAAACAACTCTACCTCAAAGGAGAAGTAATTCTTTCAGAAGACTATGATGCCATTGATTAGTCAAGAGACAAAATTAGTTCCAAGTATTTAGGGGGAAATATTGGAAAAATATCAAATTCTGTTCAAAGTGGCACCATCATTTTTGGCTTATGCAATCATATTAATAGCAAAAAAAATTTGTTACTTCCAATAGCAAAAATTCTTCCCTCTTGCACTTGGTAATCAAGAATCTATATCTCCTGGAATTGAAATCAAGTTTTAAAAATCTAATACAGTTTTAAAAATCTAATTGGGACTGCAGGACCGAATGCCCAGAAGTAATTTATTCACATTACATTCTTCCCTGGTTTTACTATAAATATGAAGAAGTTGGATGAGATCTTTGGCAAACTGCAATCCTGATGGCAACTAGCTACCACGTTTTACAACATGTCCCTAGAAAAAAAGAATTCTTAACCATTTTTGTGTCATGGATCACTTTGGCAGCCCAGTGAAGCTTTTGGATCCCTTCTTAGAATAGTGCTTTTAAATGCATAAAATAAGATAAATAGGGTTACAAAGAAAACCATCTCTATTGAAATAAGGACATAACTGTTTTCCCTATCCAACTTCATGGACCTTCTGAAATATATCCATGGACCTCTTGGAGCTTCATGGATAACAGGTCAAGACTCTTTTTCTTGAAGTACTGAATAACAATTGAAACCCAGGCATGAAGATAAGCTATCCCCAGTACTGTCTTAAGAGTTATGATAAAGAAGAAAGACATTAGCTTTTACATACTTCATGCTTTATGATTTGGTATTTCAGCCAGCACCATACAGTCAAACGGGGGATGTATCTCTGTACTTATCGTTGGTGCAGCTCACAGTTATTAGGGCTTTCCCTAGAAATATTTTCAAAGCCAATCAAACTTTTTTTGCATACCCTGTAGGGAAAGATTTTCACATGAACAAGTTCCATAGCACATACTTTTCTTTTATTTAAAGAGAATTAAGTAAAAAAGTGAATTAGATTTTAGGATTTGGGGTGAGAAGCAGTTAATATAAGGCACATGAAGAAATTTGGGAGAGTCATCCCAATCTTTGTACAATGTGTGAAAAATGCTGAAGAACCATTATTAGGAGAGTACATGGGTATCATAAAGACTTCAAGACTTCTTTTATACTCCTGAAGTTATTAGTTTTAAGAATGTGGCTGTCTAGTCTTTCTATACTTAGCCTGGCAACAAAAGTGGACTCAGCCTTCTCTGTATTTGTCTAGATTTTTATATACTAGTATCTTGGGCTTTGTGCTATTCTTCAAATGAAATGGAACAGCAATTAATAATTAATAATAATAATAATATCTCACAGTTTTATAGGGATAGGTCCTAGATATGTGATTTAGAGAATGCTTGGGTGAGGAAACCCCTTCTACTGTTGCCAGGTGGCACCTTCTCTGCATAGTTTCAAGACTGAGCAACATGACGACAGTCACATAGACAGTGTATTTCATAGGCAGATTTTGAATCCTGAACTTCTTGGATTCAAAGCTAGCTCTCTATTCATTATTAGGCAAGGGTTTTTTAATCTGGAGTCCATGGATAGATTTCAGGGGAATCCTTGAACTTGAATGGGAAAAAATTGCACCATTATTTCAATATAATTGGCTTCCTTTATAACCCTCTGCATTTTATCTTAAGAAAGGGTCCGTAGGTTTCACCAACCTTCTAAAGGTATGCAGGACACAAAAAAATACCCCTGTGTATAACCCATGTTGTCCTTCATATGTGTGTAGGGCTTTAAAATGTGCAAAAATTGTTTTCCTTACACTAAATCTCTTAGCTATTCAGATACCTTTGTGAGGTAGGTAATTATAAAAAAACAAGTTAGTCATCCTAAAAAGAAAGAAGAATGTTAATAGGTCTAAGAACAGTATAGTGACTTATTTCCTGTATGAATGTTGGGGATTATTTTATGAAAGAAAAGTTTTTGGCATTACCCAAAGTTGCTTCTGACATTTCTAAGACACTAGTCACAGTTGGGCTCATGGTTCTTCGAACAGTTTCCATTGTCACTGAAAGGCAAAAAAGTTAATTTTACCAAATAAGATGTGATAAAGAAATAAGAAACCAGAAGATTTTTTTCAAATAAATGACACCAACAATTGGGACTCATTTAGCACATCTTTTCTTAAGTAGCTTAGAGGAAGGAATTCTCATAGTGACTTTTGATTAGTCAGGAGGTCTTTTCAGAGCTATCCCAAAATAAGATTTTATTGCACCAATGGAACAACTTGGAAAGGAGACCCAAGAATGACTTAATTTCGAAGTTAAATGTATCAATTCAGCTGCCATCCTCCATTCCTGGATCAAAGGCAAGACCTTAAATTTAGTAAAAATTTTTAAAATGTGAAAGAGTGACAGTGAAAATTAGAAAGTAACATGAGAGGTTCAAGCTGACACTTGCAAACTATGAATCTGTAATAACCAAGAGAGCCCTTAGAAATATGAATTTTGATTTTAGCACAAAATTTCTGAAGTGGAAAATTCTGAGGGTATTTGGCAAAGAAGATGGAAATCTAAAGGACTCTTGCCTTCAACATCATTACAAACCAAGAAAGTAGCAGAATCTTTTAGGTAGAAAAAAAAATTGGAGTTTTGACTCTTTTATTTTTATTGCAACTTACCAACCACACTGAAATTGGGAAGGAAGAATAAATCACATAAATCATGAGTTAGTTTGATTTCCCAAAAATAAGAAGGGTTATAAAGCAATTGGGTAAAGGATCCACTCTTTCCTCTTTAGATAAGACTACCTATAAACTCATGATAAAAATAGCCAAGATATTTCGAGATAAAAGCATTCAATCTATTAATTACCTACCTATTCTGGAAAAGTTAGGGATATACATAAGTTCTAAATTCATTCAGTTCATTCAATAAATGTTTATTAAGCACCTACTGTACACAAGTCACCATGGTAGCTCCTAGGGACATCAACATTAAAAATAAAGCCCCAAACAGTCCATGCCCTCCAAGCCTAAAAAAAAATCACTTAATAGAGGATACACACACACACACACACACACACACACACACACACACACACAAATGGGTAGAATGTGGCTATGGAAAAGGTGACTAGTACAATGTACTTCGGGGAATTTTGGGGAGGGAAGGACCACTTTAAAGAGGAATAATGAAGGAAGCCTTCCTGGAAAAGATGGTACTAGAACTGGGCCTTAAAGAGAGAGGGGAAGATTTAACAGGCAAAACTAAGGAAGAAGCATGTTCCAGGGCTAGGAGAGTGTGGGTGGGAGCTTATGAAAATGCACATGAGACAGAAAAATGTAGGACAATATCAGAAAACATTTAATGACTTAGTTTGACTAGAACACAGTTGATGGATGGGAGAAAAGTGAAATAAAATGACATGGAGAGGTGAATGGTTAGAGGAAAGGACCCCAATTAGGCGGCTATTATGAAAAGCAGAAATAATAAAAACCTGAACTAGGAGGGGTGGCAGCATGGTTGGGAATAGGAAAACCAGAGGTATTATGTAAGGAAGAATGTAAAGATTTGTTAACTTACTGAGAGACGGGTAGTGTGAAAGAAAGAGAGGAATGAAATGAGACTCTTATCCTGAGTGGTCGGTAGTAACCGCAACAACAGGAAAAAAAAGGACATATATTTTGGGAGGAAATGAATTTAATTTTAGACATACTCAAACTCTATTTAGATTGGAGATACTTTATTAAATCTGGACTGGAAAACTTCCCATCTGGGCTTTAATTTCACTTAGTCTTGCATGAAATATTATTTTGACCACAGTGTTGATAAGAGGACAGTTTTTCCCTTGATAGTCTGGTTTTGGCTATCTCATTTAGCATAGTCCCAAAAAGGTTGATAAGAACAACTGAAGCACTTTGAGTAAGTTAACCCCCTCTTTTTTTCTGAGGTGACATTTTACTTTTTAAGTTTCCACTGTAAATATGATTGCTACTAGGACCCTACACGTAAACAAATCAGAATTAATTTTAAAAGTAGTCCATCGGTATAGAAGTGGATACTTGTGAAACATTAAAAGCTTAATTTCATTACATTTAAAGGTTAAGAGATAGGGTCAGGGGTGGTAGTAGTGCAGGGGGAGCTCTCATCCTTCTCTAAAATGAAGGCATCAAAACAATGACAGTCAAACCAGACTATTAGTTGTTCCATAAACTTGGCCTGCCCCTATGAGTCTGTGCAGACTATTTCCATGCCTAGAATGTACTCTTCCCTCATTTCTAATCAGTCAAAGTTCTTTTCCTCCAAGGGTAAGATCAGGTACGACTTGCTCCACAAAGCTTGTGCTGATAACCCAGATGAAAAGGATTTCTCCCTCCTTCAAATCTTAGTGAATTTTGGTCCAGATCTCTCCTTGGCCCTTATCATGCTCTATTTTACATTATCCTTATCCAAGTACAAGTTGCATCGCAAAGAATTTAAGCATTCATCTTGGTAGTCCCAGGACTTGTCACAGCACCTGAAATGTACTAAGCCCCTCAGAGATGTTTGTAAGACTGTTGTTAAATCTGCTGATGTATCTCACTTGGGAGTTAAACATGCTTCCATAGTATAAGTACTATTTATGTTCATTAATATTCTGCTTTAACTTTTAATGTTTTAAATCAACCTATTCATAAGAGTGACTTTTAAAAATCATGTAATATTTTAGATGTTGCATACCATTAAGATGTAGAATCCTTATTATAATGTACAGTTCTTATTACCTGGTGCAGGCAGTGTTGGCATTTTTTTCTCCTCTGGTTTTTTAGACTCATCAGGTAATGTCAAGGTTTCATTCTTAGCTGAAATTTTAGAGGGTGTCATTTGCACTATTTTCTTATATCCAATGCCTGAAATAACTCATTTGAACATGTACTAGAAGCAGAAAGTGTTTAACTGCAATCCACTGAAACCTGTCAGGCCACAATAGTAAGGACCACCTCTTTCCATAACTAGTAAGTGTGAAGGACGTTTAATTCTCCTTTTTCATTCCATCAAGACTTCAAGACTCTGTGATCTCGGTGTAGATACACTTTCCCTTCATCAATGCAAATGTTTCTGTGGCTAAAGAGATTCAGATAATAGGATCAACAATTGACTAGGGACTGAGCAATAATCTAATAAAACGTCTTCATTTAACAGCCGATGATACTGAGACTTACAAAGGTTAAATGACTTGCCCAAAGTCACACAGCAAGTCTAATGAGATGATATTTGTAAAGTGCTAGAAAACAGGAAAAAAACAAAGTCAAAATAAGACTAACAAACAGAGGAAAGTAATCTTGCTTTAAATGTGAAAGGAGATTTTTATTAACTTGTGCAAATACGAGTCTCTTTTTAGACCTTTGGGAATTCATCGGAAAATATGAATTCAAATAAAACTTCAATTATTATCTTCAGGCAAACCACAGTGTTGCCACTTTACTCCTCAAACTTTCATCCAAGAGTGTATCTACTCTCTTTCCAGGAATGTACATCTGCAATCCAGATTCTTTTAAGTAGTTCTTTGGTTTGGTTAGTCACCTTGTATTGACTTTTTTGGCCACTAGGTTACAATTAGACCAACCAAACAGCGATTTAGTTGTACTTGGTTGTTATTCATTTGTGATTTCATTTGGAGGTTTCTTGGCAAAGATACTGGGAGTACTTTGCCATTTCTTTCTCCAACTCATTTGATAGATAAGGAAACTGAGGCAAACAAGGTTAAATGACTTGTCCAGGGTCATACAGCTAGTAAGTGTCTGAGACCAGATTTGAACTTAAGAAGATGAGTCTTTGTGATTCTATGCCTGGTGCTCTATCCACTGTGCTACCTAGCTGCCCTTATTTAGACTATGCTGGACTAGGTGAACCAAAAAGCTGCCTAGTGTTTCAAGCACACTAAGAAGATTTTCTATGCAGGGTTTAGTCAAAGATATGGACAAGAGTCACAGAGAGTGAGAAGATGTAGGGTGGATGCAGTCTATATAGGCAAAGATAGTAACACACTGAGAAGACCATGATCTAGAGGCTTAAAAGAGTTAATTCCATTTCTAAGGATGTGACATTTATACACTTGGGGTACATTAGGCCCTGAGAGAATTCAGAACCTTGCTTTAATAATGAAATGAAATGTTCAGGGAATCCTAAGATGAGGAAGGACTTCAAGAGGTCAGCTTGTCCAAAAAATATTTAATATTAAAAATGTTCTTTTAAAGCACTTGAAGAATGGAAATTTATACTCCCTTCTTTGGGCTAACTAGGTGGCACATTGCTGGGCCAGGGAACTTCATCTTCCTGAGTTCAAATCAGTCCTCAGACACTTCCTAGCTGTGGAACCCTGGGCAAATCACTTAACCCTGTTTGCCTCAGTTTCCTCATCTGTAAAACGAACTGGAGAAAGAAATGGCAAACCATTCAAGTATCTTTGCCAAGAAAACCCCAAATGGGGTTAAGAAGAGTTGAGCACAACTGAAAAAACTAAACAACAAACTTTGGAGGTGACAATATTATTAAAGGATAATATTTCTTCTTTGTAGAGGGAGGATGAACCTACGATTTTATTGGTATAAGGGGCTCTCCAAGAAGAAAATCCCACCCCACCCCAAGCAAAGATGTACATAAGCTTTTTCTCTACAAGGTATAGTTTCAGAGACCTTCCTAGAGTACTGAGAGGTTACTCTTGACTTGTCCATTGTTGCACAACTAGGATGTCAGAAATGGGACTTGAGCCCAGGCCCTCTTGGCTCTGAGGCTGACTCTCTGTCCTCCATGCCATGCTGTCTCTCTCAATGTTTCCCATGCCTAATCCAAATCCTTTCTAATGTAATTTAAATACATTTCTTCCTCTTGTCAGTGTTGGCGATGTTATAATGGATGTTCATTATTGGCTGACTTAATGGTTATTAAGTTTTTGTTCCATCTCCCACAGATCAAATCATATTAATTCCCTTTTTCTCCCCTTGCATTTACGGAAGCCACTAATCAGTCATTTGATTTCTCCTCTCTTTTTTCTACCTATTATTACAATGCAGAAATTAGGCAGTATGATACAGAGAGATGTCAGATATGGCATTAGAGGAGCTTGGTTAAAATATTACCCTGTTGCTTATTGGTTTTGTGGCCAAGGGAGACATGCAACCTTTCTGGGCCTTCACGTGTAAAAAGAAGCTATAAATCTATGTATGATTCTAGGGCCCTACTTCACTCTACCACTGGCATAAGGCAAGTCTGGGGCATGGCTGGATGGAGCTGCCAACAGAACGTACGGAGCCTTTAAAAACCAGGAAATTTCTTGTCTTTTGTTGTTTTTCAGCACTTTTGTCAATATATTTACCTTTCTAAATTTTGGCAAGTCAAGCCATGGGTTTGGCAAACCTTTTGTACATCCCTTGGAGATGTGTGTGTAACATGAGCTTTCTTGTTTATTTTTCCCAATAGTCACACCATGTGTGTTCTGGAGCAAAATCTATTACATTCCTTAACAGGAAGAGTTATGTTTGAGGGATCTCCCCTTCTCAGAAATCTATTTTTCGTTTCTCCTGGAAATAGAACAGCTTAAAATACTCATTCATCTTTGTAAGCAACAGATGAAAATACTAGATTTATAGAAAATTAGGTTTGAATTCTGACCATCACTTATTAGCTATGTGACCAGGGGAAAATCACTACAGGGATTACTTTCCTTGCCTCTAACATAGGTAAGCCTGGAAAATAACAATAGCTAATAAATAATACATGACATTTACTTAGTGCTTTAAGATTTGCAAAGTGCTTTGTATGTGTGACCTTGTTTGATTCTCATGACCTTCTGAAATAGGTGTTATTATTCGCATTTTACAAATGAAACTGAAGCAGACAGAGGTTAAATGAATTGCCCAGGATCATAGAGCTAGTAATTGTTTAAAGAAGGATTTGAACTTGGGTATTCCTGATCCCAAGTCCAGAGCTTAATTCTCTGCATTATGGAGGTGCCATGGTATAGTGCAGAAGTTCCCAAACTTTTTTGGCCTACTGCCCCTTTTTCAGAAATAAATAATTTACTCTGCCCCTTGAAATCTACTTTCTTTAACCCTTCAATAGTTTTTTTTTTTTTGAAATTTACATCAATTCAAAAACATGATATTTTAAATAATGCATCTTAAATTAAATAATTTGTTATAAATTTGTGAATTTTTCCTGCATTGAAATTTTGATGACGCAGTATGGAGTCATGTAACCATATAATATTGTACTGTACAAACACTCCCATATTCCCATCGATGGGTGATGGACTTCCAGACAATGCCCAGCATCCTGGCCTCAACACTTGCTTGTTAAGATCAGCCTGGGGCCTGAACCACATTGATTGTAACTTGCATTTTATGTGTTTATCTGGAAAATAATGTAATCACTACAATTTTAACTCTGTTACACAACAGATGAAACATGTGCAAAAGGTTTTTCAAAATTTTCTTATCTTCTCTTTCCTTATATGTCTCCAACCCCTTTATTTTTATTCGATGCCCGCCAAATGTACTTGAGGTTATTAACCACCACCACCACCCCCCACCCCTGCCCCCCACCCCCGCCCCAGTACCTGCTCCCTCCCACCAGTCATTTCATATCGCTTCAGAGGTTGTTATAGCCCAGTTTTAGAACTTCTGGATAGTAGATAGAGAACTGGTCTTGCACCAGGAGGAATTGAATTCAAACACATCCTGGCTATGTGACCCTGGGCAGGGAGCAACTTCTGAAAGCCCTGGGAAACTCTCTTAAAGCGCTAAATTACAGAAGTGGTGACCTGAATTGGCAGAAGATTTCCTTTTACAGAAGTATCCTATGCCAATGAAATCACAGGTGCAGTCCCTCTTCTCCATGCCCAAAATTGTATTTTTGAGGGGTAGGAGGGAGGGAGAGGAGGCGGGCTGAGTGAACCCTAGGTCCTTCTCAACACAATCGTTGTAAGTTAAAAAGGCAATTTAATTAAAAAACACTCTAAAATTTTATCTGTTAAGGACAAAACATTTCCCATTTGATAAAACATTTTTCTCCCCACTCCCCTATGCTGTCATGCTCCATTCTCCAAGAATGCAAACTAATGATTAAGAAGAACATTTTCACTATTTATATTTTCACTCTTCACATTTGCTCTTCTCATTGGTGAATCATGCCATAATGAGGACTCCCATGTTTTCTCAAACTGAAAAGATTTCAAAGGTTAGGCACTAGTAACCTTGAAAACATAGAAATAAGAAGATTCATTCAGAATTAAGGGCTACAGCTTATGGTTCAAAGTCAGTCCCATTTGACATTGCATACACGAATACTCCATTAGAATATTTGACTTCATTGACGTGGACAGTCAATCACAACTCATCCATACTTGTTCATTTTGTGTTACTCTTGTCTATGTTCTCTTATAAATTCACCATGGAGATGAACCCTAAGTGCAGGAGA
Source organism: Bettongia penicillata ogilbyi (assembly GCA_023548195.1). NCBI lineage: Eukaryota > Metazoa > Chordata > Mammalia > Diprotodontia > Potoroidae > Bettongia > Bettongia penicillata. The sequence goes on along the minus strand of JAJHZJ010000020.1, from coordinate 4,028,755 downwards.
CCTTTGTTGGTGTCTTCTATCAAAATGAGCACTGCCATCCCCGAGTCAGTAATGGTTTTAAATAACCCTATAGAGTCTTAGTCTTGATGAAATTTCAGCTCAATAATAGGCTGTTTTAAAGGACTATTAGACACTAGCATGAACAGGTTTTAACAGGCCCATTAAAAACAAAATGACTAAATAAAACCTTTATCCATCCTTTCTAAGAATGGTCCTCTGGACAAGGAGTTGCTTACATTGGTGATAACAAAGGATGAATTAATTACCAGAAGAGGAAAATCTACTTTGATTTGATTTCCTAATAAGGATCTTAAGATTTTTGTATATATACAACTTGAAACAGGTTTATGAGGTATTAGAACCAGAAGGGAACTAGGGGATAATTATCAATTTATAGATGAGGAACCTTTGGTTCAAGAAAATCAAGTGACTTAATCTAAGGGTATATGGTTAGTGGAACACTAAGAGGAATGAGAATATTTATAATGAAAATATGAGGATTGACTAAAATCATTAACAGTTGCTTATAAATTAATTTTTGTTCAGTCATTCAGTCATATCCAACTCTTCATGATCCAATGGACCATAGAACACCAAGCCTTTGTATCCTCCACTGTCTCTCTCAAAGTCTTCTAGAAAGTAATAAAATATTATACACAAAAATATCTCATAGTATTTTTAAAAAGAATCAAGCTTTCTCTAAGTAATCCAGTTAAGCCTATTAATTTAGATTTTTCCTTTCTCCAGATATCCTTCCTCTGCCAGAGTATCCCATATTATTTAACTAAGGGAACTACAAATATCTCCCTGCAAAATATGCAGGGAGATATTTCTATGTAAGTCAACTATACTGGTGAGAACTAAAAAAATTTACAAGCACCCAAATATTTTGTCTATATAATACTGAAACTGAATGCTTAGATATTAGGCTAGATTATAACACTTCAAAAGTTTTTGCCCAGAAGTTGGAATCATGGAAACATCATCAGAATTCCTATCCAATAATATTCTGTAAAAAAGGAAAGGCATGGTAAATCCAATATTTCATAAGTTACCTTGGAAAAGATACTGGAACTGAAATTTAGGGGACCTGGCTTCTTAGTCCCTTTACCATGAACTGACAATATTACTTTTGGCAAGTCACATGGGTCTCGATTTTGCCATTTATAAAATGATGGTGTTGCTCTAAGGATTTTCTAAGGTTCTTTTCAGCTCTAAGATTTTGAATTAATAAATTTATATGTCTAGGTTTGTTGGTTAATTTTCAATTAATCTGACTTTCAAATTTCATTTACACATGTTGGGTCAAGCACGATGTGTTTGGTCACAGCTTTATTTTAAATCTATGTGAGTATATTAGAAAGTAGTTTAAAGGAATACACAGTCTTATTGAGAAATCTCAAACTGATAGTATGCCTTGAGGAATGAATAAGCAGAAAGAAGACATTTGTTTTAATATATTAATTTCCTTCCCACAGCCCAGCAAACTTTAATCCATATTTAAATTCATCTAAATTGAGCCTGCTTCTTCTCCCAAAATAGTTAACAGTATACAGCTTAATGTACCTTTGGCATCCTCAGAATATTCAGTATCCACACTCAGAAACCAGATAAACCAAATGTACTACTTCCACTTACCTAGTGGGGTCTTGACTGTTTCAGAAATATCCAACATGACAGGAGGAGGACCTTTCAGAGTGGTGTCATTCAAACCAGGAATGATAAGATGGACTGCACAGGAATTTAAGTAAGGGCAATGAAAAGAGAGTAGAATATGCTATTAAATAAAACCTAAAACAGCAGAAGCTAGAATGTTCATTTTAAACAATTGGCTATAAAACTAAGATCACAAATGGATGAAATAGTCAAAGTTCTTTTTTTTTACAATCCCTCGTTTAATATCCAGTTGCTTTAAATTAACACATTCAAGTATTCCTAGAATTGCTTTACAACCATGTCATTAGCAAAATATATATAAAATCTTAATTTGACTCCATTCAAAAAGCATTTATTAAACATCTACTTTTTATTAGACTGTGGTCATTATCAAGATATTGGGTATTGCTAATATTGACTATTATTTACATAAATCTTAATTTCAAAGATGTTCAGTTTATTTCATATGTGTACTCATATTGTGGAGGCAAATGAGATTTGGTATCAGCTCTCTTATTGTACATGACACAAAGCCATGTAATTTTAGCTACCACACAGCAAGTTCATGGTAGAGGTCAGATCTCTTGAGTTTTAGCTCTTAGTGGATTAAACCACACCTTGGGCAAAAGCCCAAGATGTTTTGATTGAGATAATAGCACATTCTTGTGAAAGTGTACAAAGCAAAAGCTCTGACCACAGTTCACTGCTCCTCATAGACATTCAGGTAACAAAGGAAAAACCTGGTTTTACATGGCTAGGTTTAAAAAAAATAAACAGTCACCTAGTATTGTTCCTCCTGTAGAAGGCCTGTCCGGAGATTTTGATGCTGCTCGATGTGTGACATTCTGAATTACTGGGGATATATAAGCAACAGCAAGGTGAAAAGATGGCAGAGAGAAGTCGACAGAAGCCACATTGGTATATTTAGTTCTGACCTAACATTACCAGTCATGAGACTTTGATATGATATTTGTGCTATTTTATAAGAAACAATTCTTCTACTCTCTTTTGACAACCTCTCCCCAACTTCCAAAACGGTCTTTCTTCCGCATGGCATACCAAACCAAAGCACAAAAGTCTGGAAATACTGACTTAGGAAATTAATCATTCTAAATGTAATATGATGCATCCAAGAACAGAACAGAATATAAAAAAAAATTCTCTTCCTTTAATCTATCTTTTTTGTATGTTTGGAATGTCAGGTTTTCTCAAAGTGAGAAAAAACACTCAGCTTGCTCTAGCACCAAAATGAGAAGAGAGAGGAAAGGGAACTCCAGGGTTGATAGTACAGAGAATAGGCATATGGCTAGAGGGAGGGTGGTGCATAGAAGAGCAGCCCAAAGTACAGTCTAAGTATAGGGGTGGGAGAAGAGGAAGCTTGTCCTCTAGAGAGACCCACTTATCACTCTGAGGGAGCTAAGAGGGAGATGGAGAGACAGGGCTCCAGAGGAGGGATGCTTTGGCAAGTGGATTCCAGGGATGAGACCAGGTAAGGAGTCATGGTGACCATGAGAGTGAGCCTTAAAGAGAATGGGGTCATACGTGATGCAGACTGGCAAAAGACTACTAACAAATTTGGAGCAGGAGACAGAAAAGTTTATCCTCCTAGGGAGGAAGTGAGTCCTTCAAGATATTAATATCCTGTGCCATAATTCCCTGGCCCCAACCTAATTATAGCCCTGATACCCTCCCTCAAGTAGGTTTAGGGACAATGAATACAGTCTTTATTTTTTTTACATCAAAATCTGAAATGAAATCAGGAGTAACTAGGTACTGAAAGTATTTAATAAGCACTTGGATCTAAAATTTTCTCTGGTTTCCAAAAAGTAAATATTATGACTTTAATGTTATTCAATCTAAATAGATAAAATATAAATAATATTATCTAGAATAATGTATTATCAATAAATAAAACAGTTCTTAATTCTATTTCTACAAGAATAGAAAGTGAAAGAGAGGGAAGCACTTTATCTCCATTTTCTGAATAGAAACACCAAGACATTGGAACATCACTCAACTAAGATCAAATGTACTTTGGTAAAAGAATTAAAGTGAGGTTTCTAAACTTTGTCTATCAGATCATGTTGCTTTATTTAGAGTTTTATTAGCAATGCAGATTTGAAAAAACAGGGAAAATATAACTCATTTCTAATCACTTCATTTTGAAAAATAGCGTGGTTGTTGAAAATTTTGAACATTTATCTACTGCTGAAAGTCATAGAGATTACCTTGTTTGATAACTGTAATGGGAATTATCTTCTTTGGAATGTATGCTGGCTGAAAAGAGAGGAAAATAGTGTTAACCTTTGAATCTAGAAATTATTATTTCATGTAAGAAAAATAACCAAAAAGTTTTACTCAGCATTTTTTGGAGGATTTTCAAACAATAATGGGAACTTAACTCTTATGGCAAACTCTTCTCCTTAGTTCAGTCTTTGTTGACTAAAACTTTTGTGCCTACACGGACCTTCTTTTTATTTGGTTCACATCATTTTCTCAAAACAAAAAAAGTCCAAATTACTGATTAGAACAATTCATTTTGATAGCCTGTTTATTTGGAAAGTAGGTTCTTTGGCCTAGGCTGGCATAGCTTTCAAGAATCACAGTGAGTCAACAGGCATTTATCACATGCGTCCTATGTGACGGGCACTGTGCTCAGTACAGAATTTCAAAACTACCCACCTAAATGACAATTTGTCTGTTTCTGGGCTTAGAACTGTCCTTTGGAGCAGATAGTCACCTAAATGTAATGACATCAGAGACACTGGGAATTCCATGATGTCCCAAAAGATTTTCACTATGGTGCCATATTGACTGAGAGTCTATCGTGAGAGATGTCTACTTTTGGGTTACTTTCCCCGAGTTGTTTTTTAAAATACATGGTCAAATTTGTTACCGAGAATTGTCAAAGATTAAATATGTGTGTGCATAGATAATTTATTACATATCTATAACAGATATTATATCACTATTTCTATTATGTTGTGTATTTATATATTATGTGTGTAACATATGTATATATACACAATGCATATATGGTTTTCTGGATAGTTCTCTGTTGAAGCTATTACACTAAACCTTTTTTATGTTTTACATGCTTTTGGATGGCAATATTCATAAACCTTCTTAACCAGAGTAAAGTACAGTATATGGAATATAATCCATTTTTTTTTCTTAATGAGAATGTTATCCTGATGAACCAGTATTATACTATACTACAGGTGCAGATGTAGATGTTACGGTCTATAAGGGTAAATGAATTTAGCATGCTATTATGCTATTATATACTATGAATTTCCTCTATCTCAATCCTATCCCTTCCCCCAAAGCAAAATAAAGACTATAGGACAGTCCTGGGTACATTTACACAGTACTTTAAGGTTTGCAAAGTGCTATGCATATATTTTATCACTGATCACATAACAACCCTGGGAGATAGGTACTTATGTATCATTATCCTCATTTTAGAGATGGGGAAGTTGGGGCAAACTGAGGTTAGGTGACTTGCCTAGGGTCATGTAGCTAGTAAGAATCTGAGATGGGATTTGAACTCAGTTTTTCCTTATCCAAGTCCAGCATACATTGCATTACTTGGCTGCTTTCACTGTCTTTCTGTCTGAACACAAATGTCACCAACTTCAGAGTAGTGAAGGTTGCACCCTATGCAGCATGCGTAGAAATGGGTTCAATGGTGTACCCTAGAATTCCCCTGGAAACTTCCAGTGACTTCAGGGACACTTGTGACTCAAGGCTGAGACAGGAAGTGCCACTCATTCAGAGGACCATTAAAAAGAAGCTATCCTCAGTGATCTTTTCTTATCTGCAGATTGTCAGGACTATCCGAGCCTCTCCCTAGAAGGGTAAAGGATACTAGTTCCCTTCCCCGACCCTGACCACATATAGGCCACTATAATGTGGCTGCCTAAAGCACATGTCCTGCCTGGATGATCCTGAGACTAGACACAGAGCCCTAGATGTTGCTTCTATTTGTATTTCTTTTTTGCTTCCCTCAAATTTACAGTAAATAGAGAAAGGCCTGGTCCATTGGAGGAAGGGCTGAGGAGCTGAGAACTGGGGCACACAATCTACACGGTGGAGGAAGGTGTAGCTTGAACTAGACCGTGAGGGGAGGGGAATCAGCATCACAATCACATGGGAGGGGGAGGGGTAAACCATTCTTGTGCAGTGTTGTCCCAGCTCTGCATGTAAGGGAGTCGGAGGGCCACATGAAGGGCTCAGTTTTTGGCTTGGATGATGTCCAGGAATTCAGGCTTAAGGGAAGCTCCACCCACCAGGAAGCCATCCACATCAGGCTGGGCTGCCAGATCCTTACAGTTAGCCCCTGTCACAGAGCCTCCATAAATGATCCTAGTAGATTGTGATACAGGTTCTGAGACGTTGGTCTTAAGCCAGCATCGAAGCTTGTCATGTACCTCTTGGGCCTGCTGGGGTGTAGCTGTCTTGCCAGTACCAATAGCCCAGACTGGTTCATAGGCTAGGACGACTTTGCACCAGTCCTTCACGTTATCTGCAATGGCCTTGGTCTGGTCAAATACAACCTTCTCAGTGATTCCAGCTTCCCTCTCATCCAACTTCTCACCAATACAGGCAATCACTCCTAGGCCTTCTGACAGAGCATGGGCTACCTTCTGCCCAATGAGCTCATCTGACTCCCCAAAGACATGTCTCCTTTCAGAGTGTCCCAGGATCACCCAGCTGGCCCCACAGTCCTTAATCATAGCAGGGCTGATCTCCCCAGTAAATGCACCCTTGGCCACTTTGTAGCAGTTCTGAGCAGCTACACCAATCTTTGCATCCAATTTCTGACGAGCAAAGTCAAGGTAGATAGCAGGGACTCCACATACCACTTCCGTGTTGGCGGGCACCTTGGCCCCGTTGATGGAGGTGATGAGCTCCCCCAGACACTTCTTGTCCCCATTCATCTTGCAGTTGCCCCCGACGAAGAACTTCCGCGTCGTCATGGCTCGTCAGTAACGGGCAGTGACTCCGGAGGAGATTGAAGGTCAGCAGTAGAGCACAACCCTTCTATTTGTATTTCTTTGCCTAATCCTAGGTGCCTGAGTAATGATTTGGCAATGAATATTTTCAGTTTGGGAAGCTACCTTGTGAATTTAAGAGACGTAGAGATTCTAGTTCCTCAGCAGTTATGGGAGATGCTCTTTTCTGTTTCTACTAAAGGGTTGTTTTTCTTGTTTGTTTTTGTTTAGAGGGGAAGACAAACACCAGAGTACAAGCCCAAACAGGTTTAGCTACTAGAAGATGAAGACTTGGAGGGAATTTTTTGGGACAATGCAGAACCAAGTGGAAATGTAATGAGGTCTATTTAGCCATCCCACAAACTGCTTTGTGTTTAAATCTCAACCTTTCAGGAAAGTATAACAGTAGGTGTGTTACTAATGGTGCTTGTTTTAAGTCTTTATTAATGAACACTTATGAAAGTCACATCTGCATGTTGAACATTTCCTTGCGTGGAGAGGAAATAAATAGCTATTTATCTGATTTACATTGTATATTGAGGATCTTACTTTGTATATTGAGGATATGCCTTACTTTGGAGAAATTCTGGACATTAGTAAAACCTTAACCTTTAAGTAAATTTCTCTGAGACTATGATTGGGCAGAGGATTGGAGATCGGAGGATGGAAAATAGGAAGTAGTAAAGAAAAAATGAAGGTGCTAGTTTTTTACTTGGTCATTTTCCCTAGTACTAAACCTATCGGCATGTACCAAATCCAGAACTGAGGGGCCCCTTTAGCATGCACCAATATGGTCCTGGGGAATTAACTACCTTGGGCCCCTTGAGGCCAGCAGCAACTCCATCGTTTCATATGAAGTAGCAACTCATGGAGAGTTGGCATTACTGATTTATCCTGAATTTTATCAAGTTTATATCAAAGTCATGACACAAAGCACCCTTGAAAATTTTAGGATAAAAGGTCTTAGCATCTCAGTTTTGTGAGATCTTCCTTTATCTTCAAATCCCTAGGATAGAGGGATGTTTGAAGTCTGGTTAAAAGTTGTTCATAAAACAATCCCACTGTCTCAAAAGAAAAATATTCACAAGAGAAGAACCTTGACATACTACATTCTGGTTTTAATTCATTCTAAAAAAACTCCACCCATTTTCTTCTAAACTGACTAAGTAATGAAACACACTGATTCAGGTCTAACTAAAACCAAAACCAACATGCTTCTTGTGAAAGTTTAAAATTTCTGGTTAATATGGCAAGCCAGATCCAAGTGTTTGTTACTATGTCTTTGGTCTAGAATTATTGTTTTTAACTTTCTATCTAGAATGTGGATGTACTTAGAATGGGAGGATATATAATTTGTTCTGTGTGTATAATCTCAAGGTGTGGATAAGGGAGAGTAAGAAAAGGGATCATTTTTACTCTTGGCATTCCTTATCTGATCATTGTTAAACTAAAAAATTGGCAGCACTTTTCCCCCCTTTGCCAATAATAGATGCTGTTCCCTTAGGAGATGGGTGGATCTGAATGATAATGAAGAAAAGGTCAGAAGAGATGTCATATCCCAGGGGAAGACTGATTTCAAGAGGAGTTGGCTTTCCCTAAACAATTAAAATTGTATTTTAAACACTAGCTCAAAAACTTATCTACAACTAAGTTTATCTGCCACAGGATTATAAAGCATATTTATAAATGTACAATTCTAAAAACAGATGTGAGGAGTTATAAAATAGAGACCATCTTAGAGACTGTCATTTTGTATATTATAACCAAATAATCAAACACTAATGGTCAATACATTTCTGAGAAATTGTCAGCATTAAGAAAAGCAATTGATTCTAAAAAAAGAAAAAAAAATGTCCCAAATGTAAGTAAGTAAGTAAGTAGCCATAAAGAAGTTTAGGTCATCTTCCTACATGCCCCAGATAATAGAAGACATTACAAAACAAGAAGAAATAACTTTCTGGATAAAGGTTTTATTTCTATCTCATACTATTTCTAGTATTAGCCATTGACAAAGGTATCAGCATATATAATTTATATATATTAAAATATATATATATATATGTAAATAAAGTTTAAAAAAACAGAGTCCTTTCAAACATTTTTACCTTACCTAAAATAGTATCATTTATTTAAAGAAATAATCAATGTTGTTCAAATCCTTCATCTCTCCCACTCTTTGGAAAGTGTTGAGAGGAAAAAAAGTATTCACATGTATACAAGCATGAAATGAAAATATTGCATATTCTGATTAAAATTCGATTGCATATTTGGAATTTATTTCAAAGCCTCTGAAATAATGCCCTCTTAGGCAGGTTCCAAATGAAATATTTAAGCTTTTCATTATCACTGTCATTTCTTTTTTGTCTGAAATGAATCATTATATCAAATCAATGAAAAGGACAGAATATATGATCATATAAGATGTCAGAGACTATCCCAGACTCTTCCTTTCCAATTTTCCTCAAATTGCACAGCAACACAGATGTCAGTAAAAGAATCACTTTCATTCTGTCCAGATGGTGGTCATGAACCAAGCCGAGTGGAAGAGCCTTAAAATATCCTTTTGAATGGAGTTATTTCCCTTTGGAAATAAACAGGCAATTCATGCTACAACACCAGGATTGCTGGCTGGAGTCAAGGGAGGACTCCACCATGCAGCTTGAAGTGATAAAACTTTTGGATCTGTATCAGAGATACAGGAAGTCACTTCCTATTACACTCTCTCTGCCTCTTCTCTCTTGCCCCCCACCTCCCTATCATACTTATTTATGATGGGAGAAGGGGATGAAGTCTCTGGGAGTGAGAACTATTCTTCTCCCTAATCCCATTAAGTAATCCCACTCAACAGGGCTATCCTGCTAAAAGTAACACAAGTTATTTGGAGCAAATGACTGAAAAGGGAGAAAGACCTGTTGCTCCATAGAAGACATAATAAAACCAAAAATGAAGCAGCTACAAATGTTGGGGAGATGGTACTATTCCTAGGAACTCACCCACTTAAAATAAAAATTAGGATGGTCTCAGGAGGTGAGAAAGGACAAATGGACTTTTGGGTTTAAAGTTTCATTTTGAGATTTTCTTCTTTTAGATTTGCTTCATCTATATATAAAGGGTAACATATATGTGTTTGTCTACGTGTACATATACATATGTATATACATAAATATACAAACATATACAATATGTTTCTATTCCTTGTACATATCATCTTATGACTTGTGATCTCCAAGAATCAGAGATATACAATGGGTATAATCTCAAAAGCCTTTATTTTATAGATGAGGAAACTGAGGCCCAGAGAAGTTATACAATTTGCTCATAATCACTTAGGTAGTGAGCATTATGGGTAGGAGTTCTTTGTTTCAAATGCCTCCAATAAAACGTTCTCCTAAATTCATTCTCACCACTCCTCCTCAAGCCCCTTAAAGATCATGGCCACATAAGCAATGAATTGTTAACACAGATACATAAGCTTGTCATCAAGTGCATACCCTTCTGTCATTTGTGACTAACTTTGAAGTTGTACCTGAGATATATAGGAGGAACATCTATCTTCTGGAGAGGCAATGCTGGCCAGGACCAGCTTCAAAAATAGTAGCTAACTGCTTGGCAGTCTTCCTCATATTCCCCTAAAATGTCTAACCTACCTCCTGGTCAATGGCTAAAAATTCTCTATACGGGAGATAAACTTTTATGACAAAAAAATAGATCTAATGCATAAAATATATGCAATTTGGTAAAGATAAGCTAACTCACACTAAAATATAAAAAACTGTTTCTTCCTTGAGAGAGGGGCTTAGTAGGAGAAAGGTAGAAACAAGGAGGATGCTTAGTTAAGAGAAGGGGCTTTTTTTCCCTTAAGAGGGGAAAGTTGAATTTATAGCATATGCTATAGCAACACAGCTACAACAGTCTGTTACAATCTTGGGTCTCCCTAGCACCAAGATATTCCTTTTGTTGCTATTGATTTAGAAAACATCAGGGGTGCAATTAAAGAAAATGATCTCAGTACAAAAAAAGTCTACCTGCATGACAGCACATAAATACGATGGCATACAAACTTCCTTAGAATACTAGATTAATTATAACTATGCTATAATTTAATTACTGTATTAATTATAGATTGGAGCTGATAGGGATCTTAGGGATTATCAAATCTACTGTTTAATAAGTAGGAAGATATTTTATTCCAGTCGATCCTGAGAACTTTAGATTTATTAGCACTATGAATTTCACTTCATTAGGCCTCAGATACTTACTAAACAGCTGTGAGAAAGTAAATTGGATACATAAATACTTAAAAATAACTTTTTGTTAAATCACTTTGAAAAATAGATCTGTTACATACCACTGTATGAATCTGGTCATAGGTACTTTGAATTTTTCCATTTCCTTTATTTTTAGCTGATATAACAGGGAGAAAAGGAAACATTATTTTCATCTCATCAAGTACAAAATCAAATGATCACTTATCAAGACAACTCAGTCTGCATCTCTCACCAATTCTGTTTTCATTCCTTACAAAGAGAAAAATGACAATATATGGTCTCATTATTGGTAGAACAATTTTCTTTTACCTTTTACCTGTAATATAAAATCTGAGATGAATGAAGTCTAACAACCTATGGGGACAGAAATATTTTCTGCCATCCCATCCCACCTCCTCTTCTCTCTTCATCAATGAATGCAGTCAAAAGCATTTATATAGTTTTATCAGACTATGTACAAGGAGTTTTGATGAGGATATACTTTTTGTTAATGATTCAAATCATCAACTCTTTGATTATCCCTGAAAAGAGTAGAGAGTGCACCAAATAGATATGGGATTTAGATACACTATCCCAAAAAGTGGCTACCAAAACCTTTTTCATTCTGTCTCCTATTGATGATGACATGAGGTGGAATTTCCTTTATTATATTCCTAACAATCTCTTTACTTATTGTCTTCAAGTGATATTCCTTTATGTTACTTCTCAAAAGACTCAGATGTTAAAAAAAGTTTATTCTTGTACATTGGAAATTCAGCTTATTTTAGAAACCAAATAGAAAAAGGACAGAATTCTTTTAAAAGTACATTTACTATCTTTATATGAGCATGGTAATGAAAAATACTACTCCAAACTAGATGACACTTGAATGATTCTTTTAATGGGAAGGAAGAAAACATTTTGAAAAATTGCATTAGTATTCTCATACAACCAAGGCAAGGTTTAATTAATTATATCTACCCATATAAAAGGTGTCATCAGAGATATATTCCTGGAAAAAAGTTGACCAGTTACATAGTGAGAATAAGAACAATTGATAAACATCAATGCATTCCACTGGTATTTAGATAAAGTGAAGAAGCCCACCTGCCCCAACACACTAGTTAGACCTCTGTGTACAACTGTGGGAGAACAAGACAAGAGTTGGACAAGAGTTGCAAAGTGGGGAGATGTATAGACAGTTGTTAAATGAGTCACTGGAAGAAAAATCCATGTCAATAAAATAAATCATGGATCCTTCAAAGTTTCAATGCATATACTTGAGTAATTTCTCAAAGTTCCAGTAGGCTCTTGATAAGTACTTTAAAAGTTGTGTGACCATGTCTGAAATGCCATGAAAAAACAAAGACACTTCTTTATGGACACTCCTTATGGAATTTATAATCATCCTTGTTATGAAATAAGGACTAAATATTTGCTTATGAATGAACAAATGAAAATAATTCCTACATTTTTAGAGCTCTCATGTTTGGGTTCTTTTTCCTCCCCAGAATATTAATTATGTAAGATGTTCCATATAAATGACAATCCATAAATGGAATCTCAGAATGGTTCAGTTTTTTTTAAGTGTAGGGTTTATTGAAAGAATATAATTAAATTCTGCAAGTAAAAAAATGGTTCTCTGTATACAGATTGTATAGAAGGTGACAATATTATATGAATTCCCAAAATTATGTATTAGTTTACCTTGCTGACATAATGGTGTGGACATCTATGTGAGTGTATACAGCATGCTATTCATGAGACTTCCAATTAGAAATGTTATTGCTAACACAAATCACTTTAACATGGTACTTCTTCCACCTTTACCACCTGTCTCATATCTCATCTATGTATGCATGTAGTACAAAATAGCTAATTGACATTCCCTCTATGATTACATTTTGCACCTCTGAATTTTTTTGAGCCTTATATGTATTTTTCTTATCATTCTGATTTGATTCATTCAGTTATTATTTGCTGAAATATTGGAATTTTTGGAACATTTTGAAAATGGAGGAAAGGGTAATTGGGATTGAATAATTGAGATCAGGACTAGCCAGAGAATTTGGAACAAATGGTCCTCATATATGACTGGCCTGACATTATTTCATCATAGATTTATTTAGTAATTTCTTTGGTGAAACTAACAACATGTTTTTATTTCATAAAATGCATATAACTGGAGAAAATCTTAAGCTCTGCTTCATGATTTTAAAAACACGCTTATATTTCAGACTGTTGGATATAGGCCCCTACCTCGAGGAAAAATACATTTCACAAAATATACTCAAGTGCCGTTTATAAGATATTGAATTTATAACATTCAACCCATGCTATTTTATACAAGTAATAGAATAATTAAAAGTTCCTGAGGACTGAAAAAACAAATGCCAAGGACTTACTTCCTATAACAGTCTTGTGATTAAAAATCTTGCTCCAGAGTCCTCCTTCTAAGTTATCTTTCACTCCAAATTCATAAATGGTATTTGGCTTCAGATTCTCAACTACCGTTTCAGTGGCTGGGCAGATTTGGAAAATCCATTTTTTTTCTTTGTCTTTTTCCCGATAGCGAACTGTATATAATCTGTTGAATAATAACAGTAATAGTATTATGTTTTGCCACCAACATATCAGTCCTGTCTTTATAATATAGGTTAAATAGAAGCATTGGTTTGGCTTGCAAGGACACTAAGGTGAAGAAGTTATTATGAGTAACCCAGGACTCAAGGTTATTTGCATATGGCTCTCCTCATTGGTGGAGAATGATCACTCTATGTTTCATGACTGTGGGATGGTTGGAGTCAGCAAAAGCTCTGAAAGGGGGTTGGCCGTGGCAAGAAAATTCTAGGCACAAGGGCAGACAGTATAAAAGCAGGGAGAAAAGAGATAGAATGACTTATGTGGGAAAAAGCAAGTAAACAGTTTGACCAAAATGTGTCCTCTATTGCTGTTTCCAATCTCTATCACTATCACTCAGCAGTATCTTCTCCTTTGAAATTCAGTGTAACCAAACTTAACACATCTTTCCTTCCTTCCTGCTCCCCAAGGCATTATCTAGAATTCAGTAGTTGTTATTCAGTCATATCTGACTCTTTTCTTGGCAAAGACACTTGAGTGGTTTACCATTTCCTTCTCCAGATCATTTTACCGATGAGGAAACTGATATTAACAAGGTTAAACAACTTGCCCAGGGTGTAATGTTAATAGACTAGGAAGATCTTCCCTACCCATTAATAATTCCTAACACCAGGAATATATTATCATATGGATCCTGTGGTCACATGGAGCCCAGAATGGGAGGAGCTTGCCCAAAGAGGAGGGAGAGAAGGAGAGAGAGACAGAGAGAGAGATGGAGAGAGAGAGACAGAGAGACACAGAGAGACACAGAGAGAGACAGAGGGAGAACATGAGAAGAGAGTGAGAGCAGGTGGAGAAGAGAGAATGTGAGTGGGAGCAGTTGACCCAAGGAGCAGAGAGAGAGAAGCAAACTGTGAGTAGAGGGAGGGAGGAATTTGTCTAGGGGAGCTTGTTTTTGTGGGGAGGCCTAACAGAAAGGTCAGTGTTCCCTGGATTAGCGATAAGTACCCTGCTAAATCTTATCTCCTGGTATTCTAATATGTCCCAAATAAATATTTTGGTTGCCTTTGAGGAAGAGAATTTTTTATATTTTGCGAATTCAACCCAGAAACACACATGCATATTCATAGTGGCTGCTATGAGTATGGCATTGTCACTACACCAGGGTCACACAATTAGGAAGTGTCTCAGGTCAGATTTGAACTCAGGAAAATGAGTCTTCTTGACTCTACACCTAGCACTCTATCCACTGTGTCACTCAGCTGGCCCCTGTGAGCAGCACCAGTGCCTGGATTTAAGTTAATCCTTGGGTTCATACTAGCGGACTTCAACATATATGTTGATTTTCCCTCAAGTACTCCAACTTTCTAGTTCCTCAGTTGATAACTCTCATGACCTACTCCTGTATTCCACCTCAGCTAAACACAGAGTTGGTTATGTCCTTGATCTGCCATCACACACAGTTATTGCACTTCCATCTTCTATTAATTTGAAATTCATTTATCTGATCATCATTGTTATAATTCCATATTTCCCTATGCCAGACTTCTCTCTGACCAATTTTTCATGCTCATTATGATGTCTAACTCCTCCACTGTTAAGCATTTTCCCAGAGCATCACTGTTACTGACTATACTGTCCAACCTTCCCAAGGTTGACCCTTCAGTGAGGCAGTTCGACTCTACCCTACATTCTACTCTTGAATCCCTTACTTCGTTGTCCTATAGACACTCACATTTTGCCACACCCTAGGCCTGTACCACTCCCAACATCTATGTCATTTGCTCTTACTCATATGTTGTTGAACAGAGCTGAATGAAGTCCTTTGTAAGTATGGGAGGAGAACAGGGCTTTGGTTCCTGCTTCCATCCCCACCCCAAACTCAACTGATATAGTCACTGAATATAACTACCATGGATGACAAAATTTTAATGTGTTAATAAGGTGTTAACACCTACTGATACCTTTAGAAAGTCTAAACACCTCTCTGATTGCTTTGGAAGGGAGTAATGGTTTCAGAAGAAAAAAATTCTTGGAAGAATTCAAATAGCTAAGCCCATGAGGCAGAGAGACTGGTGTGGTAGACTCAGACGCAGAGAAGATGTGTCTGTCTGCCTTTACTGAAAAGACAGTCCAGTATCATTTTCCTCCTTCTCTAAACTTTGTATATATACTGATTCCTTTCCTTCTGCCTACAAGTTTCCTCCATATATAAAAGCAAAATAAGCATAAAATAAACTTCTCCCTAAATCCTATTATCCTTGCTAGCAATCATCCCATGTCTTTCCTCTCCTCTTCAGCTAAAGTCTTTGAAAAGGTCATCTGTACTAGATGCTTCCATTTTTTCTCCTCCATTTCTCTTTCATTCTCTTCAAAGCCATGTGCAGTCTGGTTTCCAGTCTTGTCACTCAACTAAAAATGTTCCCTCCAAAGTTACGAATGATATCTTAATTGTCAAACACAACGGTCCCTTCTCACTTCTCATATTTCTTAACCTCTTTGAATTATCTAATACTATTCACAACCCTTTTTTCCAGAATATTCTATTCTCTCTGGGTTTTCATGATACTGCTTATGATCTCTCCTTCAAATGAGATAATATTTGTAAAGCTCTTAGCACAGTGCCTAGCACATAGTAGGAACTTAATAAATGTTTATTCCCTCATTCTGTTTTCTTCTTTACTAACTCTTTATTCATCTTTATTCAAATCATCATCACTTACTGCTCAAGGTTCTTTCCTGAGTCCTCTTTTCTTTTCTCTCTACTCTCTTTCTCTTGGTGACTTTATTAGCACCCATGGGTTTAATTATTTTCTGTATGCAGATGAGTTCTGCATACAGAACCCCATTCTTTCTCCCAAGCTCCAGTTCTACAGCACTATCTTCCTTGAACTGGGGATCCCATAGACATCTCTGACCCAGCATGGACAAAACAACTCATTATCTTACCACAAAACTCAGGCCTCTTCTTTCATATTCCCCTATTATTACTGAGGGCACCATCATCATCCTTTCTTTTACTTCTATGTGGTCCTTAACTCCCCATTCTCACTCCACACATCTAAATAGCTGTCAAATATTGTTCTTCTACCTTTACAACATCTCTCACATACACCCCTTTTATCCACTCACATGGTCACCACTCTAATCCTCATTGGCATTCATTGCCTCTCACTGGGACTACTGTCATAGCTCTTTATTTGATCTCCCTGCATCTATTCCCTCCTCACCTTCAATCCATCCTTGACACAACTGCCAGTGATTTCTCATAAAAGAAGGAAATCGTCATACCTACTTCCTCATAAGCTGCTGCCATCACCGCCAATCTATAAATCTCTCTCTCTTACTTCTAGGATCAAATATAAACTCCCATTTCACAATTAAATCTCAATCAGAGATGGTCAGATTGATTGCTTGGAGGCAGGATTAGGAAAGAGAATGGAGGCAGGGAAGGCTATTAGCATGTCATTGCAATAGTTCAGTCAATAGATGATAAGGGCCTAAATATTTTTCCAGAAATGGGAATCCCAGAAGAAAATGCAAGGGAAAAGGGTCATTTGTAACAAAATGTGAAGGAAGTAAATAACCAGATAAAGGTTAAGTATTCAAAATCTGCAAGCAACATTTATTGGTATATGCAAATATAATAGTAATTAGATCCTGATTAGAGGGAAGGGTGTGTGTGTGTGTGTGTGTGTGTGTATACACGTGTGTATGTGTATGTGTTGGATAATATTAGGAAAGAAATATTTGGATAGTTAGAGTTAGATCTGACTACGGAAGACCTTGATAAGTAAGCTGATAAATTAAGGTAGGGAGCAGGGATCTATTGAATGGTTTTACAGGATCAAGGTGGTGCAGTAGATAGAGTGCTAGGTCTGCAGTCAGAAAGAATCATATTCCTGAGTCCAAATATGGCCTCAGATACTTTCTAGCCTTAGTGTACTGGGCAAGTCATTTAACCCTGTTCACTTCAGTTTCTTCCTTTGTAAAATGAGCTGGGGAAGGAAATAGCAAACCACTCTAGAATCTTTGTCAAGAAAACCCCAAATGGGGGTCACAAAGAGTTGGACACAACTGAAAAATGACAAACAATAACAGTTTTCAGTCAACAAGGCACATGCTACTTTTCATCTTGGACAGCGTGGGAAGGTTTCTTCTGTCCTTAGACTTCCTAAGTCCTAATTTGTTTATTCACAAACCAAAACAAGTAAGAACTGTAAGTTAAATATGTTCACCCTTTGGAAGAGAATTTAAAAACTGAAAGTTGTAGTCCTGGTTCAGAGCTATGCAAATAGTAACAGAAATGTTCACAACCAGGGAAGAAAAGTGACACTCCATTTTCAGTTTCTAAGCCAATGGAAAAAAAAATAGCACTTCTGTCAGTGGAAACTTGTTAGGGGAGGTGCTAAAGAAATGAATGCTCTGATATGGAAAATTTGAGGTCAGAAATAAAAAAAAAAGGTAACAGTCATTCAGTAAACTCTTTTCATTTGTCTAGGCTAAATTAGTTTGCATGAACCTACTATGGTGAAATATTTGTTTTCCTTGCAGCCTGTGCCAGAAACTGGAGTTTATGAGATTAGAATGACAAAATTCGGTGTTCCAGAAACCTGCCAAGGGTATTCAGGTTTGGATAGCTGTGGAAGATTGTATTCCTGAAGGAAAGCTTTGGCCCTACTCAAATTTCAATATCCAAGAAATAATAATCCCCCCTTGAGCTTATTTGCTTATATAAATCTACTGTATTGGGCTAAATTCTTAAAAGCAGCTGCAGGCATATCTGAGGGTAGAATCTGGCCCCCAATCAATAGACTTTCCAAAGCCTGCTTCTAATTATAATCACTTACCATTTTTGTGGGTTTGTTTGTTTAGTATAATGTCTATGGTATTTATAAAGCTTTTTGATACTAATTGCTCTTTTCTCAGACCAATATAAGAGTCCAAACCATGGAGGAAAGGTTCATTTGGTTATCTTTACTAAGTAGGAAGAGGGAAGCAAGGACAAATGGAAACCAAAAATGATTCAAGAACCTTGGCTTCAGTCATTACTTTATAATTTACACATAATTTATAAACCTAGCAATTAGCAAAGGGTCTAGCATATAGTAGGCACTTGGTAAATATTTATTGAATGGAATTATTGAATTGACTTTTAATAAATAGAATAATTGATTTTGAATTTTAGCCTTTGCATTCTGGTACCCATCCTCTGATGGAAATACTAACAAAGAATACAGTATGATCCTACAGCCTAAGAGAGAGATGAAACATCTAGGTCTACAATCTATTAAGAGGGATAAACCATAGGTCATAGATAGAACCTCAGAGGAGGTTCTAGTCATGATAACAGAGTAAATATCTGAGGATTCAAACTCAGGTCTTCCTGATTCCAAGTCTGGTGCTCCACTCCTACAGAACTGATCCATTCACAAGTAACTATAACAAGATAGGTAAGTACAGAAAAAAGTTCAAAGAGCTACATAAGATTCAACGAGAGAAAGATCATGCCAAAAATTGCAATAATAACTTGGCATAGTGAAAAGAGTGTGGATTTAGTGTCAGGTGGCCTAGTCTCAAATTCTAGATATGACCTTGTTAGCTGTGGTGTGTCATAAGGGGAAAATCACCCTCTCAAAGCTTTCATTTCTTCATTTGTAAAAATGGAATAATACTTGTACAACCAAATCAAAGAGGGTAGTTGTAAGGAAAACATTTGCTACATCTGAACATGCTAAATAAGAGGTCTCAAAAGTCTTTAACAGTTTAAAATTACACTAAGACTTCAGGGACTTTGAGAACATTCCATATACATATTTTATTCTTATCTATTAAAATTTTCTGTTACTCCATATAATTACTTCCATTATATACACAAAGGAGTAAAGAAACAAAATGCTTGACTAATGTACCCAGGGTAGCAATCTATAGCATAGCCACAATTAGGTTTGTTATTAGATACAGTCTCCTAAGAATATGTACCTCACACAACATACACTCCTACTAGGTTAATTTATAAGTTTCCATGTGCTACTTTAGGACAGGTTATGAGGTTAACTGCAAGCTATCTACTCTTCACCCCATTCTATAGCCAATATTTCTTTGGACTAGTTAACCTTTTGAAGCATATTTCAATCAACCAATATTTATTCACAAGAGAGGGCCTTCATGTGAAAGACATTGAGTGAATATAAAAAAAGATGACTTGGGAAGTAGAGAATCAGATGGAATCTCATCTAGGTTATACATATTGTGCTAGAGGGAAGAGGGGAGTGTCTGATCAGTGTAAACAAGTAACGTTTGAGATTGATTGACATATAGTAAATGAACATTTTGAATTAGTAAACATTTAGTAAGTACCTACTATGTGTCAGGCACTATAGTAAGTGCTAGTAATGCAAAGAAAGGCAATACCATTAGGTCACATTTTATACCAACTTTACCCTGTTCAAGAACTTTCAGAATTTTAATTGTTTTCTGTTTTTCACCATTAGGAGAGGTTGAAAAACTGAAATGGAACCTTAAATTAACACAACTATTTTTTTTAATAGCATTGGCCCAAACCATCTTGACATATAATTACCAGAAGAATGTGTGCTCTTTCAAGGGCATGAAGGCTTATTTAGTGATGGGTGAAAGAGGGATGCTTCAGATTCTGTCAAATGTCAGAGAAATATTTTGTCAGACAAATTTGGGTTTGGCAGAAGTGTCAACTTCTTTTGCCAAACACTTCACTTTTCAGAATCAAGAATACTTTCAAGGAAATTTAATCTTTTTTTCCTGATTTCATCTCCATAATCAAAATTCATTTAAGAGAAATTATTGATATCTGAGAACATGGACAAATGCTTTCCAGAGACTTTTTTATAGGCAAAGACAAATGTTGTCAAAAGAAATCAAAATCAAATTTCGAAAATTAAAACCTCCCAGGTCTGAATTTTTATTTAACACAGTAGTTTTGGGGTAAAATTATTTGGATAAAATTTTGGTAGGTTTATCTAGATTCAGACTTATGAACCATTACATTTCAAAACATTACGCAACCTGTTTTGATATTTGAAGTGATGAATTTAAGCAAAATTGATACAATGAAGTTTCCCTAGTCAATCAATGATGATTCAAAGTCTAGACACTACTTGTTGTGTGTATTTTTGCATCTTTGGTACCTAACACAGTGCCTTACATAACTTTCTGTGGTTGATAAAAATAAACTTTTCTAAAATAAATATATTCACTCTGTTTTTGAAGTAGCTATCCCATAGTCAACTCACCCTCAGCTAGACCAAAATAATTCATTATATTTCTCCCCAAATGAACCCCTTTTCCAAACTACTATACACCATTGTGTCATACCTCCTTCTAGTTGCCCAGATTCACAACCTTAGAATTATCCTCAACTTCATACTCCCCCTCATCCACCACATCCAACCAATTGTCAAATCTTACCAGTTCTTGCCACAAAAGTCTCTTACGTCCCTTCCTTTCTTTCTCCTGACAACCACTTCCTCATCACCTCTTATCTATTACAATAGCCTCCTAATCAGTGATGACAAACTCAAATGGAAATGGGGGCCATTAAGCTACACATAAGGATCTCTGTGGTCATCGTACTGACTTAGAAAATCACATCAATATTATTTGTGTTTTATTGTATTTGCATTTATCTTGTTAAATATTTCCCAATCATATCAGGTCAAAGTTGGGAGTGTCATGGGCAGCACATAACCTACAGGCAACATGTTCAACCCTTGAAAATGATCTCCTTGCCCTGTTTCTTCTTTCACCAATCTATCCTCCATATAACTGAAAACATTGTGTACTCCTAAAGTTTCTGACTAAGTCATGCCCTTGGCCAAAAGGCTTCAGCAGTCTCCTATTACAACTAGAATCAAATATCAATTTCTCTGCCATTCAAAGCCCTTTGCAGTATGGTTCCAACACATTTTTTTCAGGCTTCTTACACCTCCTCTTCATTCACTTTACATTCCAGTCAAACCGTCCTTTTTGATATTTCTCACATTTGACATTCCACGTTTTCTTTTCCTATGCCTTTGTTCAGGTTGTTCCCTGTGCCTGGAATATGCTTTGTCTTCATCTGTGCCTCTTACAATCCTTACTTTCCTGCAGATTTCATTTCAGCTGCAAGCTTGTCCATGAGGCCTTTTCTGATCCCCCTAAATGTGTCTGCTTCCCCCAGCCAATTACGTCTGGTGAGTGTATGTTATACAGTTGGTATGCTCTTATGTGTATAAATGCTCTCTCCTCCGACAGACTGTAAGACCCTTGAAGACACGGACGGCTCCATGTTTGTCTTTATAACTCCAGAAACAATTACATTGTAGTCTTTTAATAAACATTTGTTACTTACTAAGACCACATGTTTGTTTTAGGAAAAGGAAGCTGAGTTTTGGTAAATTACCTGTCATTAGGACACTGACTCGGTAAGGTCCAATCATATTGTGGGTTGATGAGGAAACCCCAGGACAGAAAGACTGAGCTTGGTGTCAAAGTGCCAACTACCATTTGGAGAGGTTTCCTGGAGCGAGATTTACCTGTAGAGGCAACGCACAGATTAATTTTGATGATACTTTGTATTTCCATATCTTGGGCAAAGAGAATTAGTGACTTGAAAAGATAATATGGACTGACCGCTCCCAAATCCTTTCTCTCCCTAATGTGTTTATTTATCCAGTGAGATTCAACTTCTTCCTTCAAAAGTGAATTTTAATCACACCTGAAGGTTTTGAAATTTTGCTGGTTAAAATATAACACATATATATGTATGCATGTATATATGTACGCATAAATATAGTACATTAATATTAATATATTTATACATGAATGTATTTATATTACACACTATATATTGCATGTACATATATACATACACACATATACATATTATATATTTCTTAATAAGTTTAATTCTTATCTTGTTTGGCTTTACTGAGTTTACTTCAGCATTAAATTATGCCTAGTAAAGAATATTGAAAAACAATACTATGGCTTACTTTCAACTAGAGATAGAAAGCCAGTCAATTTTTCCCATGACTGTTAACTAATGGTGTCTATAAAGAGACAATATCTTGTTGTATGAGTTGTCTTCTGTTTCTAGCTATCTAAATTAGATGAATCTCTGTGACTAAAATTGTAGTAAACATACTGTGAACTGAATAACAAGATGAAAAACCTATTTTTGAATAATTTAGTCCTCTAGATTTTCTTGGATCAAATCCATAAAAAGAAATTAAATATTTCCAACCAGAGAGGTCATCATCATCATCGTCATCAGAGGACAGCAGGATACAATGGGAAAATTGTGAGATATGAGTCAGGAGAGACTTAGGTTGGAATCTCATCTCTTCCCATTTATGAACTGTGCAACCTTGAAGAAGTTATTGCTGTTATTTCAGTTCCCTTAAATTCAAAATGGTTGTAATGATAGTTC
The DNA here is from genome assembly GCA_023548195.1 of Bettongia penicillata ogilbyi. NCBI lineage: Eukaryota > Metazoa > Chordata > Mammalia > Diprotodontia > Potoroidae > Bettongia > Bettongia penicillata. The sequence continues at coordinate 4,005,827 of JAJHZJ010000020.1, read as the reverse complement.
CTTAACACTCAAAGGTTGTTATGAAGAGAACACTCTACAGATGTTAAAGGGTTCTCTTAATGTGAAGTCTTTTTTATTAAGTAATAGGGACTGTGTAGAAAGAGAAATGTAATAATACACTATTAAAAATACTCTTCAAGGCTTTCAGAACATGGGTACTGATTTGAATTTCTAAAAATAAAAGAAACCATGAGAATGGGAAGATAGCGAGAAAGAACAGAAGAGCTTCTCAGACATAAAAATAAAACACTGACATATATTTGTAGATATACATATATGGATATACACACATATAGACATATACATACATACACACAATTAGAACAGTAAATGATAGTGGCAATTGGGGGAACCACACTGACTCCATCTTGTGACTCAATTCTGGAGCTAGCTCAGTTCCCTTTCTATTAAATTATGGGTCTTGCCCAAATTCTGTCTAGTGAGAAAATTTTGTTCAATGGTGGGAACTGTGAGAGGACTTTGTTGCATTGTGTGAATCCAGTCTTGTGTATTTGGGAAGCTAGACTACTTCCATCTGCTCCTTAGAGACCCTTAACTAAGGACCAGATCAGATTCAAGCATTGGGGCAATTTCACAATTGTGCATCCAAAGCAACTCATATATCTTATCTGAAAATTGACCCCATGATGGACTGCCCAATCCATTATTGTTTCCATGTTCCTTTGATTGTTTGATCGTTTACTAACACTTGGGAGTGGGACACCTCTTTTTCTGATTTCAGGGAATTACACCTGTTCACTTTTCTCCTCCCAACTTGGAAAGTTGGCATGCATTGCTTAATAAATTGCTATGCCTGGAAGTTCGAATTTTTGTTTCCTCAGTCATTTCATCTTTTACCCACCACAGCATACATATATGAATATATCAATGTGCGTGTGTGTGTATATATGTATATATATGCACATATACATATATATGTGTGTGTATAACATGCATATATATTATATGTATGCATATATATGCACATATGTATATAGGTGTATGTGCATATGTTATATACATACACACACACATTTATGTGTGTGTGTGTGTATCCTGCATCTAGAATAAATTAGAACAAATGAAAAAGAAAGGCATTTATTTTAAGGAGTAACAGCATTTGTTACTTCCTATGTAATGATTAGGATAGGAGCCAAGGGGCTCCTGACCACTACCACCATCTTATACTTTGAGAAAGTGATTTTGCCTTTAAAACTCTTAATTTCATCATCTGCAAAATGATAAGGTTGGATGAGTTTATAACTAATGACCTTTTCAGTTCTAATATTCTCTAGTTATATCAAAAGAAAAGCATGTATGGGGCAATTGAACTAGAATAAAATGTACCTAATTTCTTTTTCTTTTTATTGAGGAAATTGTCTGGTTTTCAACAGAATTTTTGTTTGTATATTTGTTGTCAGGGCTTATGTATCTTATTCTAAGACTAGAAGGAAATAGCTGTTGGGGATGCTACACGTATAAGTGTTGGACAGATGAGATTTTTTTGTAATTAAATATAGCTCTCATAAGTCCAAGATTTTTTGAAAATTATTTTCAAGATTGTTTATTCCATTTTAGATTAAAAATATTTGGAATATCCCCTCAATGAGAAGCATTAAAGACTGGTAAAATACATAAGATATTTGGGTATAAATAATTTCCAAATTGGGGTGTGGAAAAGAGGGGTAGTTTACTAGATAATTAGAAAGTAATTTTTTATTAAATTTAAGAAAATCCGGAGAAGCAAATGGCCCAGTTTTTGTTCATCTTGCAGTCTCACTTCTTTTCTTGCTATTCTATGAAACGCTTTTGGTATCGATCCATGTAATTTAGCAATTCCCAAGAAATCTTGCATGTAGCCTTTTCTGATCTCTTTCCCTTGACTCTATCTCCCACCCCTCTGTAAGAGACAGTAATTATTCCTCCTTTGGAACTTCCATAGTATATTCTTTTATTATGTACATAATACATTCTATGTTGATTTATTTTTTTTCCTGTCTTATATCCTTTATAGTAGAAGTTCCTTCATCTTGGTATTTGTCCTACAAATAGCAGATGTGTAAGAAATGTTTGTTGAACTGAAACTTCAGTGATATCTTTGCCTCTTGCCTCTCCCTCTCCTCCCTGATCCAGTTGGCTAGTGAGGCCTAGTGAGTCTGCTTTCGCAATATCTCTCACATCCACTCCCTTCTCCCAATTCCCATTGCCACCATCCCAGTACAAACCTTCAAAACCATTGACTTGGGCTTTTGCATTTGTTAAAGGTCAAAGTTGTTATGGCACTGAATGAAAAGAAGGCATGCTCATATATTTGAGGTTATGGGAGAGGGTGGATGATAAACGTGCTAGTTATCCTCTGGGCCTATTTAAGAGGGGAAATGAAGCTGGAGAGAACTAATGTCCGCCAGGATTTCTCTTCTATAGTCCCTCACTCCCACACCTTCCCCTTCCATGAAAGACAACAAAGGGGACTAGATTGGTTTGGGGGCTAAGGCTCAAGCCACAAACCTTCTTTGCCTCAGCTTCCTGGTGTCTTCTGGTCATATTGATTTGTCTTCGTGGGTGGCCTAAGGTCACTAAAAAGGCCCTTTATAAAAGAGTTGGAGCCCTTCAGATATGGTCAATGTACCAAGACATTAAGTTGCCACAACTTGTCCTTCTGACCAGATCTGTTTTCATATGGAGGATAGAGAGACCTTGTCTCCCCAAACTATGTCCTGCAGTATCTTTTATATACCAAGGTTAAGTAAACCTCCTTTTGTTAATTGTTGAATAAACTATTTAGTGTCCCATTTCATTCCAACACTGAACCTAAATCAATAAGTTCAGAGCCCGAGTCAGACCTGTACATTAAAGGGATGGAGGCTTCAGGGTAGGTTTGGTTGTAGAGTAGTTGGAAATTGACCTGCAAGGAATGAAGGAAGGAGTCTGGAAAAGAACTAACGTTTGATCAAATGCCTGTCATTTTTTGAGTCAGTGAAGTTTGAAAATGGTTGAGTAGACAGAGGGGGATTGAGGTAGACAAAGTAGAATGAGGAAAGAATAAACTGAATATGTATAGAAGAGAAAGAAGAAAAATCAGAAAATATGGGCCTTGTATGCCCCAGGAGTGCACTGAACCCTGAAGCAAGAGGGGTTGGGTTGTAGTTTTCCCAAATGAGATGACACTGGGTTTTGGTGTCATTTCCTTCTTTCCCTTCACCCTCCTCTCCTCCCCACTCCTTCCAAAAAAACACATACATATTATCATTTTAAGAATCTATAGATTGGACAGACACTTGGTGCAATGGATAGAATGCCAGGCCTAGAATCAGGAAGAACTTAGTTCAAATCTGACATCTGACACGTACAACTGTTTCACCCTGAGCAGATCTCTTAACCATTCCCATCTGAAAAACAGGAACAGTAATGATATATCCCAGGGTGTCATAAGAGTCAAATATATTTATCAATAATATATTTAAATATATTAATAACATCGAATTAATAATTGATCGGTAATATATAGTGTTCAGTATAGTGCCTGGCACACAGTAAGTGAAAATAATTTTGTATTATTTATTAATGTTTTGAATTCTTTTATCCATGTGGATGGTAGTCCCTCTGTGACTGGCTATACAGACTTTCCATGGCCAACAAACTCATCATGTGGTGGTTAAACTAGAGGTGAGTATCTCAACTTAGCTACATGGATCCTTAGAGCACAGACATCATGTATTTCCAAGTCTACACTTGAAGCCTTTTCAGCTTGCGACGCTATGCCAGAGTTTTTGCTGTGGTGATTTAGCTTTCCAGGTCCCAGGGTCAATTCTATGCCAGATAAGTCATCGATGGAGGTTGTAGGTGGAGATCACATAGTCCATAAACCAACAAAGAGCAGTAATGAGAAGCTCTTAGTAAGGTTTGGTCTCTTTTCACTTCTATTGATATAGTATTTCTGTGTCATTCCTAGGATGTTTTGGGAAGAGAGTGTCCAAGGAAACAACAGGATTATCTAGTATTCAGGGCACTGCTTAACTATGATTGGCTGTTTCATGATAAAAGCATCAGTTCTACCATGGGAATGAGGAACAGTATGTCTATGTATATATGGTATAGGAGGGATTGGGAGGACAGGGGGTGGCAAAAGATTAGGGGAGCAATTCTACATATTCTAAGCTTTGCCTATTAAACTTTAGGAACAGTAAAATGTTCTTTTGCAGTTTTTGTGTCCTGTGCTCCCATCACCTTAGAATCAGAACCAGTGATCATTTCTTTATTTTCCACGAGGAAAAAAAAGTTGACATTTTGAGGATTGTGACACCTGAAAATGCAGCCCAGCGGATTTGCTGCTGAACAAGTCCTACATCTTTACCACGGCTATACCCTCCAATCATTTCTAATCTACTGGAAGCTTCAACTCCAATCCCACACTTCTAAAAGGTAAGCTTTCTCCTTATCTTGTCCCAAAAGGAATGCCTGTGAACCATATATCCTTCCACTTGGCCTCAATTTCCTTCTTTGTTATGGTTTTATTTATAGTAAGCATGTTAAAGTTAATACGATACAGGACATCCAACAATATGTCTATGTGTCAGTCACTGGATAAGGCTATCACATTTGAAGTACTAATAGTCAAAGTTTGCTTAAATGTTAAAAAATGGTGATTATTATCACCTTTTTCATTTTCTGGTATTGGGACACCATAATTACAGAAGTGAGAGAGGGGCACACAAGATTGATGATGATTTTTTATTTTTCTTTGTTTCATGAATTGTCATGGCCCCCCAAAAATGTTATCACTAGGTGGTTAGCTTCCTGGTTGAAGAGCCTTTCCATTGTTAGCTAGAATGTTCCTTGGAAAATAGATTTAGTAATTTCTGAAGTCACTTACCGGGTCATTCAAATTGTATCAGTAATGGAAGCTTGTTATTTTTAATGTTGTTTTTATGCAAAAAAAGGCTAAAACTAATCATGTTTTTAAAACTTTTGGAAAAATTGATGATAAATTTAATATTTCAGGATGTGTGAGTTACCCTTGTAATATTTTCTTTATTGTGATGCAGGACAAACTCTTTGAATGAAAAATGCTGCTGGCTAACATTTTTATATCAAAAATACACAAACATGTGATCCTTTAAATGAATTCTACTATTGTCTTTGGAAAGAAGCAGAGTGAATAAAATATCCTCTCTGAAACCACCCAATTTATAGATTTACCAGTAGGGTTCATAAAAATGAATGATTTTTAACAGTCATTTTGATTAGGGAGAGCTGTTGATAAATAAAGGGTAAAAGTATGGGGCAAATAGCCAGGAGGTAGGTGTCTATGTGTCTAAGGAAAGGAAAAATAAAATGTCAAATTTGAAATGAAGGCCCTGGAAGAGGAGTCAAAAAGGCCCAAAGACAAGCCATATATAGTGGTGAAAAAATGTAATTCATCGATGTTGAAATAGAGCTTGTACTCACATTTATAGTCAAATATGTGGCAGTGTTTCCTTCTTGGTAGAAAGACTGGAGGCTGGTTGCAGAATATTGCATATATTGTCAGATGTAGTCACTGTGTTGGTCAATTTTGCTTAATATTTTCTATTCTCAGGGATAGTTTGTAGTGGAATTACATCAACTGACTAAGGAAATATTGACTCTGGGAAATATTCCACTATCAAATGATAATGAATGGCTAAAAACTCATAGTGTAGGTTTGGGTGGGGGGAGGTAGTTTTAAGAGCTAGATAGAAATTTAGAAGTCATCTAGTCACATAGCTAGTAAATAGAAGAATTAGAATTTAAAAGCAGTTCCCCCTTCACTCTTCCATCTGTCCTTTTCTCACTGTCCTCCCCTTTGTAACTGCTATTCAGTTGTGTCTAACTTTTCATGAACCTGTCAGAAGTTTTCTTGACAAAGATGCTGGAGTGGTTTGCCATTTCCTTTTCCAACTCATTTTGCAGATGAGGAAACTGAGGCAAAATGGGTTCAGGGACTTACCCAGTATCACACAGTTAGGAAGTGTCTAAGGTCAAATTTGAACTCAGGTCTTCCTGACACTCTATTCACTACACTACCTAGCTCCAATTTTCTCTCCACTGGAAGGGAACTAAGTCAGGACTAGATCAGGGTATCTATGAAGTTTTTCTTTTTTAAGTATGGCTATTTTGTTGTGACTGGATTCTTTTGTCCCATGCATTTCATTTTATGCATATAAAGTACTATTCTAAGAGAAGATCTGTAGACTTCACTAGACTCACAAAAGGATCCATGGCACAGAAATGTTAGTAACTATTAGAATAGCTGAATTTTAAGGTTCCTTTCTACCTCTGAATCCCTTGACTTGAAATGAAATAGAATTCTTGTTGTTGCTTTTGAAATTCTACCTAATAATCATAGCTAACATTTGTAAAGTTTCTTAACATTTGCAATGCATTTTACATGTTATCTCACAATAACTCTGAGAAGTAGGTATCATTACTATCCCCATTTTATAGATGAAGAAGCTTACTGATGAGGTCCCTTACATTTATAAATCTAAGGAAAAACTATTAAGTGCAACATACAAATGTGAAGTGTTGTTATTATAATAATCTTTTCTTTCCTGCTTCTCCCCTTCTGTACATTCTGCCTTCCTCATCTACCTTTCCTTCCCTTCTTATGACCCTCCTTCCACCCCCCCACTCTCTCTCCTGTGCTGTGGACAAGTGCACAGCAAGACATTTTTACCAGTACGAGTAGTAAGTAGGAGTAGAAAGTTGCTAGAACTCAAATTTCTTTCCATTTATGGCTTAGAATCCACAGACAATACAGCCAGCTTGGACCTTTTGAAAGTGAACATCTTTCCCTGACTCACTCATGGCAAAAACTAAACATAAAATTAGCCCTCAAAGTACAACAGCCCTCTTCCTATCAACTCTCCTGCTATCAAATATTTATGAAGGGTGAATTGTGTAAATAAATGATTGGTGATAATAATGATAGTTAGAGCTAACATTCTATGTAGTGCTTACTATGTGCCAAGTACTCTTATAAGACTATAAATCTTCACAACAATCCTATGAGGTAGGTGCTATGATTATCCCCATTTTACAGATGAGGAAACTGAGGCAAACTGAGGTTAAGTAACTTTCCCAGGATCACACAGCTAGTAAGCATCTGAGATTGTATTTGAATTCAGGTGTTCCTGATTCTAGACCTAATTCTAGACTATCCACTGTTCCACCTAGCAGCCCCATCAGATAACATCATGTGCAGTCAAAGGCTCATTCTGCAATGAATAGATGAATGAATATAAGCAAAATAAACTTGCGATTAAACAAAAACATCATAGATATTATAATACCTGAACATTTTTTCTTTTGACTTGGAGGGGGTACAGGTCGCACAACTATCAAATATTTAGGCTCTGCATCTGGAAAAAAACAACAACCCAATAGCCTTCATTAGTAGAAACCTTTGTAAATGACATTTCATAAAGAATAGTAGAATTGAGGGTATTTCTTGTAACCACTTGGTCAATTGAAATTTTGAAATTGAAAACCAGACATTGAAAAACAAATGATGTAATGGATAAAGCAAAAAAAAAAGAGATCCTGATTGACATATATTTTGCATTAATTTTGGTGAATGTTTTCCATTTATGAAACAGAGAAGATGATTAGATAATCAAGTCATCGAAGATGACAGACCTTAGCAGCCTTCTGGGGCATCACCACCATCCAACAATACACATTGTGGTCAATGCTTTATGTGTTAGAAACAAAGGAAAGAAAACATTCACACAAAATACACACAGATCTCATATGTTGAACAATCTGGCTTCTCTCACTTTCATCACAGTGACTATGAATACTCATAATTACATAATTCATTCTCTGTTTATAATTCATTCTCTGTTTATATAACTTGTAAGACTGACTCCTACAGAATTCTTAAAACATGAGTTTTATTTTTCTTGAAAATAAACTTTCTTGTAAATAAAGCTTAAATACATATTTCCATCTGACAGAAAGAATACTGGGTTGGGGGCTGGGAGAGTTGGGTTGTAATCCAAACTTCCCTGTTAGCTATCTATGCAGTTTTGGGTCCATCAGTTCACTTCAGTGGCTCTAAGGTTTCTTTGAAATGGTGGAAGGGCAAACTAAATGATCTCCTTTTCTCTTGTTTTTAAAAATCTCTGATTCTATGATATTTGTAGTCTAGATACAAGACATATATTGTGAAACCCATCAACTGGGTCACATATCATGAATTAGTAAATTAGTAGATGGCGCCAGTTGACCAGTCTGTTCTTCATAAAATGGTTGGTTTACATAACTTTTATCATGGATTGCTAGCATATGAAAATTATACCCATTAAGCCCAGTAAAGTTATGCTTAGATTTACTTTTTTTTGTTTCCCAGGTTAATGCTTGAGTATATACACTCTCTTCCTCACTCCCTCCCTTCCTTCCTCCCTCCCTCCCTCCCTTCCTTCCTCCCTCCTATTGGATATATTGAGACTTACAAATAAGTATAGTTAAAGAAAACAAGCTGTCAGTTGATTTTTTGTGGTTGATTTTAACAAAGACAAAAAAATTGTTCATTTCTTCTCTGACTCTGAGACCCTTGAGTGTCCACTGGTCTTTTAATGATTTTCTAACTTGACCATAATATTGACAATAAATGTTCTGTTTTGTTATATACCTATTAGAAAATGGATCAAGCTTATCAGATGTGTCAACTACAATAAGAAAGGAGCCAACATATGGGAAAGGTGTGTTGTCCAAAGTAGGTGCTAAGAGTCAGATGACCTGCACTCCAGTCTCAACTCTGTTACTTACTACATGACCTATGTGATTATGAGCAAGATATTTAATCTCTCTGGTCTGAGTGGGTGGACTACAGGCATCTAAGGGACCTCCAAACTTTAAATACACATTCCAGTAGAATGTCATGCTTTTGAGATCTGGGAATGGCTTGCTTTATCTCCATGTCCTTAATACCTATCATAGTACCTGGCATATAGTAGGTATTTTAGAAATGCTTGAAGATGAATGAAGTAATGTGATAGTTGCAGCAGTTTGATCAGACAGCTAGGTGACACTGTGGATAGAGGACAGGGCCTGAACTCAGGAAGCATGAGTTCAAGTACAGCCTCCGACGTGTACTAGATGCGTGACCCTGGGAAAGTCATTTAATTCTGCTCCCTCAGTTTCTTCATATGTAAAATGAACTGAAGAAGAAATGGCAAACCACTCCAGTATCTTTGCCAAGAAAATCCCAAATGGGATCATGAAGAGTCAAACTCAACTGAGAGGATTTCTAGACCTAATTCTAGCAAATAGAGTGCTAGACTAGGAGTCAGGAAGACTTAAATTCAGTTCTATCCTTAAACATTCACTAGGTATAAACCTGGGCATATCACAGTCTTTGCCTTAGTTTCCCCATCTGTAAAATGGAAATGATAACACCTCTCTCATAAGGTTGTGGTAAAGATCAAATGATGCAATATTTATACAGCTCTTTGTAAAAAGAGCTATGTAAATGCTAGCTATTAGCATTACTACTACTTGCTGATTTTATTTACAAATGTAAATGACACCACTATTAAGAAAGGGTAGTAAACTAGAAAAAAAACAATTAGACTTACAAGCAGGAGAGTCCTAGATTGCAGTCCTGTCTCAATTACTTATTAACTATTCATTGTTGATTTGTTTCACTTTTCATGACCCCATATGAAGTTTTCTTGGTAAACATGCTAGAGTGCTTTGCCATTTCCTTCTCTAGCTCATTTTACAGATGGAGAAACTGAGGCAAATAAGGTTAAGTGACTTGCCCAAGATCACACAGCTAGTAATTGTTTGAGACCAGATTTGAACTCAGGAAGATGAGTCTTCCTGACTCCAGGTCCTGAACTTTTTCTACTTTGCCTCTTTGCTGCCCCCATTCATTAACTCTTAGACTTGAGCAAATCACTGGATCTCTCAGAACTTCAGTTTCCTCATTTACAAAACAGGGATTCTAATTCTCAGGGCTGTTGTGAGGAATATACTTGAAAAACTGCACAGTATGGCCTAAGCAGAAGCTATGTGTATATTTCATTACTTGATAGGTCCATGGTTTTACCCTCACATAAATTACAACCTCTCTGTGTTTTAGAGTCTTATTTAGAGTCATTGTGGCAGAAAAAATGTCATCACCTTGTGGTCAGTTCTCTGGCAATAAATCTTTTCTACATCCTTAAAAGACACAGAACCCTCCTGGTCCAGTTCAAAATAGATTTACCTACAGTCTACCATGGACAAGGGCTTCTGCTAGGTTTCAGGGATTTGAGGGGAAAAAAAGAACCCTTTGTTTCCTGATTCTCCTTAACATTTATTTTTCCCTCTCTTGATTTTCTCCAACTTATCCTATATATAACCTGTTTGTACGTAGTTCTTTGCAATTGTCTCTACCATTAAACTGTGAGCTTCTTGAGAGAAGGGACTTTGCCTTTCTTTGTATTCCCAGTGTTTGGCACAGTGCCTGGTACGCAGTAGGGCTTAATAAATGTGTATTGATTGACTGACTGAAGCAGTTCATGTTCTGTGTTCATGGGGTACAATTCAGTGTTCTTCTCAGACACAACCTTATCCATTTCCTTCAAGAAACCTTTCCTGTTGCCCCCAGGTGCTGATTCCCCCATTATTACATTATGCCTTTATTTTCTATCTATTCCACATCTGCATATGTGTATTTGTAAGCATGTTATAGAGTCTCAATAAAAATGTAAGCACCTTGAGGGCAGGAACTACCTCCCTTCTGTGTTTGTATTTCCATCACCTAGCACAGTGCTTGGCATGTAGACTGAACTTAGTAAATGCTTATTGATTGATTGAGATCCCAGATCCATTTGCATCTTCCAAATGATGAATAATCATTTTCATCTTCTCCACATCATTCCCATCTACCCCCACCAGGTTTTACAATAAGGTCTCTCTGATATCCATGCTGTTGTGATGGCAAATCAGTGATTTGTTGGAGCCAGCAGCAAGTTGATTGTTAAGTTTTCAGGCATTTATGCCTCAGAAATCTACAAACTACAATAAGACCTTGATTTATTGTTTTGTTGGTTGTCCAGAGAGAATGTTAATAATGCAAACTAAATTTAAAAGTGTGCCATGTCTACAATTCCCCTACCCCCTTATCCTAGGCCAGAACTTGTTAAATCTAGCAGCACACCCTTGATGCATCTTCTCTGTACTATCCTTTCTATTTGATGATAGGCGTACAATACTGGGAGGAAAGAAGAAAGGAAGAGGGGAGGGAGGGACAGAGAGACAGAGACAGAATGAGAACTCAAATCCTCAAATTCATTTCCAGAAAACATATTAATTAATTAACGTGTTTGTAAAATGTTTTGCAAAACTTAGAATGTTCAATAAAGATCAGCTATTATGTGTTTATGTGTTGGTCATAAAATTCTTAGTTTAGCATAAATAAAACTTCTAAGATCTAGTCTTCCTTGCACATTTTTCTGCTTTCATGAATTAATTCACTTCTAGCTTATTGGTAATCTGAGAAATGAAATCCTGGGAAAATATATTCAGAAGCCAAAGAGAGCTTCATGAATGAAGGCATCTGGAAGATGAGATGATGTTTCTATTCATTTATGTTATGGCCAAATCCACACTGTGTGAAGCAGATGATGTTATAGCCAATGACAATTCACAGCAATGTTCCAACACCAGGAGCATATGTTGGCTGTCTCCGCTATTTCAAAAGCTTCCAACATATAAATAGTTCAGTGATTTCCACTGGGAATAATGAACTGAAATAATTCAAGAAAAAACAAGTTTGTTGTTTTTGTACCATACTATACGAAATTACTGATAGATTTGTAGTTGTCTGGAAGTTACATGTTCTAGTAGAGAGAGGCCATCAGCTCATATTATCAACATACTAAAAACAAAAACAAAGCAGAAAAAGCCTACCCCACAGTCTACAGCAATCACCTAATTAAGTCATAACTTTGAGAGGAGCCTTACAATATGAATAAAGCTCCATTTATCTAAAGAAATAATCCTATCAGCTTTAGGGTGATCTTAGTTTCTTTTTTAAAAAATCTTATTTATTATCTATGTTTTCCCAATTACATGTAAAAACGATTTTGACAGTCTTTTTTTCAAATTTTGAGTTCCAAGTTCTCTCTCTCCCTTCTCTCCCCCACTCTCATTGAGAAGGAAAGCAATTTGACCCAGGGTATACATGTGCAGTCATATAAAACACATTTCCATGTAAGTCATTGTATGAAAGAAAACATAGACAAAAGAAAAAGAATAATAGTAAAAGTGAAAAAAATATCTTTACTCTACTGCAGGCTCTACTAGTTCTTTCTCTGGAGAAGGACAGCCTTTCATCGTAAATTCTACAAAATTGTTTTGGATCATTTTATTGCTGGGTATAACTAAGATATTCAGAGTAGATTATCCTATAATATTGCTGTTACTGTGTACAATGTTCTCCTAGTTCTGATCATTTCACTTTGCATCAGTTCATTTAAGTCTTTCCATGTTTTTCAGAGAGCCTCTTGCTCTTCATTTCTTAAAACACAATAGTATTCCATCACAATCATATACAACAACTTGCTCAGCCATTTCCCAATTGATGGACATCCTCTCAATTTCCAATTCTTGGCCACCACTAAAAGAGCTCCTATAAATATTTTTGTAGACATAGGTTCAATTCCTTTTTTTTTTTTTATCTCTTTGGGACACAGATTTAGTAGTGGTATTGCTTGGTTAAAGAGTATTCATGGTTTTATAGCCCTTTGGGCAAATTTTTAAATTTCTCTACAGAATGGTTGAATCAGTATACAACTGGTGATCTTATTTTCCACAATAAACATTCTAGTCCCCCAAAGACATGCATGCCTCAAATGTTTATTTTGATCCAAAATTTTAAATGTACTTTAAAATTTACTATTCACATATTTAGCTTGCTTTCTATTACCTGAAGATGAAAAGTTCATCTTTGCTTATATATATATATATGTGTGTGTGTGTATACACAGATATGTATATATATACACACACGCACACATGTCAGACAAATATAAAATAACATCAGCTGTACACATAAGTGTGTGTATATATATCCATATATATCAGAATAACATCAAAAATCATGACATTATACTGAAATGGTTCTTCAGTCATTTTCTAGTTATGTCCAACACATTGTGACCCCCGTTAAGGGTTTTCTTGGCAAAGATGCTCAAGTGGTTTGCCACTTCCTTCTTTAGGTCATTTTACAGATGAAGAAACTGAGACAAATTGGGTTAAATGACTTGCCACGGGGTCACAGAGCTAGTAAGTGTCTGAAGTTGGATTTGAACTCAGATCCTGCTGACTCCAGGCCCAGTGCTCTATCCACTGTGCCACCTAACTATTCAGTATACTAAGTACAGCTATGGTCTAAGGAGCACATGGGAGAAGCCCTAAAAGAAAGGCATTCCTCAGGGTATTCAGTGAGAATATTTTAGTAATTTGAAGGGGAGTTGTAAAGTTAAATCAATCCAAGACCTTCATGTTACATGAAGGCATAGAAGAGTGAAATGATTTATTCAAGGTGACCTTATGTCTCCAAACTCCCAGTTGGGGGATCTTTCACCTGCACAGCACTGCCTCTGAAAAGGCCTACAGCAGCATACATTCCCAAGTGGTCTTCCATCCAAGGGTTAAGCAGATCCGTCAGTTACCTTTCCATTATCAGACAGGATCAGGACCATAGGAACATCACTCTAAAACTAGTGATAAAGAAGACAGAACCCAGTCACTTACCTTGTCATAGCTAATTCCCGTATAGGTATAAAGTTAATAACATTCACTGCTTTTGTGAATAGTTTCCTTTGAACTGCTAATTCGTGTGAATGGGGAAAGAGGATGAGTGCAGCCTAAGTGGAGCTTGCCACCTTGAGTATGGGAGTATTCTATGCAGGTTCTTAAAGTGAGTAGGATTAGGCTAGTGAATGGCAGTGCTGCCTGATGGTTAAAGGTTCAGCTACTTTAGCAAGGGGGTGTAATCTTCAGACTGGGAAAAACAGAGCAAATAGAGTTAAGAGGGAAACTGAAATCCCAGATAAGTTAAGAGATAGTGAGAGAATGACTGCCATTGATGAAAGAATTTAGGTTTCCAGATCTAGATAAATTACATCACAGGGTACTGAAAGAACTTTAAAATTGATGATAGATCACTATTAAAATCTTTGAGATCTCTTGGAAAATAGGAGAGCTGCTTGAAGCCTGGGTATGGGTAAATGTCACAACTTTCAAAAAGGAAGAAAAAAAGGAAATTTCTGGAAACTACTGGTTGGTTAGTTTGATGTTGGTTCATGACAAAATTTCAGAAAGGATTATTAAGGATATGGGTTGTAAGCACTTAAGAAAGGAAGCTTTGTTCCCTAGGATCAATGTCTCTAAAAATAAATCATACCAAAATAATATGATTTTCTCTTAACAGCAGTTTTGCTGAACTAATACGGGAAACAATATAGATATAGGATAGTGTGACTTTAATAAGACCTCTGCACAAAGTATTTCATGCTGTTCTTGGATAGAAGATGAAGAAATATGGGTGGAATAATAGTACAGGTACTATATCAATAGCTGATTGAACCCAAAGAGTACTGACAAAAGAAGCTATGTCATCCTGGAGTGCAGTCTCTAATGATGGGCCAAAATCATAGAAATGTCTGCCTATGAAATTTGTGAATGATACAAAATTGGGAGGAATAGCTAACTAAATGAAATGAATGACAGCATGAGAGACAAAAGATGTAGTTAGGATAGAGTGATGGGTTGACTCTAATAAGATGTCACAGGAGAACAATTGAAGGAATTGAAAGTGATTAGGCTGAAGAGGAAAAAATGGGGAAGTATGAAAGCTCTCTTCAAATATTTGAAGAACTGACATCTGGAAGATGGATTAAATTTAATCCCATCTAACTTGAGAAGGCAGAATGAAGATCAATGTGTGGAATAATCATAACAACAGAAATGACAATGCTTAGGGTTTGCAAAGCACTTTTATATCCATTATCTCACGTGATTCTCCCAATGACCCCTTGAAGTAGGTACTTGTATTATTTCATTTTTATGGATGAGACAGGTACAAGACTCAATGGGCAAGAACACTGGAACTGGCTTTGAGAAGACTTGAGAGCAGTTCCTGCCTTGGATACTTGGTAAGATGTGTGACTCTAGGTAAGTACCTTAACCTCTGTCTGCTTCAGTTTCCTTATCTATAAAAATGGAGATAATAGCACATTTACTTCTCAAGGTTATTGTGAGAATAAAATGAGATGTTTATAAAGTATTTTGCAACCTTTAAAGTTCTACATATTATAGTAATAATTATTATTAGTGTTAATAGCAATACTAGAGAGTAGTGGAAGTACTAGAAGTAGTACTGGTAGTAGTAATAGTAGTAGTAGTAATAGTGGTAATAGTAATGGTAGTAGCGATGGTAGTAGTAGTAGTGGTGATAGTAGTGGCAGTAGTAATGGTAGTGGTGGTAGTGGTGGTGGTAGTAGTAGTAGTAATAGTAGTTTGTAGTAATGGGAGTAGTAGTAGTAGTAGTAGTAGTAGTAGTAGTAGTAGTAGTAGTAGTAGTAGTAGTAGTAGTAGTAGTGTAAGGAAATTGGGACTAAGAGATAAACCCAGGCTCTAGCAATTAGCAGTTTTCAGATGAGGAATTTGAATCCAGTTGTCTCTTCACTCCAAAGTCTTTTATACTTTTGGCTCAATAAAAAAAAAAATCTAGCAGTCAGGGCTGCTCAAAAATGGAATGCTTAACTGCCACTTGGAGTTCATTGCCTCACTTGCATTTATCTTTGATTATGGTCACTTCCTTTCTTCTTTTGCAAACATTCTTTTAAAGTCTGAATTGATAAGAAAACTCCTGAGGAGTCATAATTCCCTTCAGATATGGAGAACCATGCTCCAGTGTTAACATTTCCTTTTTAAAGACACGAATTCTTCTGGATATTTCATCCCTTTTTAAAGAGTCACTGTCCATAGGCTTATACCAATATTTTATTTGGGCATTTTGAAATCTGCTTTCCAAAAGAAGATTCAAACCTATTGTGCCTATGTTTACTAATTCCCTCCACGTCTATTACAATTTTTAATATTTTGATTTTCTCCCAAAACTTGTCCCGCTTTCACTTCACTTTTGACCAGGCTACTCTCTCGAGTTCTTTATTACTCCCCAGAAATCTCTTATCCTGAAATATCACTTCAGCCCTAAACTGCATACCTCAAAATTACTCTCAGTGATGTGGTTCTCCCCATGTCCCGACCTGATTGGATGGAGCCTTCCGTTTCAGGAGAGTGCCCAGGATATCTCTTCACTTCTCATTAGGCTATACTGCAAATATAATCATGTCCTTGTAGTAGTTAACCTCCCACAACCCACCTCTTTTCAGTTTACTTTTGTGTAAATTGTGCAAATTCCTTGAGACCAGTCACTTTTACTCTTTCCCTCTCTCTGTCCTCTGTCTCTCTCATTTGTGTTTCCAGTGCTTAGTAGAGTGCCTGGTAGATAGTAAACAATAAATACTTGTGGATCGTTGCCTGAATGACTTCATTAACTAGTTCTTCCTTGTTGGTCACAGTTAAATTCAGGGTAATGGGACCCCTCATTAATTCTTGTACTTTTTTGAAAAATGAAACTTTCAGCAAGGCAAAGCAAAACAAAAATTTATCAGATGCTCAGCTTTTTAGTGGAACAAGATTTCTATCCACATTATACATCTTTTTAATTGATTTGTTTTGCTAGAACAGTATTATAAGGTCATAGGCTCACATTTTGAGCTGGAAATGAAATCATCTAGTCCAATCCCTTCACAAAAGTGACGATGACCATGAAGTCTTAGTCTAGAGAGGTAGAATGACTTGCTCGATGTCAGATTCTAAGGAGCAAAGGCAGTATTTGAATGTAGACCCTCTGATTTCAGATCCCACATTCCCCTGCATCAATCAGTCTTCTATCATTTCTTCATTTTATCCTTATTCAAATGTTTCATGTGATCCTACTATTCTCGTGTTTGGGAATTATTTCTATAAAGGTATCTGCCCTTATAGAAATAATACCTTTATAGGTATCTAAAAGGTATCTTTGACATACATTACTACTCCTTTATCCTCTATCAGAAATATTGCTCATGAAGAAGGAATGTCCTGCCATTGTCATTATCTTGATTTGAGTCTCATCATACCAGATGCCCATGGTTCCTATTGGACTCCTTGTGATAAAATTTCAAGCAGACTCACTTATCATCACACTCTGCAAATTGTCACTAGGGCTATAAAAATTCATGACTTTGTTCCATGTCATATCCTTCTGTGAATCACTAAGGAACTTCTTCAACTAGTATTCATTTTCCACAGTACATCAATAATCCTGTATAGCCTCCAATCCTAAAAATTCCACATGGACATTTTTTCCCTGAACTCAAATTTCCGTGTAAAGGTCTCATGACTAGATTGAAAAACAGCTATCAAAATATTTGGGGAAAAACATCAGTGAAGATCACAGACCCTGGATTAAGAACCACTGTGACTTAAACATTACAATCCAATGATACACTTATTGAGCACATTATTAAAACTATTCTGTGTACTTTGGGAGACATACACACATAGGAGAGAATCTGGATTTGCAAGGAACTTATAATTTTGGAGTGGTAAAATTTATACAGATGAAAACTTATCTAACATACAGGGTGTTCTAAAATTTATCTTAAGCTTTTGAAACTTAAAGTGGCATTAAGGTTTTGCCACACTCTGTACGAGGGAGTGTTTAATAAATGCCAGTCAAGGAGAAGAGACTCATAAAGACGTAGAAGGTCAGAGAGCAGACCCATCAGTGTGAATTGGAACGGTCCGGAAAGGCTTCTCAGAGGAGGCGAGAATGAAAACTGGGCCTTGAACGATGGGTGGATTTGTAGTTATATTTATATATGGAGATTCTAATAGGCATTTAGAGGAACAAAACAGTGTGGTATCAGAATAGACAAGAATGACATATTTTAGAAAGAATGAGTATCCCAGCTGGAGCAGAGGGTTTGTGTGCAGTCGTATCTGACATTTCAGTCGTGAAAAGCTGCACAAAGTTTGGGGACTATTAATTCAATTATGAGATTTCAAATATGTGTGTTCATATATATCCGGGGGCAAGAAGAAATCAGACAATGAACCCGAAGTCTATTTGTTAGATCTTTTATTTTTCCTATTGGTTTAGTTTTTGAAGGGGTTTATGTTTATGGGAGAACTCTGAATGGGTTTGCTAAAGCCAAATGTGCCTGCCTGGTCTTAGTTTAGCTGTTTACTCACACATAATCACAGAAATTCACACGTACACCCCATATTCACTCAGCAGATGCAGAGGCTTAGAGACACCCTTTTTCTGTCTCTACAGGGGAACTTTCTCTGTGGATTATTTTCTTCTTGGCCATGTTCTCTGGACTTAGACAGGAGAACAATGAAGGGAATGTGAGACTGGGAGCTAGGACTGGGACAATGCTTGTTTCTTCCTGATGCCCCTGATATTGGATTTGGTCAGAGCCCACAAGACTAACTGATACTTTTATAAAAGGACAGGGGAAGTGGTAGTGAGGATTTTGAGATGGTAGATGTTCTTTACTTCTAGGGTCAGGAAGACAAGTTCAAATCCTGCCTCAGACACCTACTAGTTGTGTGACTCTAGGCAAGTTATTTAACCTTCTTGAGCCTCAGTTTCCTCATCTGTGCAATGGAAATAATAATAGCAATTAGGGTTGTTGTGAGGCTAAAACAGGATAATGTAAGATGTTTTGTGAACCTTAACACACTATGTAAGTGGCTATAATCACCACTAATAAGACTACATTTCAGGTAGAAGGTCATTTGGGCAAATTAGTGGAGAAATGGGAGCATGTTGGGCAGCTTTGTTTTGCCCTCTCCTGGTATTATCCAGAGAACTGGAAAGCCAGAATCTTTTCCGACAATCCCTACCCACCATTCTGAAACTCACCAGGAGTTTAAGGAGCAGCTTGCTTGCAGTCTCCCTTCAGCTCCCACTTTAGAAAGGATTACCTAATTCTCCAGTCAGTTGGTTTACCAAGAGGTAACATTCCCCAAGAGCCACTGAAGTGGTCAAGTACAACTCCTGCTGTTTCTGGTCATTTTTCATGAGTCCTACCTTACCAGTGCTCTTTGCTAGTGAGCATCATGCATGGAACTAAAACAAACACTTAAAAATGAGCACTTTAGCCATAACTGTGGGAGTCTACAATGATCCAGTGGTAAGGATACCACTGCAGGGAACACAGAGTCTCTCTCTCCATCACTGTCCCCAACAACCCTGCTGAGTTCTAGAGACTGGACAAAACTTTGCTCTGACTTGACAATGAAAACAAGATCCATATTTAAAAAAAACAATTCTTTTGGCCACCAGCCAACACAGATACACACACAAATACATACATACATACACACACACATCCCTCTCCATTTTGGAAAGCTGTTATACATTAGTAGTTGTTGAATCTATTGTGTACATGTGTGTGACAGGGAAGAGAGGACAGTGTTTGGGGGAGGGGAGGAGAATCTTTGTAGAATCTGAATGGGAGCCCTGCAGAGATGATTATGGACTAAGGTTGGCAAGGGTTTGCTTTTTTAAGTACAACTTGTACAACAAGTACACACATATACATTTTCCAGTTAACTCATCATTTTATTAATGTTATTTATAAAGGAAGTACTATTGAAAAGAGGGGAGTTGTGTTATTTCAGTAATAGGGTTGGGAAGTATCAGTTGCCAGTTGTGAATCTTATGAATTCAAAACCTTGATATCAGTCCAACTTTACTTCTTTTTTTAATAATCTAGTCAAGATTAATGTCAATTTAGAAGGTTTCAGTGAAGGGAATCATTCCAATGAGATGAATTTATGTAAGAGGAGGATGTAAGAGGAGTAGGAGAGGTGAGGAATTTGTCTATTACAAAAAGGTAAGATTTATATCTTATCAACTGAGAAAACTACAAATTAACATTGTTTATGTTATGTTGTATTTTTATTTTGTTAAATATTTCCCAATTACATTTTAATCTGGTTTGAGCCACACTCCCAAATTTTGCTGGTTATTTTGGGATACCTTTGGCAAGGACCACTGGAACCAGAAAGAAACTTCCCTCAGTCAAATCACTTTTGATCTCCTCAGACTTGGTTTCCTTATCTTTAAAATGAAAGTGATAGTCTCACATCCTATCTTACACCAATAACTAGTTGGGTGGTCCTGGCCAAGACACCTAATTTACTTTGCCTCAGTGTTCTCACCTATAACACTGGGATAATAATTCCCATAATAACCACTTTATGGGGTTGTTGACAGGATAAAATGAGAGAATGTGGGTGAAATTCTTTAAAAGCCTTAAAACACTAGTAAATACCAGCTATTGCTATAGTTGTTATAATGATGATTCTCTTAGTCCTTTCCACTTCCAAAAAATAAAGAAAACTTGGTAAATGTTTATAATTTGCCCATTATTAGGTCATCCATAATTCCAATCAGGAAACAGGCAAAATTTGGCTTAAGTATTCTTAGGTCCTTATTGTCATATTCAAAGTGTTAAAGGGGACAGAACACTGGATTTAGAGTCACTAGCTATGTTCTTGCACATTACCTAACTGGGCCTCAGTTTCCTCATCTGTAATAGTGGATGGACCTAGAGTCAGGAAGTGGTTGTTTAAGTCGTTTCAGTTGTGTTTGATTCTTTGTGACCCTATTTAGGGTTTTCTTGCTAAAAATACTGGAGTAGTTTGCCATTTCCTTCTCCAGTTCATTTTACAGATGCAGGCAAACTGAGGCAAATAGGGTTAAGGGACTTGCCCAGGATCACATAGCTAGTAAGTGTCTGAAGTCAGATTTGAACTCATGAAGATGAGTCTTCGTGATATTAAATCCAGTGTTCTATCTATTGTCCTTCCTTGGAAGTCAATAAGACCTGAATTCAAATATGACTCATTCACTTACCAGCTCTATGAACCTAGGAAAGTCACTCTACCCATTTCCCTCAGTTTACTAATCTATGAAATGGGGATGATAATAACATCTGCCTAGAAGGGTTGTTGTTAGAATCGAATGAGATAATATTTGTAAAGATCTTTGCAAACTTTACAATGCTTTATAAATGAAAGCTAACATTATTAGTGAAATGAGGATTATAATAGCATCTACCTTACAGGGTTGTTGTTTGCAAAAAATGAGATATTTATTAATGTGATTTATAAGTACTAGCTATTAATATTATTGCTAATATGATTTCAGTACCCTTATTGTTCAGAGGGAGAACCGAAGCTCAGAAAGAGTAAGTGACTTTCTCAAGGTCATACACCTAGTAAGTGACAGAGTCAAGATCCAAGCCACGGTACTGTGATACCAAATCTAACCTTCCCCTGTACCATGCTGCTGCCCTATGTTAGTACTCCCAGGAATATCTGAACAGGGGACAATTTCTTTAACCTAAAGGAATGATATGCTAAGTATTTTTAAAAATACCTTGACCTATTTTGCTTTGGGAAATGAGCTGGATCTGTGTTTCATTTAAATAGGGAACTCTCAAGGGAGGAAACTTCCCACCTATCAAAGAAGATGATGTCTGTAAATGATTCAGCACATTACCTGGCACGCAGTCTGTGTGTCTGTGTTCATCCTTCATTTTCGAAGAAGACCATGACATCAGAGAAATGATGACATGACTTGCACTTGACTTTGTTTTGAGTGAGAGAGGGCTTTGAGTGTCAAAGATCACCAGGCTCACTTTCCCCTCCTGAGTCATCTGGATCCAGTGACCAGATATTCATCAGGATGACTGGAAAAGGCCCAGGATGCAATGGGAGACTGTGGTAGGCATTTCATAAATGCTGGTTTCCTTCCCTTTTCTTACCAGTGCTAGTATGTACCTTCTTTACAATTTCTAATCTTGGAGAATTGCTTAATTAAACTCAAATAGAAACAGGGGCCACCAAACCATATATAAGGATCCCTGCCTCACGTACAATAACTTAGAAAACTATGTATTAACATTACCTATGTTCTAATGTGGGCAGCTAGGTGGTACAGTGGATAGAGTGCCAGATCTCACTCATCTTCCTGAGTTCAAATTTGACCTCAGACACTTACTAGCTGTGTGGGACCTTGGGTAAGTCACTTCACTGTTTGCCTCAGTTTCCTCCCCTGTAAAATAAGCTGGAGAAGGGAATATGCAAACCACTCCAGCATCTTTGCCAAGAAAACCCCAGATGAAGTCAGGAAGAATCAGACGTGACTGGAATGACTGAACAACACTGTTCTAGTGTATTTTTATTTATTTTGTTAAATACATCCCAAGTATATCAACCTGGTTCTGGCAACATTTGAGAGTGTTCTAAGTATTTTATAACTCTGGCTTACTGCACTGAGAATTAAGGGACTTGCCTAAGGTCACATAGCCTTTATGGGTCAGAGGTAGGACTTTAACTTCAAGGCTGACTGTCTACCCACATGTCACTTGAGAGGAATTGCAAGGGTAGCTGTTATCATTCAGGCCTTCAGTCATGTCTGATTCTATGTGAGTTTTCTTAGCAAAGATACTAGAGTAATTTGCCATTTCCTTCTTAGGTGTGTCTCCATTTTACAAATGAGGAACTGAGGCAAATAGAGGTATCACTTATTCTCATGATGTGAGCAGTCCACAGTTTTTTCATTCTTATGCGTATCTTCAATTATGTATTTTATGCCACATCTCCCACATAAACTACAAAAAGTGTTGGTAATACATTGCATCCTACTTTATGTCTCTTTCCATTGTCCCATGGGTTTCTCATTATTCTGAATCACAATTGTGAATTGTACAAAACCAAAAAAATCCTTGTACTACATATTTTCCTGGGGAAGGGAAAGGGAACAAACATTTATTACATGTATCATGTTAATCACTTTACAAATATTATGTCATTTGTTCCTGCTTCATATCTCTTTCACCAAATTTCCAAGACAAAATTTACTTGGATACAATTTATTTGTTGTTTGATGAGATCATCTAATCTGAAAAGAAAGAAAACTATAATCAAATTTCAAAAAGGATAGGCTTTTAAGGCAGATGTTGTCTCCTGTCTGAAGACTAGTCTAGCTTATAGAAAAGCTTGCCAGAACTTTGACTGTGACAACATTTGAAAACATTTACCCAAGTCACAGAGCAGTTGTCTTTTCTATCAATGGAAGAAGGTTCCACGCTGAGGAAACCACAGATTCTTAAAGTATCAAAGAAAATATTCATTATTAAGTTGTAAGAGACTTTAGAGATGATCTAGTTCAACCCCTTAATTTTACAAATAAGTAAACTGAGACACAGTTTGTCAGTTACGTGAAGTGGATAAAGTGCCCAGCCTGAAGTCAGGAAGAGTCATCTTCCTGAGTTCAAATCCAGCCTCAGATATTTACTAGCTGTGTGACCATGAGTAAGTCACTTAACCTCTGTTTGTCTCAGTTTCCTCATCTATAAAATGAGCTAGAGAATGAAATAGCAAACCACTCCAATATCTCTGAAAAGAAAAATCCAAGTAAGGTAACTAAGAGCTGGACATGTCTAAAAATAACTGAACAAAACCCCCCCAAAACTGATTTATTTATTTATCACTTACTGTGCACCAGGCATTACACTAGGTTCTGATGCTACAAAGACAAAAACAGAACAACCTCTGTTCTCAAGGAGCTTGATGGAAGGGTCAAAGGAATATGTATATATTTTTAGAATAGAAGAAAACTGGGCATACATATCATCGATGAGGAAAGAGTCTGGTAAAGTAGACTGAAAATGACAGCTGGAATGTTCAGTGAATAAGATCCTGGAGGAAAAAAAAAAGGATCAGATCCAGGGACACAAAGCAAGAAAGTTGGTCTATCTTATTCTTTGAGACACTAGGAGAAACTGGATTATATTTTGAAGTATGGAGAATAGGAGAAAGGTGGCTTTACAACACATGGGTTTAATATTCCCAGGTTGAATAAGGGTTTATTGGAGAGGGGGAAGGAATTGCTCTGCTGAAAGGACTTGGGCCACATTTAGAGGCTTGATCAGAGAACAGAATGTTTGGAACAGCCCCTCAGTAAGTGTGTTATAGTGCATCAGCTACAGATGAACAAAATTGCTTTGCAGGATGAGGGCCCACTTGAGATTAGGTAGCATGATTTTGTAGTGGACCTAGGTCCATAAGTAGGGGTAACCCAGGATTCAGTTGGACAGGCATGAACAGAGTAGGATCAAAAAGGCAAAGAATTCGAGAGGGAATGACAATGCCTTTTGAAGATTCTCCATTATATGATTAAGATTGTAAAGGGAGCAAAGTAAAGGCAGAATAGTGATGGAAGGGATAGAATTAAGGGACTTGAGCAGCAATCATCCTACAGAGACAGCAGGAAAGGTGGGCTAAGTACCCTAATGCC
The DNA here is from genome assembly GCA_023548195.1 of Bettongia penicillata ogilbyi. Classification (NCBI taxonomy): domain Eukaryota; kingdom Metazoa; phylum Chordata; class Mammalia; order Diprotodontia; family Potoroidae; genus Bettongia; species Bettongia penicillata. The sequence goes on along the minus strand of JAJHZJ010000020.1, from coordinate 3,981,370 downwards.
TGGGCATCTGCCTAGCCTGTCACTTCTTAATCACAACCACAAGCATTTCCAGAAGGCTGCTGCTTAAGAGAAGGAATGGATTCTTGAACTGATGTGAGACAGCACTAGAAATGGAAAGCAGCCACTTTCAATTCATTGTTCTCAGTGCTGAGTAGATCTTTTCCTACAGTTTTATTAGCCTTCAACTTGGGCTCACAGGAGTGATATTTTTTTTCCTACTTTTGTTATTTTCAATGGCATTCTCTCCCTTAGTAATTATTTTGAATCCTTTTTAGGCCATAAAACCCTTAGGAATTTTACACAGAAAAATAATATTTCCCACAAAAGACTGGTGGTCTTTTCTGTTAAAAGAATATTTATTTAACAAAATCTATGGCATCCTCTGAATTTGATGACAGACCATAAATAATTTTCTAAATATCATTCTTTAGATTAATAGTTCTCAAATTTCTACCATCCTGAAAATTCATATAACAACATTATTCCTTTACCAAAAATGAAACAGAAGCTCCCTATTTTGAGATACAAAACAGAATATTCATGCTGCTGAGGAGAAAGTGAAATTCTATTAAGATTGTGCTTTTGTGTTGATTTTTTTTAAATTTTAGAGAATAATTTAATGTCATCTTTGTGTGCATGACTATAATTGGTAGGATAACAGATTTCAAACTGGAAGGGACCCCAAAACCCCACTCATTTTACAGATGAGGAAACTGAGATCCAGAGAGATGACAAAGACACACAGATTTGAATCTAAGCCCCCAATCCAAATGCAGAATTCTGCTCACTTCACATAGTGGAGTAGCCATATAAAAGACTGTCCTGTACCTTTTATAGAAATATAGATATCAAGAACATAGACTAATGTAAAGTGATAGAGCTAGAGTAGACTCACCTTGTAAATGACAGTCATTCACATTTATATGGAACCTGAAAGTTTTTAAAATGTGTTTATAACTCCACCCAACTTCTCATTTTTATGGGCTATCTCCCATGCCTGGAGATCTTCCTTTACTCATCTCCAACACCAGACTTCCTTAAAGTCTGAACTAAAATCCCCGCCTTTTTCATCTTCCCTTGATGCCAATACCTTTCCTCTGTGATTATCTCCAATATTGTATATATTTTGGTTTGCATACTGCTTCCACCTTTAGACTGTGAGCTCCTTGAGATCAGAGACTGTTTTTGCCTTTATTTAAATTCCCAGTGCTTGGCACTATTTCTGGCACATAGTAGATACTTAATAAATGTTTGTGGACTAATTGAACGATGCTGTGAAGAAGGTTGCTGTGGATCTGTGAGATTATATAGCTGAGTGCTACCTCTGGGGGGTCGGATATCTCCAGTCATCCTAATGAATATCAGGCCACTGGACCCAGATGGCTCTGGAGGAGAAAGTAAAGCTGGTGACCTTGCACAGCCCTCCCTCACCCAAATCAAAGTCAACTGCAAGTCATATCAGCATTTCCCTGATGTCATGGTCATCTTCAAGAAAGATGGACAAGCACAACCTTGATCTTGACTCTGAACTATTATCCTTTATGATATTAGAACTATATAAAGGAGAGAAAAGACAAAGAGTGGTAGAGTCTCATTGGAGAAAGTGATAAAGGAAGACAGGATAGGAAACGCTGATGCGCTTATTACTTTACTTACTGTGTACTTGTCTTTACACAGAGAGAACAGATGACCACCAACATGATTTGAATGGTATGCAGTGGTGGGGGAACCTATGGCCTCAAGGACACATGTGACCCTCCAGGTTCTCAAGTGCAGCCCTTTAACTGATTGCAGGCCACACTTGAGGACCTGGAGGGCAACAAGTCGCCTTAAAGATTCCCCTCCCTGGATGAGTATTGAAAACAGTACTATACTTGAAATATGAAGCTCCTGGCTCCATTCATTTGTCATATGACAATATAGTGAATAAATCATTTAACCTCTTCAAGCTTCCATTTCCTCATCTGTAAAATGAAGGGGTTGGACTTAAGAACCTTTTAAAACTAGAACTCTGATCTGTTCCATTCTAAGTATTATAATCCTATAAAAACTCTTTGTAAAGGAGGAAATGCTACATACATATGAGCTATTATTGTTATTTGAAGGACATCAGGAAGCAGCTAAAACCTATTTCATCATTGTAGAACTGTAGCATAGAATTATGCTTTGCCCATAGTAGATACTTACAATGACTATTGAGTTGAATTTGCTGGCAGAAAGATCTGTGCCTCTAAATAATTCCACTCTCCTCATATCAATAGTGCATAGAATGTCATTATTGAAGATTCATTCTTTTGCATGAAAGCATTGCTTCTTATTAAAATATACTTTCTCCTGAGGTAGTTAATGCATTGAGCTATTAGCAGACCTTAACACTCTGCTTAACTATACTTAAAGTCCTACATGCTTTGAAATGGAATTGGGGAAGGCTGGTTGTTAGTACAATATAAAGAGGGTAATGAGTCCTGTAGCTGTAAAACAAAATTGAGTCAACAGAAGAAAAAGACCATACTAGGAATTAGTTTATCAGTTCCTTCACAAAAAAAGGAAAAGACAGAAAAAGACAGTTGTAACAAATTGGAGGGTAGAAAGATCCATAGATGACTACCCAGAGGTCTACTTGACAGAATGAGGAAAATTCATTCACAAAGTGAATTCACAAGGTCCTAAAGACAAAAGAAATCTATTTCACAATTTTACTTTCCTTCTGTTTCCTTTGTGTATATGTTTTGTCCTTCATGCTCAAAGAGGACCATGACATTAAGATGATGAAATGACTTTCAACTGACTTTGATGTGAGTAAAGGAGGGCTGTGCAAGGTCACCAACATCACTTTCTCCTCCTGAGTCATCTGGGTCAAGTGGCATGATATTCATCAAGATGACTGGAGATGGCCCAGGATGCAATGTGAGATCCTGGCCCTTTCAAGCTTAGGTCTTATCATAATCTTACTTTGAGTGAGATACATCCATTCAAAGAATAGGCTTCTTTAAGTTATTCAAGGGATGACCCCTTTATTAAAAATAAATCAAACTGGGAGGGGAAGACCCTCAGGGTTCCTGGGTAAAAGAGAAACAATTGCTATTTAGTTACTACATCCACTCTGTGCTAGGTGGGTGGGGACTTGTTCTCCAGTCATTGAGCTCCAGAATGAATTGAGTTTAAGGCTTGATCTTTGAGCAAGAAACCAAGAGGAAAAATGGTAGCTTTTGGTCATGGAGTTTACCTTCCCCTGGGCAGAACACTGGAGGTTTTGAAGGGTTCTTTAGTCCAACCCCTTCATTTTACAGATGAGGAAATGGAAGCCTGAAGAGGTCAAATGATTTATGGAACCAGGGTGGGGAATCTTTAAGGCGACTTGTTGCCCTCCAGGTCCTCAAGTGTGGCCTGTAATCAGTTAAAGGGCTGCACTTGAGAACCTGGAGGGTCACATGTGTCCTTGAGGCCATAGGTTCCCCCACCACTGCATACCATTCAAATCATGTTGGTGGTCATCTGTTCTCTCTGTGTAAAGACAAGTACACAGTAAGTAAAGTAATAAGCGCATCAGCATTTCCTATCCTGTCTTCCTTTATCACTTTCTCCAATAAGAGTCTACCACTCTTTGTCTTTTCTCTCCTTTATATAGTTCTAACATCATAAAGGATAATAGTTCAGAGTCAAGATCGAGGTTGTGCTTGTCCATCTTTCTTGAAGATGACCATGACATCAGGGAAATGCTGATATGACTTGCAGTTGACTTTGATTTGGGTGAGGGAGGGCTGTGCAAGGTCACCAGCTTTACTTTCTCCTCCAGAGTCATCGGGGTCTGGTGGCCTGACATTCATTAGGATGACTGGAGATACCACACACCCTCCAGATGTAGCACTCAGTTGTATAATCTCACAGATCCGCAGTATCCTAATCTGTGAAGAAGGCAGAACACCAGAGGAGAGAAGAGGAGAGGAGAGAAGAGGAAAGGAGAGGAGAGGAGAGAGGAGAGGAACTGTTACTCACAGTTTGTGTTTCCAAGAGGACCATGACATCAAGATGATGACATGACTTGCAGTTGACTTAGACTTAAGTGAGTGAGGGCTGTTTCCTTAATGCCTTGGTGAAAGATGATGGGGAAGGGAATAGTCCCCAAATTGGAGCATCCTGCTATAGAGTGAATTTGTTTGTAAAGAACAAAATGTTTTTTTTAATGCCTAATGAAACAGGTACTGTAGTGATGTTTTTGCTTTATAACTAATATCCCCTGCATCATGAAAACCCAACTATAAGTGCCTGTAACCACAAAGCTCCCAGCCATGATTTGATTTTTCTTTTAAATTCCCCTAAACGATCACTACAGAATGGATGGAATGTAGGCATTCCTTCTCAGATAACATCGATTAAAACAGCTTCAGATGTTAAGAAGACTTTAAAAAGTATGAGTTCACAATAAATTCAGCAACATCCACCAAGTGTTCTCTTTCTCTCTTTTTCTATATTGGATCCTTGCAAAAATTTCAGCACCTGGATATAAAAGCAGCATGCTACACAAGTGGGTCAGAAGTGAGAACATTCTTAACATATGTCATGGAAAGGAGAGGAAGAAATATGAAGCTATTCAGAGTATATCATGCTTTGGTGTGTCCTCACAAGAACCTACTGCATTTAATATTCATCAGTCAATAGAACCCATGAATAAGGATCAAGGAAAACAAGACAATATTATTCTATAATGGATCCACCTTCCAAGGTATTCAATTAAAAGACATTTCATGTGAATCAACTGGCAGAAAGAAAGAAAATGAAGTTTTTCTAGCACAGAGACAGTAGAAAGGGAGAGGGATGAATTCGAAGTCAGATAAACTAGGGTTTGAATTTCAGCCCTGCCACTCACTACCTATTTGACCTTGTCACTTTCCTCATCTATAAATAATAAAAATGTTGATGACTTTGAAAGTCCGTTCACCTCGAATCTATGATATTATGACCTCTACACATTGGCTTAATATAGTTTAAAGCTCTGTACTATATAGGTTGTTTCTGTGACTACATCAAGGAATTTTCTATTATCCTAATATGTGCATGGGCAGTATCTTATTCAAAGAGAACCTTGAGGCTGCATGTTATTCTACTAAGTCAAATACTTTTGTATTATAATCAACAAAAGTAAATACCTCAGTATCTGACATTCTCTACATTTATGGTTAGTTCTGTGTGAAGATGTAGTATGCTATAGAAAGTCATTTGTGAGAACCTGTTGTGTCATTCTGATATTTTCATCTAAGGTATATGCCCCTGATATATAGTTATATACAGGTATATATGTAAAATTCTGATAAAGATTTTATAGAGATGAGCAAGTAGACGTGTGTTAATAGTTATTGCTGTCTTCTGACTTTGAGGGGCTATGTTCCTCTCTGGACCCACACAAATAGGTCGCTATTACAAGAACAGATATGGGGAGTCCCAACGTGAGACCAGGGGGAGAATATTCCATTAAATTGTCTTCAGCAGACCTCCCTTCTTTTGATATTTTGCTTGGGCGTATTACACAGCAATTAACAAATTTTCATTGCAGATAGACCTTTCTCAACAAATCCAATTCTCCTTTATGCAACCTTGATCACATTCATTCCCACCTTCTACGGCAGATTATCATCTCTATTGTTCTCTCTTCAGTCTCTCCTGAGCTGCTAGTTCTTCCTTGCGGCTTACAAACAAGTCCAACTCACCTGCATCCTTTAAAGAAACCCCACCAGATTCAACCATCCCTGTTACGTCTCTTAATTACTCAGCCAAACTCCTTGAAACAGCTTTTTGCATCCAGTGCCTCCTGGCATTTCCTTTACTGGCACTCTGCTCTTATTTTCCACCAGTGTAGCTTCCAACCTTATTGTTCAACTGAAATTGTTCTCCCCAAAGTCAGCAGTGATTTTTTAATTGCCAAATATAACACTCTCTTTTCCAGTCTCATTCTCTTTGATCTCTCTACAGCTTTCATCACTGTTGATCACCCTCTCCTCCTTCATACTTTGTCTGGGTTTTTGTGACACTCTTCTTTCCAGTTTTCCCTTCTGTCTATGTGACCACTCCCCACCTTCCTTTTCCTATTCACCATCCAAGATTCTACCCTGAATTTTCTTCATCCTCCTCCTCATCTTCTTCTTCCCCTCTCTCTCTCTCTCTCTCTCTCTCTCTCTCTCTCTCTCTCTCTCTCTCTCTCTCTCTCTCTCTCTCTCTCTCTCTCTCTCTCTCCCTCTTTATAGTTTCTCACTTGATGATCCTATCAGTTCCCATGGCTTCAACTGGCATTTCTATGGCAGAAAGTGAAGAAGAATTAAGAAGCCTCTTGATGAGGGTGAAAGAGAGGGGTGTAAAGTCTGGCCTGAAGTTGAACACCTAAAAATTATGATCTTGGCAATTGATCCCATCACTTCCTGGCAAATAGAGAGAGAAGAAATGGAAGCAATGTCAGACTGTTTTTTTCTTAGGCTTAAAGATCATTGCAGACAGCTACTGCAGTCATGAAACTAAAAGATGCTCCTTGGAAGGAAAGTTATGGCAAATCTGGGCAGCATAATAAAAAGCAGAGACATCATCTTACTGTCAGAGGTTCATATAGTCAAAGCTATGGTTTTGTCAGTAGTATTCCATGACTATGAGTAGCACTTATGGCTGAACCACAAGGAAAGCTGAACACTACAGAAACAATGCATTTGAATTGTGGTGCTGGAGAAGACTTTTGAGAGTCCCTTGGATTTCAAGGGGATCAAATCAGTCAATACTTTAAAAACTTAATTCAGGCTATTCATTGGAAAGTCAAATACTGAAGCTAAAGCTTAAATACTTTAGTCACATAATGAGAAGAAAGGACACATTGGAAAAGATCCTAATGATGGGAAAGATTGAAGGCAAAAGGAAAAGAGGATAGGAGAGGATAAGATGGATAAATAGAGTCATGGCAACATTGACCATTAACTTGGACAGACTTTTAGAGAGAGGGGAGGTCACAAAAGGTTAGACACTACTGAACAACTGAATGACCACAAATCCAGATGATTCCCAGATCTACATACCAAGTCTCATTTTCTCTTCTGAGCTTCAGTCTTGTATCACCAACTGCCTATTAGATATTTCAAATTTGATGTCCTGAATCATCTCAAATTCGACATGTCCAACACAGAATTTTTATTCCTGGCTCCACCCAAATCACTTCTTTTCTGATTTTCCACATTACCATTGAGTGGTACAGTCCTCCCAGTCACTTAGATTCATAGCCTCATGGCAACTAGTAATAATCAGTTGCAAAATCATATCACTTCTATGTCAAGGTCTCTTTCTCTCCAGTCACACCTCACAGAGATAAAGACTAGGTCCACTCATGACCCTACTTCAGGCTTTTATCACTTCATATCTAGAAGGAAGGGGGAAAGGGAATCAACATTTATGTAATGCCTACTATGTTCCAGGCATCGTGCTAAATGCTTTGTAAATATTATCTCATTTGTAAATATTATCTCATTTGCTCCTCACAACAACCTTATATGAGAGGTGCTTTTATTGTCCCCATTTTACTGTTGAGGGAACAGAGGTAAAAAGAGGTTAGCCACCAAGGTCACACAGCTAGTAACTCTTTGAGACCAGATTTAACTTGGGTCTTCCTGATTCTATTTCCCAGTGTTCCGTCCACTGCACACCCTAGCTGCAAAACTAGACTATTGTAATAGCCTCAAATTTCACCTCACCACCCCAATCCTCTCCTCTTTTCAATCCAGCCTCCCAACAGTCACCCAAATAATTTTCCTAATGCATAGGTTTTCAATAAACTCCAGTGGCCTCCTATTGTCTAGAGAAGGAAATATAAACAGTTGCTTGATATTTGAAGTTTTTTACAATTTTGCTTCCTTCCTAGCTTTTGTTAGTATTACTTTGTTCCCTTCAGTCTATAATCTAGACATCCTTGCTGTTTCACACATAACATTCCATTTCCTGTCTTCATGACATTATGCCAATTGTCCCCAATGCCTGGAATGTACTCCCTCCTGTCCTCTCTGTCTTGGAACCCTGAGTTTCCTTGAGGACCCAGTTCAAATACAATATTCTTTATTGTTCCCTACTTTGCCCTCCCCATCCTGAGCCCCACCCTTGTCCTCACTCCAAAGTATCTTGCCTGCATCATCAATTTCTTCTTTGAGTACTTGTTCTGGTGCAGCTGCTTTTGCCATTTTTCTCTTCTTCAGCACCATTTGTGCTTCCTTTTATATTGGTAACTGAGATTTTGAGTCCAAATATGGTGGCTCTGCTTCATCAGTAATGACAATAGTTGGTTATTTAAAATGTTGACAGATGTGTTCCATTTTCAGTTGACTTTACTATTTCCAGTTTTATCTTTTTAAAGCTCTTGAAGGAAAACATTTAGTTGGTTCTCACACCAATTAGACTTTTTTGCATTCATTTCTCTCTCATCTACACCTTATGCTATTTTCTGATGTTGCTTGCTTGTAATTTTCTACCATCTGTCTCTACAATACTTTTAAAAACAAGCTTATTTTCACTGCTGTTATCCTTGGCTGTCATATACCTCCATTTGGCATGAAAAATCATGTTTGTTGGTCAAGGCAATTTTCGGGTTATTTCAGCCTCTTTCTTGTGGCTATTGCTTTACTTGAATAAAACTTCTGTAGGAAATGTTTGTCCACACTTGGGTTTTTTTGTTATCTGTCCTCCATCTCTTTTTTTCCCCATCATTGTTTGAAGATGTCCAGCTGGGACCTTTAAAATTATATATAGTATCATCTTTTCATATTTATCCATTTTTAAATTTAGTCTTGATTTTGATCATTGTTCTAAATTTATGGTCTTAATACATAAAAACTATTTATTCAGAAATTACTGACATTAGTATCTATTTATTTCCTGTTTCTTTAAACATACAGTTGTTTTCCTTTTTTTACACAGCTGTTTTGTGTTCCCCATATCCATTGACTTCTTACTCACTTCTCTCTTTTTTTTTAAAGCATCACCTGATATACAGAGTTAGGCTTCTGAATGAACTATGTCTTTAATTTCTTTTGTTTCTTCATCCTGAACCATACTTCCCAATTTTTTTTGTTGTTGTCCCTCAACCAAAATCCTTCTTTGATGCCTTGTGATGACATGGAGGCAACCATGTATTCTTGAAAACCAGGCATAGCCTCTCTAGCGAAACTTACCAAACTGCAAAGTCTTTAAAATTGGATCCCATGACAGATTATTTGTCTTCACATGAGGATCATAACTAAATTTCGAGAAGTTCATCACCAGAATGACTGCTATCTGATAAATTCTGTAGCCACAGTAATTTCCAGGAACTATCTCCTAGGCTATAGAGGTATTACACTCCATGTTGGCTTAGTAGCTGTGCTAATCACATGATGGATCATTGAAGAATTAAAGTGTTCCTACCTCTTCCGACCCCTTGAATTAAAGTAATTGAATATCATAGTTTATGTTGACTTGATTTGATCCTGTCAGGTGCTTTCTGTATTTCTTACTTTTATCTTCTCATCTTCATCATTAGATTTTCACAAACAAATGCTTATTATTTACATGGTGGTCTTTCTTTTTTTCCTTCCTCTGCTATTTTATTATGGAGCAAAATGTCCAAATGTTCCATAAAATAACACCTTCTTCTGCATTTGGGCACATGACAAAATCAACCTTGCCATTTTTTCATTGATCTGTAACTTCCTTTTGGTCTACCTGGCAAGAATGACAACACTGATATGATTCATTTCCTCCTCCAGGGCATGCATATTGTCATTGGACAATGATTTTATATTTAAAAGTTCTGACAATCATAACAGTTTTAATAATGTAACTATACTATGGCATAATTATAGTCTAAGAACTATATACTTCTTAGCCTTATCTACACCATTTTTGTCTACTCTGCCACCATTACTGAAGAAGTAGAAAAGGCCTTCATAGGACTGAGGGCCATTCTTTTTTTTCTTTTCTCTGTTGGTTGTGTGGATAGAGAATTCATTACCTACTGATAGTAAGTCTCACTTTGATGGGGCTGTTCCTCAGATCATAGATAGAGTCTATTGCAGGATGTATTGCAGGGCTTGGGGAGGCTGGGTGGCACAGTGGCTGAAGTACCAAGCCTGAAGTCAGGAAGACTCATCTTCCTGAGTTCAAATTCGGTCTTAGACGCTGGGCGAGTCACTTAATGCCAATTTCCTCATCTGCAAAATGAACCAGAGGAGGAACTGAAAAACCACTCCAGTATCTACATCCAGAAAACCCCAAATGGAGTCATGAAGAGTTGGACACAACTAAAAAGTGACTGAACAACAATAACAAATAAATGTATGCTCAAACAAGAAGAGGGACTGGTTCCATGACGAGAACGAAGAAGAGCCAATGGAGAACTCTTGTCTTCCATGTGTCTTCACCATATTAATGTCAGCCCTTGGCCTAGTTCCTTGTAGGTAGTAGGCAGTTGAAAATTCTTATTGACTGATTTAAGAAAAGGTGAAGAGACCCTAGCATGCCAGATGGATCCCCTATTGAGAAATGATGAAAGAACCCAAACAAGAATGGTCAGGCAAGGATGGGCTGCAATCTGCATTACTAGACATGAAGTCCTCACTGATGAGAGCCCAGCTCTGTTTGAATGCTTGAGTTAAAGTATTCTTCAAGATAAAATAAAAATGCTTTGCTTTTGTGGAACATTTTTTTACTCAAGAGATTTCAACTTTGTAATCATGAATCCATGAAACCACCCACGATCCATCTGTGAAAAATAGACATCACCCATTCACTGATGAGGGAGAAGTTGTCAAAGGTCATGTAGTAAATCAGTGGGCAGAGTAGGAACAGATTCCTTGAGTAACAAATCCACAGATTTTTAATGTGTTGGGAGAAATTATTGTAAATAATAGCAAACAGAAGGTCTATACACACAGTTGACAGTAACATTTAACTTGAAAATGAGTATTCGTTTTGAAGGAGGAATGAATAAGCATTCAAAGTCCTTAAAAAGAGCGGGGTAGGTTGAAAAGTTTCTTTTTTTCAATTAGGATAGCAGCAAAATTGGATATATATTGGGAAACTAAAGGGTGGCTTAAATGTTATTTGGAATAAAGCACTAAGTGACATTTCAAAATATCTGTCACTAAAGATATTTAAGAATATAAAGCCATCTACCCTGGGTAATTAAAACCTCCAGCATCTATCCTGATTAAACCGAGAACTGGTTGATATTTTTTTCACAAAATTCACCTAATTAGCTGCTTTTCATCAACCCAGAGAATCTTTACAAAAACAATATCAATATTTAACTTAAAAATGAATATTCATTTAGAAGATGGGGTGGGACATAAGTCCATTAGATCCTTCAGAAAAGATAGAGCCCAATTACTTGAAATTTCTAGATAAAAACAAATTCTAGGCAAGGTTCAGATCCACAGATATATTCATTTTCGTGGAAACACTTTTTTTCATTATTATTGGATTGTGGGCTACAGATATTTGATACAGATAAAGTTTTACTTGTCTTTCAATTCCTTCAGTCTTCTGATGAAAGATTTGACAGTGATTACATAGGTGGCATTGTAGGTCCACATACCACCAACTACTGTTTTCATACAGGATCCACAATGCCAGATACCCATGGTTCATCTCTTCATTTTGGCCTTGCCAAAATATATATATATATCACATGCTGGTTCATTTCAATTTTCTTTACCATTTTTCTGAGGGATGCAACATGTGTTCCATATTTACTGACAATTCTGACCTGCTGGGAACATTTAGACATCTTGCTAGTCATAGGACCAGAATTCAGAGAACCATGGAATTGTTTATAATGAAACTGATGGCCACTATCACTAATGTTAATCTAGATTCAGAATTGAGATGTATGCTGATAATGGTAAATTGATAATAGAGGAGGACAGACAAAACTGTCCATGTAGCTCCATGGAGTCAGATGCTATAAGGGAGTAGTAGGTATAACAAAGGAAGAAGAAAGACTTTTGGTAAAGAGGAAAAGCAGAATATGGAACAATATTCGTGAACAAAGTCAGCAGGATAACCCATGGACTTGGAGATCTATACAGAAATACACAAAGTATAACTAATTAAGCAAGGTGAACTAGCGATCCTAATGCAAGGATATCAGTAATAAGTATCACTGAAATTTGATGAGTTAAGGTTTCAAGAACAGAAAGCTCCAGGGAAGTAGCAATGCATATGAAAAAGTTATACTGATGTGAGGAAATGCATGAAGCATGGTGAGAAGCATTTGTATGAGGATCAATGGGAGGGGGGGGGGGAAGATATTATATTACTGCAATAGTGTACAAAACATGGAAATAAACCTGACATAGAAATAAGCTATAGTAGTGAGGCCTACTTGTGTGAGTAAAACCATTGCCCCTACTTCTGCTCTCCAGTCAACAAGTAGAGTACCTCTTCCACAAGAAATCCCTTCAGATATGTGAAAGTAGCTATTAGGATACCTTCATGTCTGGGTTCCCTGCTAGGCATTTCATTTCTTCAGTCAATCTTCCTAAGGTCCATTTTCTGCTCCTGTTAATGTTCTGGTCTGTTTTCTCTGTACATCCTTCCAGGTTGCCAATATTATTTCTAAAAAGTGATTCCTCAAACTTAGCACAATGTCACCAATGCGGTTTAAGTAGTAGTAAGTATATCAGAATTTTTAGTTTTTGTAACTCTCAGGTAAACACTTGATTTATATTGGGGGTTCTTAACTTTTTTATGTCATGTTCTCCACACTACGGTCTCTTTTTCAGAATAACATTTTAGAGCGAATTCATAATTGAAAGAAGTATTCAATTTCATTTAGAGATTGGTAACGATAAAATATCTGTGTGTGTGTTTTTTTTCCCCCATAGTGCTCCCAGACACCTAGAAATGTATCCATAGAGGAACCCAGGTTAAGTGAGATTTCATGGTCTGCCATCTACTATACCCTCAAACCTCATGCTTAATTTCTTTACTAAAGTTCAGAGTTATATCTCACTGCTTTTTTCACTCTGGTCTTTCACTAGTTTTGAACTTAATTACTCATAGGCTCAACAAATTATGAGAGTGCTTGTAAATTACAAAACTATGCAAATATAAGGCACCTTTACATATTTTAATCTATTAATAAATGTTGAGATATAACATTGCCACTTACTTACCTGATGTTAAGGGCAATTCCTTTGTGAAGCCTCTCAGTGGCAAGAGGCTAGTAGGAAGTGTAGTTTTTCCAAAGTTGAAAGGAGAGACTAAAGCATCATGGGAGGCAGAAGCCAGAATGGACAGGGAAAGTCCAGGAATTTATGTTCTTTATGGAGATGAGAGATACCCAGGGCAGATGTACACCAGTGATGAGCTGATGGTAAAGAAAGAAGCTGCTACTCTGAACTGAACACAGTCATCAGCAATTTCAGCCTTTTGTTTGCTTGCTGACTGACTTAAGAAGTGATCTGCCTGCACAGAATTTTTTGCTTTCTTTCTTAAATGTATCAGCCTACCTGGCTGTGGGACACAATTACATGATTTCTATCTCTTCTCTCTCACCACTGCCTGATTGCTACCTGCCCAACAGGTATCCCTGGCCTTGAAAGCTTCCTACTCCATTTAAACTTTATTTATCTGCTGTCTGTATTTCTATGAGTTTTTTCTCCAGCTAAAGATGTATAGAGTTTTTAAAATAAAAGGGTGGTTCCAGGAGCCAAGATGGCAGAGTGATTAGTAACTGCTGTCTCCCTCCCTTTGTTGACTTTGACCCGCCCAGAGATTATTTTCCCAGAAAAAGCTCTGGAACAGTGGGAGCAGCAGAAGGGGTAAACGTACTCTCACCACAGGAGGATAGAAAGATCACTTAGGAGTGTTTCTCTTGCTGAGGCCAAAGGTGACCAGTGCAGGATCAGAGCTGTCCCAGATAGTCTTACCTCAACAAACTGGGTGAAGATCCTGAACCCCGGTGGGGGAGGGGTGAAGCCAGCAACTGCCAACACCAGGACTATAGGTGTGCCTTAGCACCCCAATGGAATCAGGAAGACACTAGCCCAGAAAGCTAAGCTTGCCTATGCTCTAGCTCAGCAAAGGAGCCACTGGCATCCAGACCACCCCTCCCCCACACTTAACAAGTTACCTCCAGGGTAACTGCAGGGAAACCCCAAAATATCTAAATGACCTCTGCTTTCAAACACCAGCCAACTCAGCACCAGGTAAACTGTAGCATTTAATTTCTAGCTGAAAGAACCAGAGGCCACAACACAAAAAGCCTCAAGTTTTAGGCAAAAGAACTGTGGGACAGAGCTCCCTGTGCCACAGACACAGAGATCTACCTTAAAATCCAGGAAAAGGGTTATTATCATGAGCAAAAAGCAAAGCAGAAAAGAAAAGACCATAGGATCTTTCTATGGGGACAAGGACCAAAACACAAATACCAAAATGGTCAGCATTGAGACTGTACTCCCATCTGAAACTTCAGAAGGGAATATGAACTGGTCAGAAGAAGAAAGAACCTTCATGGAAGAGCTCTGGAAGGATTTTAAAACCCAAATTAGAGAAAATAGAAGAAAAACTGACCAATGATTTTAAAAATATGAAAAAAAATCACTGAAGAGAATGGCTCCTTAAAAAGGAAAATTGGACAAATGGAAAAGAAAATACAAAACCTAACTGGTGAAAATAACTCCCTAAAAGGAACAATTGGACAGATGGAAAAGGAGATGCAAAAGTTAACTGAAGAAAACAATTTGATAAAAAAATAGAATCAGGCAAGTAGAAGCTAATGAATCCATGAGACTTCAAGAATCAGTCAAACAGAATCTAAAGAATGAAAAGATAGAAGAAAATGTAAAATATCTAATTAGGAAAGCAACTGACCTGGAAAACAGATCCAAGACAGAAAATCTAAAGCCATGATGAAAAAAAACAGCCTGGAAAATATTCAAGAAATCATCAAGGACTATTGCCCAGAAGTCCTAGACCCAGAGGGAAAAATAATCACCAAAAGAATCCACCACTCACCTCCTGAAAGAGATCCCAAACCAAAAACACCAAGGAATATTGCTGCCACATTCCAGAACTGTCAAGTGAAGGAGAAAATACTGCAGACAGTCAGAAAGAAACAATTCAAATATCAAGGAGCTACAGTCAGGATCACATAGGACCTTGCAGCTTCTACGTTAAAAGATCAAAGGAATTGGAATATGAGGCAAAGGAGATGGGACTACAACCAAGGATTAATTACCCAGCAAAGCTGAGCATAATATTTCAGGCAAGGGAGATGGACATTCAATGAAATAAGGGATTTCCAGGCCCTGCTGATGAAAAGGCAAGAACTCAACAGAAAATTTGATCTTCAAATGCAGGTCTTGAGAGGCATAAAAAGGTAAACGGGGGAAAAAACCTTGTTACACAATATGGACAAACTGTTTACATCCCTATAAGAGAAGATGATACTTTCTAATCTTGAGAATTGTATATTTATTATGAAATATAAAAGGGATATACTCAGATAGAGGGAGTGGGTATAAATTAAATGATGTGACGATAACAAATGTGATTTAAGAGTGTGAAGGGATTGTAATGGGAGATGTGAAAAGGAGGAGGCAGAAAAAAGATAAATTCCATCACAGGAAGAGGCACAAAAATATATTACAGTACAGAGAAAGAGGGGAGGGAGATGAATATTGTTTGAGAGGTACTATCATTTGATTGGATTTAAGGAGGGTACAACAAACCCAGTTAAGTATAGAAATACAACTAGCTCTATAGGCAATCGGAGGGGAAGGGGGAAATAAAAGAGACGGAAAGTCAAAAGGGAGGGAAGAAGTAGTAAGGGAAAAGGAGATTAAAAGGGGGGGGGCTGAAAGAAGGGAGGGAAGACTGAGAGAGGTAGTGGTCAAAAATTAAAACTCTATTGAGGAGGGGAAGGAAGAAGATAGAACTAAAAGCATAAACAAGGGGAAAGCAGATGGAGGGAAAGACACAAACAGTAATCGTAATTTGTGAATGTGAATGGGATGAACTCTCCCATAAAATGGAGACAGATAGCAGAATGGATTAAAAACCATAATCCAACAATATGTTGTTACAAGAAACATTTGAAACGGGGGGATACACATAGGGTAAAGGTAAAAGGATGGAGTAGAATTTATGGTGCTTCAGCTGATGTAAAAAAAGCAGGGGTAGCAATCCTAATCTCAGACAAAGCAAAAGCAGAAATAGATCTAATCAAAAGAGATAAGGAAGGAAACTATATCCTGATAAAAGGTACGATAGACAATGAAGCAATTTCATTACAAAAGATATATGCTCCAAGTGGTATAGCACCCAAATTCTTAGAAGAGAAGTTAAGGGAGTTACAGGAAGAAGCAGACAGCAAAACTATAATAGTGGGGGACCTTAACCTCACCCTCTCTGAACTTGATAAATCTAACCTCAAAATAAACAAGAAAGAAGTTAAGGAGGTGAATAGAACTCTAGATAATGTAGATATGATAGATCTCTGGAGAAAAATGAATGGAGACAGAAAGGAATACACCTTTTTCTCAGTGGTACATGGCACATATACAAAAACTGACCATGTACTAGGCCATAAAAACCTCACAATCCAGGGCAGAAAGGCAGGTATAGCCAATGCATTCTTCTCAGATCATAATGCAATAAAACTTATATGTAATCAAAGGCCATGGAAACATAAACCAAAAACTAATTAAAAACTAAACAATCTAATCCTGAAGAATGAGTGGGTTAAAAAATTATAGAAACAATCAACAACTTCATTCAAGAGAATGACAATAATGAGACAACCTACCAAATTTTATGGTATACTGCAAAAGCAGTTCGTAGGGGAAGTTTTATATCTTTGAGTTCCTACATGAATAAAATAAAGAGGATATCAATAACTTAGGCATACAGGTGAAAATTCTCCCAATTCTTTTTATGATAGAAATATGGTTTTGATACCTAAACCAGGAAGAGCCAAAACACAGAAAGAAAATTATAGACCAATTTCTCTAATGAATTTAGACGCAAAAATTTTAGATGAGATTTCAGCAAAAAGAATACAGCAACTAATCATGAGAATAATATATTATGATCAGTTAGGATTTATACCAGGAATGCAGGGGTGGTTCAGTATTAGGAAAGCTATTAACATTATTGATCATATCAACAATAAAACTAACAGAAACCACATAATTATGTCAATAGATGGAGAAAAAGATTTTGACAAAATACAACACCTATTCTTATTGAAAACAGTGGTGAACATAGGAATAAATGGAATTTTCTATAAAATAATAAGCAGTATCTACCTAAAACCTTCAGCAAGCACTATATACAATGGCGATAAGCTAGATGCATTTTCAGCATTATCACCACTATTATTAAATATGGTACTAGAAATGTTAGCTGTAGCAATAAGAGAAGAAAAAGAAATTGAAGGAATTACAATAGGCAAAGAAGAAACTAAGTTATCACTCTTTGAAGATAATATGATGATATACTTAGAGAATCCCAGAGATTCAAGTAAAAACCCACTTGAAATAATAAACAACTTTGGCAAAATTGCAGGTTACAAAATAAAACTAGATAAGTCATCTGCATGTCTATATATTAGCAACAAAGCCCAACAGCAAGAGATAGAAAGAGAAATCCCATTCAAATCTAGGGTAGACACTATAAAATACTTGGGAGTTTACCTGCTAAAACAAACTCAGGGATTATATGAACACAATTGCAAAGCACTTTTCACACAAATAAAGTCAGATCTAAGTAAGTGGAAAAACATCAGTTGCTCGTAGGTAGGCTGAGCTTCTACAACTAAACTAATTTACTTATTCAGTGCCATAAAAATCAAACTATCAGATAATTATTTTGTAGAGCTAGAAAAAAATAATATCAAAATTCAGCTGGAAGAACAAAAGGTCCAGAATATCAAGGGAACTAATGAAAAGAAATGCTAGGGAAGGTTGCCTAGTTCTATGAGATCTCAGATTGTACTATAAAGCATCAATTATCAGAACCATTTTGTACTGGCTAAGAAACAAAAGAGTAGACCAGTGGAATAGGTTAGGTACCCAAGAGACAGTAGTCAATGAATATAGCAATCTACTGTTTGATAAACTCATGAACCCTAGCTTCTGGGATAAGAACTCACTGTTCAACAAAAATTTCTGGGAAAACTGGATGACAGTATGACGGAAACTAGGTATAGACCAATGCCTGACACCATACACAAGAATAAGGTCCAAATGGGTACATGATCTAGGTATAAAGACTGATCCTATAAACAAATTAGTGGAGCAAGGAATAGTGTATTTATCAGATTTATGGAGAAGGGAAGAATTTTTGATTAACCAAGAGATAGAAAACATTATGAAGCACAAAATGGGTAATTTTGGTTACATTAAAATGAAATTTTTGCACAAACAAACCCAAAGCAACCAAGATCAGGAGAGAAGCAGATAACTGGGAAAGAATTTTCGCAACTAGTGTCTGTGATAAAAGTCCTCATTTCTAAAATATATAGAGAACTGAGTCAAATGTGAAAAGAATACAAGTCATTCCCCAATTGATAAATGGTCAAAGGATATGAGTTTTCAGAGGAAGAAATCAAAACTATGTATAGTCATATGAAAAAATGCTCTAAATCACTGTTGATTAGAGATGCAGATACCACACCACCCCTATCAGATTGGCTAATATGACAAAACAGGATGATGATAAATGTTGGAGAAGATGTGGGAGAGTTGGAATGCATTGTTGGTGGAGCTGTGAGCTTATCCAGCCATTCTGGAGAGCATTTTGGAACTATGCCCAAAGGGCTACAAAAATGTGCATACCCTTTGATCAAGCAATACTGCTTCTAGGACAGTATCCTCAAGAGACCATAAAAATGGGAAAGGGTCCCATATGTACAAAAATATTTATAGCAACATTCTTTGTCATGGACAAAAATTGAAAATCAAGGGGATGCCCATCAATTGGGGAATGGCTGAATAAATTGTGGTACATGAATGTAGTGGAATACTATTGTGCTGTAAGAAATGATAAACAGGACGACTTCAGAGAGGCTTGAAAGACTTATATGAACTGATGAACGAAAGCAGCAGAACCAGGAGAACTTTATACACAGCAACAACCCCAGTGTGTGAAGATTTTTTCTGGTAGACTTAGAAATTCATTGCAATGCAAGGACTTAAAATATTTCCAATGGTATCTTAAGACAAAACACCTTCCACATCCAAAGAAAGAACTATGGAATTCAATCGCAGAATGTAGCAGATCATTTTCTTTTGTATTGTGTTTTGGTTTGTTTTATGATTTCTCCCATTCATTTTAATTCTTCTATGCAACGTGACCAAGGTGAAAATGTATTTAGTAAGAATGTATATGTAGAATCTATATAAAATTGTATGCCTACTCAGGGAAGGAGGACTGAGGGAGGGAAGGGAGGAAAAAAGAATCTAAGTTATATAGAAGTGATTGTAGAACACTGAAAACAAATAAAATAATAAAAAAAATAAAAGAGTGAATCATAAAAAGGACGTATGTTCAAAAGAAATTTGTGACCAATTGCCTAGGCTTAATCACAAGCCTCCTCCTTACAGAGGAGCTATATGTGAATGCATGGAACAAAGTTTTTGTTTGCATAAAAACATTTTTTAGATAAAAATTAAAAAGAGATGGGAAAATGCTAGGTTAGACTTTAAGTGCTTTTAGATAAAGAGACTTCTATTATTTCTCTTTTTATGTCCAGTTCTGAAAGTCTTGGTATCTTGCACATTGTAGGTGCTTAAATGTTTGTTCCATTAAAAGGAATCATATGTGTGAGGAATGATGAAAACTTTTGTTTCCACAGAAATTATGTAATATATGACTTATGAAATCTAGGAGATCCATACATACCAGAAAGTCTTTTGACTTGTAGCAAATGAGGGAAAATAAATTGATTGTAGAAGACACCAACAACATAGACTAGTATTAGATTATCTTCTGGCAGGAGAAGAGGGAAAATTGAGAGATATAATGGAGAAATTTGTTTCCATAAGTTCAGAATAACATCCATCAGAATAGGAGACACAATGAAGGAGTTATGTCTCACACAGAAGATAACAGGCAAAGCAAGGATCCAACTGTTTTGAAGCTAGAAGTTAGCTAAGTAGAGTAAAGGTTATCTTGCTTGGAATGCTTTTCCAATAAGCTTATGAATATTAACGTCCTCTGGGAGGGCTAAAGGTTCATTTGAATGGTCATACAACACATGGAGCAGGAAGGGGAAGCATGTTAAGGCGAACTATGTAGTAGGCATATTGGAAAATTGCACCTTTTGTTACCCAGTCAATGGGGAGACACAGGGAAGGACTTTGCAGTCGGGCATAGGTTTTTAAAGCTTACTTTTGTTTCTGGAGGTTGTCTGTCCAATGAGACACCTGCCACAGCAGTTAATAAATTTATTTCTTTTATTTTCACCCCTCCTGAATCTAAATGAGTTATTTCTCACAATAGAACCTTAGACAGCATTTAGTCCCAACTTCTCATTTTACAGGTAGTTAGGTGGTGCGGCGGATAGAGCACTCGGCTTGGAATCAGGAAGAATCATCTTCATGAGTTCAAATTCAGCCTCAACACTTCCTAGCTCTGTGATGCTGGGCAAGCCACTTAACTCTGTTTGCCTCAGTTCCTCACTTATAAAATGGAATGGAGAAAGAAAATGGCAAACCACTCTAATATCTTTGCCATGAAAACTCCAAATGGGATCATGAAGATGTCGGCATGACTAAAACACAATTGAACAATTTTAAGATTAGAAAACTGAGGGCCAGAGAAGTTACGTCACTTGCTCTGTATCACACAGGTTGCGCATAGCAGCACAAAGATTTGAACTCAGATTTCCTAAGTTCCAAGAAGAATTTCTTTCCATCAACTCCATGGATGGTCTGTTTTCTTGTAACTGACACATAAGTCAACATTGTATACTGGCCAACAATTACTGGATGTATTGAAGGCAAAGAAACCGTGGAGATCATACTGCAAGTTGGACAATGGGTGTTCTTAACTGGGAAAGCTTATTAGAGAAATTGCAATTTAAATATTCATGTCTCTCACAGTTCTTATTAAACATGGAATTATGAATGCACGAAGAAGACTGCCAGCTCTCTGTAGAATACCTTGCCACAATAGTTATGGGGAGAGTTTAGTGGAGCCAGCATGTCAGCATCACTTTACCTCAGTTATCCCCTATGCTGTCATTTGAAGGTTCCAGAACTCCCCAACCAATGATGACAATTTTAACGATAGATTAATTGCACATTTGGAACAGATTCTGAGATAGCCACAGAAGAAAAAGTTGACACAGCCAAATATTTCTTTTCCTCCTTACTTTGCTAGCTGTGTTCTGCTGTTTCTTTTATTTAGTGGGAACAGTGTAAATCTGATGTTTTGGGTGGAACCCAAGCCTTTAGAATGCCTGTTGGCTCAGGCAGTATTTCTGAAATTCAATTTATGGACCATTATTAAGGAATGTAAAGGCTACCAGAAGGGTTAGAGGAAAAGAACTAAATTTACTGAAGATTTAGCATTTCTCCCAGAAGTGTACAATTAAGCCTTTATATTTGAACAAGAGATCATGTCTTATGAAAAAAAGGGAAATTCTCAACTTAATTAGCAAGGCTTTATTAAATTCTTACTATGTTCCAGACACTGTACCACCCACTAAAAATACAAAGGCAAAAATGAAACAGTTCCTGCTTTTAAGCTAACTTTTTAACAGGAGGAAAAAAGTGGAGGCTGTGCTATTGAAGGAGTAACTGGGACATTTCCTTTTTAAAGAAAATCTCTTTTCCTTCTTTTTTTATTTTTGCTTTTTTTATTTTCAGTTCACAGAACAAAACAATCATTTCTATAACACAGTACAATAAAAAAATGTACATGAAACTGCAAATCTTTCATGTATGAATTGCCATTCCCTCCAAAATTATAAGGTTATTGTGTAAATTATATTCCTTGTTTTTCTTCCCTTCCCTGCCCCATGGCTACCATGAGACAGAGATATACATGCATGTACATATATATGTGTGTGTAAAAACATATGTATGCACACACATATATACATACAGATATATACATGTATGTACATGTGTATGTGTTTATGTATGCATAAGTAAAATTATTCCATACATACTTCTACTTGTCAATTCTTACAAAGGTGGCAATGATGACCCTAAATTTTGTCCTAAGTACATAGATTGGAAAGAGACTGAAAGTGAATCATTCTTTGAGATTATCCGACTCTAATGATAGCACTTACCTGTCTCTTATGGCTTCTGTGGGATTCAAGTCAGGTAATGTGGGTAAAGGACTTGGCACACTTAAAATACTGCATAAGGAGGAGTAGCTGCTACACCGATCTTTACTACTACTCATGAATACAGCAATGACACTGAGTAATGCAAATGGCAATAGCAATCAAAAGACCCAAAAGCCAGAGTATTAGATACAGCAAGGAAGGGTTGGGAATTTTGGAAGCTAAGGATGCAGAAAGCACAGCTATTTACCACATTGGGTCTCTAGAAAGAATGGACTTTTGCTCTTTTTTTTTTTCACACTTCTATTGTTAGTTTTTTGAGGAAAGTATAATTTAATGTATATAACTACTGAAAGTAATCCAAGGCCTGCTGAAACCTTAGTGTGTATCTAAGTTGATTCAGTTGGTTAGAATTGTGTGGGCCAATGAAATTTGATACATTTCATTCACAACTATAGGTTGTATCCCACATGGAGGCCAGATGTCTCTAAAGAGTGGCTATTAATTGGGGAGAAGGCAGAAGGGAGGAAGGAGTTGGCAGCCTATTGTGTAAATAAAGTGATTATCTAGGGGAGAAACAACTTTACTCATGTCCTATCAGTAAGTCAGCAGTGCCAGCATATGATTACAATGTGGCAGATAATGTGAAAACATTTGAAAATACTTACAAATGGGTCTGCTCTAAAAAAGACCCTTTTTTAAATCCAGAAAGTGACCTCAAGCTCCTCCTCAGATCAACATTTCACATCATGCTATGAAGGGGCTTCCCCCCCATCCCAACTCCCTTTTACATTTTGTTACCCTCCTCCATTAGAACGTAGACTCATCGAAGGCAGAGCTTATCTTGCTTGCTTCTGTTTGCATCCTATGTGCCTACGTCTCCCTAGGGGGTAAGTGTTGAGGTAAGTGCTTAATTATGCTCTATGCAACAACGCTGGGAGATAGATCCATGATTTTCAATTCAAGAAGCATTTATTAAAT
Source organism: Bettongia penicillata ogilbyi (assembly GCA_023548195.1). Taxonomy (NCBI): domain Eukaryota; kingdom Metazoa; phylum Chordata; class Mammalia; order Diprotodontia; family Potoroidae; genus Bettongia; species Bettongia penicillata. The sequence continues at coordinate 3,958,089 of JAJHZJ010000020.1, read as the reverse complement.
GCCTACTATTTGCCAATATTATTATTACCATTTTAGATGGGGAAACTGAGGCTCTAAGAGGTGAAGTTACTATATCTAAGACCACATTTGTTCATTTTTTGTTTTGTTCAGTTGTGTCTGACTCTTTGTGACTCCATTTTGAAATGTTTTTGGCAGAGATACTGAAGTGGTTTGCCATTTCCTTCTCTAGCTCATTTTATAGATGAGGAAACTGAGGTTAACAGGATTAAATGACTTGCCCACGGACACACAACTAGGAGGTGTCTGAGACCAAATTTCAACTCACAGACATGAGTCATACTAATTCCAAGCCAGTGCTCTATCCACTAAGCCAAATAGCTGACCTCTAAGAGGTAAAGTTACTTTATTCAGGATCACATTACTTGTAAATATTTGAGGTAAATTTCAAACCTACAGTAGGTCTCTTGACTTTTTCCCCCACTAGTGCTGCTATCTTTCCATTTTTAACGTATTTTCAGGGATCCATATATGGTTTAGCTAATAAAAAATTCATGTGGAATAAATACAATTTTCTTTACAATACAATTTGAAAAAAACAATAATACCCTTTGGTCATTCAAGCTGTTAACAGTTTTGAAAAATGGATATTTTGGTTGGAAAATACTTTGGTTTCCTTGAATGGATTTTTCATGAACATTTAAATGTTTCATGTTCATGTTTAACATTGTGATATGGGATGTCTTCATTATGTCTAGGAAAATAACAGACTTTATTGTTTATTACTTACTTGAATATAATTTATTTGTTTGAATGTAATACCACATTTGTCTGAATTTAGGTCCCAAATGGAACTTATATGAAACCTGAAGTGTATCATCTAAATTTTACAGTTTTTCAAGTGATCATTTAAAGATTAATAATATACTTTATGTGACATTGTTTGATAGTTGATTATGAAATATTTAAAGTGAAAATTAATAGGAACCAAAAAATTACTCATAATGTTCAAGAGAGAACAAGAACGAGACCAGTGCTTTCACCTTGTGTGTTTTGAATAAGGCACTGGTATCCTATTGCTAGTCAGAATTAAGGTGTGATTGCTACAGGAAACATTTGCAAACTTTCACATCCTGTAGGGCATATTTATGCCAAGTTTACATTGGTTATATTTGTTCAAGGTATCTAAATCTCAGGCAACATTTATTTCTATAAAAGCTAAACAGCTTTATATATATGTATTATATATCATATATATTATATATATTATATACATATATTATATAATATATATATATATTTTATATATATAAACAGCTGCTTCACAGCTAATCTCCTGTGTAAAAGTGAGCCTGGATCCCTATTTTAGTGAGATAGCTTTTAATTGTTTGATTTCTGAAGTGCAATGAAAGTACTCTACTTGGAAAATGGGCCAAAAGTCAAGCGGCATACATCCTTAATGGTCATTGTTAACAAGTCAAAGTCATCATTAAAACAGTTGGATTTACCTTTGGTGGAAATAAATTTTACTCTGTGGACTCAGTTAACATTCTCTTAAGCTACTGAAGATCAAGAAAAATATTGCTAAATCTAAATCTATACTTTAGAGTGTTTGGAAACCAACTGAAAGTATTCACAATTTCATATATGTATATATATATATATATATAAATTGATATATCTTGAAATTTAATGCTATAAGCAAAGAATTTTTTTTAAAGAAAATAAACAATGTTATGATCTAACAGTTTAGGCCTGACCCAGGCTGGTCTGGTACCTCAGGTTCAAGACTGGGAACAAAATGAGACCCTGTAGAATGTGACAAAAAAGGAGATTTACTTAGCCTTGACAGGGGAAAGACATTCAGAGCATGGAAAGAATTTCCAGCTGAGCAGTTTTCCTGATTGTGTGGTCTGCCAAACAACCTGAAAGGAGAAGATGGAGTTCCCACTCCATTGCTGGACAACAGGTCTCTAAGTATTTACTACTTAACTATAGACAACCAGATGACTGATATAAAAGCTGTAACAACTGCTCAAGTCATTAATCCTTTAAGTCTCTAGATTTCAATATTTTTAAGGAAAAGGACTAGTTTAGCCTACATGGTGGAGCACCCTGGATGACCATCCTCTTACCACACTGATAGTACTGAAGCTTCTAATGAAAAGAAACTAAGAAATCTCCAACTACCAACTTCTACTGAGAGGGGAGGAAGGAAAAAGAGCAATAGAGAAAACTACTCATATAGACATGGTATAGATATTAGCTCATATTTTTAAAGTATTTTGAGGTTTATAAGGCATTTGTCAACAATAACCCTATAAGCTGTTATCAGTCATTTTTCAGTTGTGTTCAACTTTTCCTGAGCCCATTTGGGGCTTTCTTGGTAAAGATTCTTGCATGGTTTGCCATTTTCTTCTCCAGTTCATTTTACAGATGAGGAAATTGAGGTAAACAGGGTAAAGTGACTTGCTCAGGGTCACAAAGATAGTTAGTGTGTAAATCCAGATTTGAACTCAGGAAGAAGAGTCTTCCTGACTTCAGGCCCAGCATTCTACCCATTGTGCCACCTAGCTACCCATAACACAAGTAATTAATTATACCCATTTTTCAGTTGAGGAAATTAAAGTACTTTCCCTCCCACAGTCAATCATGCACATCTAGCAGATGTTGGAACCAATTAATCTAGTGTTCTGTCCACTTAACTTTTTCTGTTCACATTTTATTTACTCATTTTTGTTGTATGTTGAGAAATTATGGATGTAACAACTGATTGTTGTGGAGATAGTCTATGAATTGGATTATCATTTCTGTGGTAGACAGATTTTAAAAAAATGTTACTTGATTTTCTGATTTTAAAATTAGATTATTGTCATTACCTCTCTACCACCCTTAACCTCCACCCTCAGATGCCAATTTTCTTACCAACTTCTGCCTCAGATGACTTCCCTTCTGAAGGCAATGGGAAGTATTGATTGGAATGTGAATTGCTGCCATATCCCAAGACAAAGCCTTCTAGTTTGGTGTTTGGATCTGGACGAAGAAACTTCATGAGAATGGAATCACTTGTGGTATTGATGTGGACTTTCAAGCTTGACTTTTTACCTGCAGCTGAGAAGAGAGAATGGGATAGGTGTTATTTGAATTCCTTTGTGAAGGCCTGTGAAAACTAGAAACCAAAAGATGAGTTGTGTTTACGAAGATTAAGCAGGTGGCACTGTTTACACAGAGGCAGCCAGAAACTTTTTCCAAAATGCTTTCCAGAGAAATGGCTAAAAGGCAGCTAAGGTCATAGACTAAAGCTAGAAGAGATTTTTGAAAATAATATTTTATCTTTCTCCCCAAAATACCTGTAAAATTTTTTAACATTTGTTGTTTATTTTTTGTTTTGACTTAAAATTCTATCCCTCTCTCATTTTCTTCCCTCCCCTCTCCCTGAGATAGTAAGCAATCTGATATAGGTTATATGTATGCAATCATGTAAAACATTTCCACATTAGTCATTTTGTGCAACAAGCTTGAACAAGAAAGAAAGAAAGAGAAGGAAGGATAAAAAGAAAAGAGAGAGAGAAATAGTATGTTTCAGTCTGTATTCAGGCACTATCAGTTCTTTCTCTGGAGGCAGATAGTCATCATTAGTCCCTTGGTATTGTCTTGGATCATTGTTTGGCAGAGAAGAGATAAGTCATTCACAATTCTTCATTGTACAATGTTGCTGTTATTGTGTACAATGTTCTCCTGTTTTGTTCACTTCACTTTGTATCATTTCATGTAAGTCTTAGAAGAGACCTTAAAGATTATCCATTCCCACACATCACTTTACAAATGAGGAAATGGAGATCTAGAAACCTAACTCATCTAAAGTCAAAGTTTGTCAACTAGTATTTATTAAGCACTACTGTGTGCCTAGTACTGTACTAATAGCCGAAGATACAAAGAAGTTCCTGCCCCCAAGAAGTTTACAATTAAATAGAAAAACAACATGCAAATGACCATATATGGTATATATCTATATGGTAAAATTGGAGACAATGTTAGACGGAATGAATTAAGGTAGTAAATATCTGAGACAGGATTTAAATGAAAGTTTAGCATTCTTTCTTCTATACCACTCTGCCCTAGGGCAGGGGAGGGTAGTGTCAGATACCATAAGAGTGATGTTAAGAAATGAAAAGTTATAGGGTATAGGCTATGGCAGTGGTGATGAGAAATCAAGAATAAGCTTTACCCAGTGAGAAGTGCTGTGGGATTCCAAGCATACCCAACTGGTTGAGAGTCTCATTTTATATTCTTTCTGAGTGAGGATGAAGATAATTTAAATTCCACACTGTTACTTGTTACCCACCTGTGGAAATATCCTTATATCCTAATATCCTTGCCCTTCCTTGATCCTACCCCATTGTCCAGCCCTTTTGAAGTAGTGCATAGTAGAGATGATGAAGGGAACAGGACATTTTCTTTATCACTTAGTATTCCTTTTGATTTCTCAGTTATTTTTCTTTCTTCTTTTCTCACCCATGTCTGTTGGTCACCCATTGGCCCAGAGCACTCTGTTTTTACCCTGATCTCTAAGCAGTTGCATCCTAATAGTAACAATTATAGGAACTCATATTTATGTAGTTCTTAAAGTTCACAATGAGTTTTGTGAACATTTCCTCTGAGTTTTAAGGGGGCTACAGTCACAATGTCCCACAGAACATATTGTTTTTGACCTTAGAGATGATCTAGCTAACCCCTACATTCTATAAATAATAGCTGCAGTCAGCACTACAACTGTAGGAACTCATTACTCTCATTTTACAGATGAAGAAACTAAGGTAGGCAGGTATGCTGACTTGCTCAGAATCACATAGATACTATACATTTGAGATGGGATTTGAACTCAGGTCTTCCTGACTCCAGAGTTCTATGTACTGTCACCTAGCCTTGAACTTGATATTGATAGCCCAGGACTCTGGATCCCCAAGTCCCCAAAACAGGAGGGTTCCCAGACTATCAGCCCTCCTTCCAGCCCAGTCTTGCAGCCATTAACCAAGGAAGTGATCCTCTTGTCAAGATATGACCTGGTAACTTTTGTCCCCAGCAACCACTACTACTAAAATATCATTGGAAAAAACGTTTTCACTCCCCAAAGTCCACAGAAATGTCTAATGATTAAAACAATAGATATAGTCTTATCAATGAAATTATATTAAAGAAGATACAGTATCATCTGTTTTGCCATTATACCCTGCACTATTAGAATCTGAACTCCTTGAAAGCATAGGCAGTATTGATTTTCTGTTTGTATTTGTACTTAGCACAGTGCTTAATAATGATTTTTCCATCCATCCAACAACTCACTTGTTAATTTATTCATTCTGATGCACTGACACAAACAAAAGGGTTGTCTGATTTATGACTTCATTCTTTGATAGTACAGGTCTACCCAGGGAGCCAAGGGATTTGGCTAATCCTACCATACTTCAGATGCTTGAGTTGTGTTGCTAATTCCATATTTCACATGCTTGAGTTGTATTGCTGGTCCTCAGCTGTAATTACTTTACCTTTTCATAGAATTCTGTACTTACAAAGCAATTGATCATATTTTTTTATTAACCGTTCATGTCTCAAAACTACCATTGTCTTTTTGGAAAAACAACTTAATGTCTTATAAGCCTGTGAAATAAGTTGTTATTCCTAAAAGCATCAATCACAGAGGAAAAAATAAAGTTTAGACATAAAACTAAAAAGCTTCTCTGAAATCTTAAAATTTTAGAATTGGAAGTGACATTAAATACAATATATAAACCACCTCTTACATTTGACATATGAGGAAACTGAGAGTCAGGGTGGGGAAGTGACTTTCCTAATGTCACATATGGAGTGAATTAATATCCTAGTTTCCAGCTGGATTCCAAGTCCAGTGCTCACCATTTTGTCTTATCTTATCAGAGACTTCACAATATTTCCTGGCAATCCTCCAATGATGTCATTTGCTTTTCAGCTATTTCCCTCCCACCAGAAACTAGTACTCTCTCCCTGGGTCCCCTGATTCTAGTATGGCTTTTGTCATATTTTTACAGGGCCTCGACCCTCTTCTCCATTTCATGGCCATATCTACACCAATTTTGTCCTTCCCCAATTCTCTTCACTCTCTTTATGTGTTATCTTCCCTCACTAAAACATAAACTCCTTGAGGGTAGGTACTGTCTTGCTTCTATTTGTGTCCCCAGTCGCATATAGTAAAGCACTTAATAAATTCTTCATCTATTGTTTATCTATCTAATCTATCACAAAAAGAAAGGAGTACTAAATTTCAAATCAGAAGACTTGGGTTCAAGTACTACTTTTGTCATTCATAGACTTTGAATAAATTCCCTGAGTTTCTTCTCTGTAACATGGGAATAATAGTATTTGCGTTACTTCATATGGTTCTTGTAAAGATATATCAAAAGTTTGTTATCACTATTATACCATATATCATATGACTAAGGGATAGAATTGAATTTAAACTTGGAGACTTTGAACTCCTAGGCAGGGATGGGGAACCTGTTGTCTTGAAGCCACATGTGGCTTTCTAGGTCTTTAGGTGTGGCGTTTTGACTGAATCCAAATTTTCCAGAACAAATTTTTTTTATTAAGGGGATTCATTCTGTGAAGTTTGGATTCAGTTAAAGGCATTCACTTGAGGACCTAGAGGGCTACATGTGGCTTCAAGGCCACAGGTTCCCCCACCCCTGGCTTAAAGAAACTAGCAAAAAGATTAAATCAGCTAGACTGGCCCTCAAATAAAAGGCAGCATCAAGTTTGTCATCACAACAGTCATTCTGTCCAAAGACTCTGACTTGGTGTTGCCACTTTAGTCTTTCTCTTGGGAAAGACTAAATGATGGCTATGTAATATGAGGAAAGTCAATGCCATAAACAATTATCACAAACAGCAAGAAAGTGACCACATTTCCTTTGTACAGGGCTTAAATCATGGTGCCTTCCCTTAGCAGCTGATGTCCACAACCAGATCAGTGTCAGAAAGGGCCCAACTCACATTCAAAATACACCAGCATCAAGCTGTGCAGTTATCTTGTTGTAGCATCTGATGGCCCATATAGGGAATGTGATGGTGCGGGTCACAAAGGTTTCAGATTATCCATTCTGTTTAACCTAAATCAATAAAAGGTAGCTGATTTTTTTGGCAGGTTAGGAGTTTCCCAAATTCTGTGGCCTCTAAGAGTTTCTCTTGATACATTTTCTTGCCTCTCTACTTCTTTGTTCTGAGTATAAGCATTTGGTACCTTGGGGTCATTGTGCTAATACAAATAGAAAATCAAGACTACCTATGGTTTCAAGGAGTCCAGATTCTAATAGTGGAGGGTGCAATAGCAAAACTGATGACAATGTATCTTCTTTAATATAACTTCATTGATAAGACTAAGGAAGATGTTGCCTTCAACAGTAATAAGGCGTTTGGAAAAAGAGAGGGTTTTGGAGGAAAACTGCCCTTTAGAGGCCTGTAGGATATCTAGTCTAAGACGGTAAACAGGTACTTGGAGCCCAGGAGAGAGACTAGGGCTGGATATATATAAGTCTGCAAATCATCTTCAAAAGATTGTTGAACCCATGGAAACTAAGCTCACCAAGTGAGATTGTACAGAGTGCAAAGAGGATAGGGCATAAGACAGAACCTCAGGGAACAATCATAGTTGGGTGGGTGTCAAATGATGAACCAGCAAAGAAGATTGAAAAGGATAAGTCTTACAGATAGGAGAAGAATCAGAACACAACAGTCATGAAGATCCATATAGGAGAGAGAATCTTGGTGGAAAAAGTCAACAGTGGAGGAGCCATAAAGGACAAGGACTAAAAAGAGATATGAGAAAACATCCCTCAATGGACCATTGCCATAGCCTTCTATTTGGTCTCCCTACTTCTCTTTTCCCATCTCAATTCAGCCTACACTCAGTTGCCAAAGCGATATTTCTGAAGTGTAAGTATAACCCAGTCATCTCACTCCACAGTCATACAGTGGTCCTAGTATCTATAGAACCAAATATAACATTCCAGTCTAATATTTAATGTTCTTTATTACACAGACTTTTTCTATCTTTACAGTCTTATACTTTATTCCCATCCAAGCACTCTACAATCCAGTGACAATGACCAATTTGTCATTCCTTGAGGTTGACACTTCATTCTCTCCCACTTACTGGTATCCCCCATAATGTGGAATGCCCTCCCCATCCTCATACCTGCTTCCTGCCTTCCTTCAATCTTACCTTCTTTAGGAGGATTTTCCCAATCCCCCACCTGCAGGTGCTTTCCCCAACCAGTTCTTCCCCTCTACTCTAAATTTAGCTTTATGGATACATATTTATTTACATGTTGTCTCCTCTATTATAATTCAAGGTCCTTGAGGGCAGGGACTGGGCTTTTGCCTTTCTTTGTATCCTCAGAATTTAGCACAGTGACTTGGCACCTAGTTAAATGCTTTATAAAGGATTATTGACTGACCAATACCAGTTATTTACATGCTGTCTAATTCAATTGTTTTGTTGTTCAGTCATTTAGGGTTTTCTTAGCAAATATACTGGAGTGACTTGTCATTTCCTTCTCCAACTCATTTTACAGATGCAGAAACTGAGGCAAAAATGATTAAGTGACTTAACCAGGATCCCACAGCTAGGAAGTGTCTGAGGCCAGATTTGAAGTCAGAAAGATGGGCATTCCTAACTCCAGGCCTGGCACTCTCTCCACCATGTAGTCTAGCTGCTAGGTCTGATTCAGAAACTATCCTTAAATCTTCACAAGTGTCAATTACTTCACACTTATATTACTATGGTTAATATTCAACGATTCTGCTTTTCTAGAACATATTTATATGCTGCCTATATTCTGAGAATGAGGTCAATTCATAAGGTGTTTATTATTTGTCAGGTATTTTCTTGGGCATTGGCAATATTTCTGTCCTTGAAGAGAGTTTACATTCTATTGGGTGAGACAACATGGGCACATACAAATAGATACAAAATAAAGGCAAGGTAATTTGGGGTAGAAGGACATTAATAGCTGGGGGCGTGGTGGGTATCAGGAAAGATTTCAAGTCTAAGGTGGGACCTGTGCTGATTTTAAATCAGAAAAGGGATTCTGAGGCAGAGGTGAGGAGGGAAGCTATCACAGGGATGGAAGACTGCCAGGAAGGGATGATGGAAAGCCATGTGTCAAGAACAGCAAAAAAAGCTAATTTGGCTGAACCTTAAGAGTACTTACAGAGGAGTTCTGAGTAATAAGTTTGGAAAGGTAGGTTACAGATAAGATATAAAGGGCTTTAAATGTGAAACAAAGGAGTTTATGTTTAGTCCTAAATGCAAAAGGGAACTGAGTAGGTAAATGACAAGATGAGACCTGTGCTTTAGGAAAATCAATTTGGCAGCTGCATAGAGGATGAATTGGTGAAGGGAGACACAAGGCAGCGAAACCAATTAGCAGGCTATTGCAACAATTCAGGCAAAGGTTGAAGAGGGCTTCAAGAGGTTATTTGGACCATCTTTGTTAAGAATAAGAATAACAATAGTATTAATAATAATAGTTAACATTTATGTTGTGCCCTAAGGTTTACAAAAAGTTTTATCCTCACAACAATCTTGGAAAGTGGGTGCTATTATTATCCCCATTTTACAGATGAAGAAACCAAGGCAGATAGAGGTTAAGTGAGTTGTTACAGAATCACATGGCTAGTCTGAGGATAGAGATCTTACTTTATTTTGGATGAAAAATAATCTCTCATCTTGATTTCTTATAGCACTTAATACTATATCCTATGGTGTTGAATAAAACCCATTATTATTATATATCCAATGCAAAGAAGTCATGTAATTGCTTCATATATGTAATTTTTAATTTTTCTAACAGTTCAATTCTTGATTCAAAAAAGAGAGAGATGGTTTCTACTCATGGGTAATTTAGCTACTTTTAATCTATTGATTTCAAAAGAAAGGACAGAGCATCCATAGCTAGTTTATGGTTAAACAAAGAGAACTAATGCTCTTTACAAGCACATCAGTTTAAGATATGTAAACCTTTTAAATAACCAAAGAGAAATTAGTCAAAAGAGAGTGACTAGATAGATACCATTTGTTTGATGTCCAGTGAATACACACATCTATAGATTCCTTATTCATTCTGGCTGTTTATTTTTATATGATCACCCCCATTTGGAATAGTGAATTGGAGACAGGTGAATTGAGTTTAAATAACAGCTCTGAAACCAACTGGATGAACATTTGCAAACTCTTTGCTTCTATGAGCCTCATTTGTCCCATCTGTAATTTTGGGATAATACTATGTTTCTCTTAACATACAGAGTTTTTATAAGGAGAATCCTTTGCAAGCATGATGTACTATATGAATATGATTAATTAATTAAGATTTTTCAAACCTCCATGAGCTGTTTTCATTAAAAACTATAGAGCCAGAAAGACTTGCGTTCAAGTTCTTTCTCTGACATAAACTGAATATGTTAACATGGGTTAACATTGTAGCTTAGTGAATAGGCAGCTTGGGAGCCAAAATGATCTGGGTTCAAATCCTGATTTTGACATATACTGGATATGTGACCTTGAGCAAGTCAATTTCTCAATCCTCTAGGCAACTCTCTAAGACTACAGATAAGGTAGAAATTAGTCTTACATTGTCTTACATTGACAATGAGAATTCCCTTCCCTATGAGTTCCCTGTACCAATAAAATCACAGGTCAAGTCCTTATCCATTTGGAAACTTGCTGGAAGCAGCCCAAAAGAAACACTGTTGGACACTGAACATGGCTCAATGGTGGGGGAATGGGAGATGGAGAAGGACTGTCATTTGTTCTGTATCTACTAATACTGTTGGAAGGAAATCTTCAACTTTCTGAGAAAGTGATGAGTTTTGCAAACATATCAGAAAAGTGTTGAATGGTTTGGAAGAATGGTTACTGTATGACACAGCCATCTTTCTACATTAACTGTGTGAGAATCTGTATGTGGGTTGCATAACATATACATTTAGTACAAAATCAGTCAGATATATTTAACAAGTGATACTCCAAGTACAGAGAGCATCTCATCACACCATATGGGCTAAATGAAACATATGAAAGAGAAGCAAAGGAAAAAAAAAAGGATGTGAAGGTGTCAGGAAAGTAGCCACCATCATGGTCATGAATAATGATCACAAACTGTTAAAGTCTGCTTTAGGTACTACTGAATCACTGAATCTCTGATACTTAACCCAAACCCACATTTTTCACCACCCTAGGGTATCTTCATTGATTTCAGTTGTAGGGTTCTCAAACATTTCCAACACCCAATTATAATTCATTTTTTATTTTAAAAATATGTCATGCAGCTTTGGAAAGTGTGGGGGTGGTAGAGATGCAAAATCAAACAGATGACAGGATATTGCCTCTCTCTTCAAAGAAAGGTAAAATCAATACTTTTATGTGGGTAGCTACAATAAATATTCCTGTGTAGCCAATCAAAGTGGGTATGCTGCAGGATGTTGGCAAAGGTGATCTCACTGAGCATATGAACTTTATGCATATATACAAATGTATATAAAATATATTGCATCTATTATCATTATCATTCTTGACTCTATATTCTTCCTTCTCCCTCCCCTCCATTCATTTGCCAAGTCTTGTCATTCCCAACTCCACAATATATCATATATATTTGTGTATATATATAATATATGTATACATATACACATATATACATGTATGTATATGTGTGTAGATAGAGAAATAGACAGACAGACAGCTACATAGCTAGCTAGATAGATAGATAGATAGATAGATAGAGATATCTTTCTCTTTGAGTCTAACCTCTGCAGCCAACATCCAGGGAAGCAACCTGTAGTGAAAGGGTTAGCCATCTCCACCAACTGTCAGCTATCACCTATAGGGCAGGCAAATCAGCCTAGTTGAAGCTGCAAGGCACCCTAAAGGAGACACAAGAGGTAGCATGTTCTAGGGAGTCAAGCCATGATCACTCCTTCAATCATTACCTCTGATTACTGACCAGCTGCCACCAAAGGGGAAATAGCCACAGTTATCAAAGACTGGGAAAAGAAAGTTCTCATCAACAAAGTCTTTGACACTTTAAAGTAGTTAAATATAAAAAAAATGCATCTGGCTTTAATCAATAGAAATTGAGTTAAAGAAACTGCATTGACATCTGTTTTGCTGTACCTAAGGATTACGGAACCTTTCCATCTGATTTGTAGCAGAAACTTCTTATATGTGTTCACTCTGTCATTAGAATTTGATTTTCCATCTGTATCCCCAGCTCTTAGTGCAGAGTTTTTCACATACCTCCCTTCCAACCCTTTCTTTCTTTCTTCTCCTTTCTTTCCTTCTTTAGGATGATCATGTAATCAATCAGCTAGTATTTATTAAACTGTGTACACTCCACTGTGCTAGATCCTGGGCTTACTCTGTTCTTCAGAAACCTATATTCTAGCTACATCCATAGATTGAGAGCTTTAAAGGACCCTGGAGCTCCTTTAATCCTATCCCTTCATTTTATAAATGAGTAAATGGAGGCCCAAAAAAGTAAGGTTACATAGACTGTAAGTGGCAGAGTACAGGATCAAACTCAGGTCCTTTGTTCTGCAATGGGAAAAGATTCTCAAGGAATGAAAAGGGAAGAAAGAGAAGGCTAGTGACTAGGGAAAAGTTAGGCCTGAATTTACTATGGAAGTGGGTTAGTGACAAGCTACCTTAACCACTGATATAGACAGCTGTTCTAACAATGATTCTCAGAATCTTGACACAAACCATGAGGCTTGCTGGGAAGGTACAGATAGGGTGGGCAGAGGGGTGTTCTGAACCTTTCTGATTGGACAGCTCCTGGAGTAAAGTGTGTGATCATCAGACCCTGGTGTACTGTAGATAGCTCTGGGAAGCATGATGATGTGATTAGTTGAGTATGTGATACTGGACCAGGAGGGGTATCCCTCATATCCACATCAGAAGCTAGTTCAGGAACTGGTGAAAACCTTAATTATGCAGAAACTTTATTTTGAAGAATTATTAGCTTTTGATATAATAATTTCCCTGTGTGGTTTTTTTTTTGCCTTTCCTCTATCACCCAGCTTCCAAGTTTAATATATCAAAGAAAGTTCTGAGAATCTTAGTGCAAAATTATGGAAAAGCAAAGCAGGTAGGGGCAGAGCTGTGTTAATGACATCACTCTTCCGTTTATGTTAAATCCATTGTGTGTACCTGAAGGCAGAACAGTTCTCACCCCCATTTCCCTCCATAAACCTTCAGTCTAGGTGTCATTTGGAAACCAGCTACTGCCATAAAGAGAACCCCATTTAACTGCTTATAATAGAAGATTCTTTTTGTGCATCCCTGGGGCAGTTTCACTGAGTTACTCTGACCAGACTGATTTGTGATAACATGTACTTTTTGCTCTAGCAAATACCCTGTTATAAAAGGTCTAATTTAACTCAATCTCTGACTGCTTTCCTTCTGGAAACACACAAACAAGAGAATTGGACATAAGGATCCCATTTTTTAAGTGTGGTAATTTACGTTTTATACATTGACTACCTGATCTCTAAATGTGAGAACATTATGAGGGTTTCAGGACTGGATCTGTGATTTCATGGGTCAAGGGAATTCCCAGATTAGGAAAATCTCTCTGTCAATCAGGTCAGTACTTTCTCTGCAACTTAGTGGAGGTCCTTAGTGGGGATGGGGAACCAACTTTTAGAAAACAAATCCTTTTATTAAGAGGATTTGTTCTATGGAGTTTGGATTCAGTCAAAGGGTGGTTACTTGAGGACCCAGAGGGCCACATGTGGCCTTGAGACTGCAGATCCCCTACCCCTGTCCTAGGGAGTTGCATAGGGTACCAAGAAGTCAAATGACTTGCCCTAGGTCAAATAACCAGTATGTATCTGAGGCATGACTTGAACCCATGTCTTCCTGGCTCCAAGGCCACCTCTCCACACACTATACCACACCGCCTCTCACACCTCCTCAAAGGTTCCAAACTAGATTATAACAATATCTATTCTAAATATTTAAGTTTGCAATAGATTTAACATAGATGAACACAAACCCTAAATTATTTGGCAAGAGGTAGGTTCTCCTAAAAGTGACAATGACCTTTTCCAGTAAACACAGGATGAAAAAACAACAGATTTACTGTATTGAGTAATAACACTAATCTCAGTGTTAACAATGTTTGGACTCTCTCCATAAACTGCAGGTGTGTTTGTATGTCATAAGAAATCAAGAAAAACGAATCCAAGCAGAAAAGAATAACTAGAAATTAAGTCAGGGAATAAGATGACATTTGTTTTATAGTTTGCACAGCTATGGACATTTGTCTGCTTCTATGTATTGGTTTTCCTGGAGAAAATTGAACAAAAGTAATATTGTGGTTCAGTAAACACAAATGTGAGTTAGCAATCTATATCTATTAAAAGTCTGATGGTGCTGGTGTCCAACATCCTAAAGCAGAGGAATGTATAGACATGTAGCATCCATAGGGTAACATGCCTATGTAGAGTCAATAGGGTGCTGTGAATGGTGGGCTGGCTTTAGTTTCAGGGAGACCAGGTTTCAGATCCCAATTCAGACCTTTACTAATTATGTGATCTAGGAATCTGAGAGTTTCTGGTCCTAAACTCCCATATTACTAGACTGGCTCCTAAAAGTCCACTATGAATTGCTCATAAATATTACTATTTGCCTTAAATGTGTAATTTTTCCATTAAGATCTATCAGTATTTTATTGTACTATGTTATGAAAATGCTTGTTTTATTCCATAATTAAAAATAAAGTAAAATCTATCATTATCAACTAACGCATAAAATAGAGATACTAGTTTGCCAAAAGGCTTCATCAGCATCACAGGAGATGTCCTGTGAAAAATGCAAATAGAAGAGGGATTCTCTCCTGTTAGTAGAAGTGGTTCTCCAGACACTCCTGTTTGCAGTTGACATTGCTTTAAGTCTTGGAATAATACAAGATTTCTTCACTGAGATCCAGTCACTCAAGAGAGATCAATCTAACAATTGACATAGGTAAATTTACACCAAGAGTGTAAAGAATGCCCATGTCATGATATGCAGATAGACTGTGTGAAAAAAGAATCAGATTGAATAATTCACATAGATCTAAAATATTTCACTTGTTTAAACAAGGGGAAATAAAGTCAAAACTCACTGAACACTACTCCAATTTGACATGATGCAAATTTATAATTTTATAGATTTAAAGCGAGAATGGATTAAACCATAGTAGAAAATGTCAAGGATCTTTGCTGTTTCTATGTTTAGATTCTCAAACTGTGATCTCTCTATATTGCTTTATGAGACATTCTACCTCATAAGCATCACACAACTTACTTGTTCTATCAATCCTAACTGGCAAAGTTGCTCCAAGTCAAACTTCTTCTTCAACGTACAGCCTACTGGCCCACCAGTACACAGATACTGGATAGGTGTTACAGATGAACAATGAACTGAGTCCAAAACTGAATAAGGGACATGCTGAGTTACATTTGAGAAGCTGCATAGTATTTTGTGATCTCATGCTCCTCTTTGTTTCAAAAGGTTCATCTTTCAAATATCAGTATTCCCCTCATCCAATCATCTCTAGTGATGATATATGGCTATGAATTACAGATGTCAGAAGACACAATTCCATGTGACTCATAGGCCAATGAAATTAAGCAGGTGAGTACAAATAGTAGACAGCATTGTTCTTAATGACACATGTGAGATGTACTATAAAAAGCATGTTCAAAGTATATGTATGACCAGAAAAGCAAGTGAATTAAACATTAAGCAAAATAAATGTTAACAAATGGATAGCTTAAAGTATCAGTCAATGCACTGGTATCAATCAATCAGTAACCATTTATTAAATGCTTGCTATGTACTTAGCACTGTGCTAGTTTCTAGAATTAACAGATTATGAAAAGGACCAGAAGGTGACTTCCACCACACTGGGTAGATATTTTATAGATGGTTTGCATGAAGATTTGGGTAGAAATCATATAGGCTGCCAAGGTATAGCTGATGGTGATGGACAGGTTGGTACTGGCTAGGGTACTGACTCTGAAGTCAATCCAAGAGGACTTGGATTCAAATCTCACCTGTAATGCTTGCTACCTGTGTGAGCTTGGAGAAATCACTTTGCTTCCCAGTGCCTTGGTTTCCCCATATGTACAATGAGGACCTTGGACTAAATGGCTTCTATGATCTCTTCTAATGAATGATATGATGTTCCCTTGAGGAGCTCAGAGGCAAAGCAAAGTAAAGACTAGTGAAATGGATAGAGTTCTAGACCTGGCATTAGGAAGACCTGAATTTGAATCCAATTCCTATGCTTCTCAGTTGTGTGGCCATGGATATGTCACTTGACCTCCTCAAGCCTCATTTGCCTCACATGTAAAATAGGGAGAATAACACTTGTAATACCTACTTTGCAGGGCTTTTGTGAAGACCAAATAAGAATACATACATATATACATACATACATACATATATTTGTGTGTATATATATACACATATGTACATATGTGTGTGTATATATATATATATATACACATACATATAAATCCACTTTTATCCTTTAAAGAAAACTACACAGGTCAGCTGCTGTTGCTGTTGCTGTGCTCATCCTTCGTTTTCAAAGAAGACTCTGACATCAGAGAAATGATGACATGACTTGTAGTTGACTTTGATTTGAGTGAGGGAGGGCTGTGCAAGGTCACCAACCTCATTTTCTTTTCCTGAACCATCTGGATCCAATGGATACTCATCCATCTGGATCCTCATCAGGATTACTGGAGATGGACCAGGATGCATTGGAAGCTTTTGACCATTTTAGGCTAGGCCTTTTCAGGTGCTTACTTAGAGGCAGGTAATGCCCATTTAGTGAACAGGCCTCTTTAAGAAGTAGTCAGTTATTATTATCAAAGTAAAGCTTATAACTAACCTTTTGATTTTATTTTAAAGAATTGGCAGAGATACACGTACACCCCTAGTGAACAGATTTACTTTAGGGAGGGGCAGACATAAAATATTTGAAGGGACCAGAAATTTATTCACTTGTTAGATATGAAAATGAAGGAAAGAAGAGTGTCATTCATTGACCTTTACCATGTGTGTGTTTTACAGTATAGTGGAGAGAATCTTGGTGATAGTCAGTTAGTAACGCTGATTAAGCAAGCACTATGTGCCAGATGCTGTGCTAAGTTCTAGGGACACAAACATAAAGAAGACAGTCCTTGTCCTCAGGGAGCTTACAATCTAAGGAGGGAACACAAGACACAAAGGGAGGTTGAGAGGAAAAAAGGTAGAAGTGGGGAGGATGCTGGGGAAGAAAGGCTCCAGCTCCTAGGAATGCAAGCTGGATACAATTTGACTTCAAATCCTGCCTCTGATGCTTATTGACTATGTGTCCTTGAACAAGTAACTTGACCTCCCTGAACTCAAGATTCTTCAAATGTTTGCATGATGGAACTGGATGGTCTTGTAGGTCCCTTCCTATTCTAATTCTATGATCCATGGCAATGAGAGAGAGGAGCAGTGCTGACTGCTTTTAGCTAATGGGCAACAAAATGAACAGTGATGAGCACAGTGTTAGGCTGCGTACCCAATAAAGTGTATTAAGCATATCAGCAATAAAAATGTCTTTCCATAAACATACTAATCTCAGGAGCACAGAAATTTCCCTTCCTATGTTGTTAATCACACAAAAAGCTTCTCTCAAGATGCCTGAGGGTAAAGGGATTAATTCTTCAGCCAGGATATGTTCACATAAACAACAGAAAGCTAAGTCTCAGCATTCCATGCAGATTTCCTTGGTGATCCTTGGGTGCAGAATCCCCTTTACCAGTTACTGAAACCATATTGCATGTTATCTAAAGACCACTGTCTCTGGATTCAGAGGACCTGGGTTTTACAATCTTGTTCTTGCTTTCCTTGCTTCCTTCAAGTCCTAGCTAAAATCATGTTCCTTCTAGTTCCTTCTCTTTACTGATCATTTCCAGTTTATCCTGTATACATCTGGCTTGTCCATAGTTGTTTACATGTTGTCTCACTCACTACACTAATTGCTCCCATTTGCCTTTCTTTGTATTCCCAATACTTAGCACAATGCCTGGCTCATCATAAGTACTTAATGCTTATGATTGTTGTCCTTTAGTATTGAAGAGGGTCAAAACAGCTAAGTCGAGTTAGAGTATAGCAGTGTGTCTTACATGTCTCACATGCTTAAGTCTGATGTGAGTCAAGACACATGGAACAAGAGGGAGTGGAGCAGGAAGAGGCAGGGCTAGAGCAGAACTGAGAAGTTAGAGACTGGTCAGAGCTGGGAAAGGCATCTGACTAGTGTGAGTGAAAGAGCTTGTTTGAGAGTGTTTAATGGGGTGGGTTTGTGGGAAACCTAGCAGGGGAACTGCTTGGGGATGGTATTGCCCCTTGCATTGTTACTGTGTATAGATTTCTTTGTTGCTATGATGGATTTGGCTTTCTGGTGTCTGAATAAATGTTTTGGTTCTGTCTTCCGTGTGGAGAGTCTGTGGTATTTCCTGATTCATGGCCTCTGTAGGTGCTGTGAATATCTCATTGGCAATTCATCATTTAGGGTGGATTCTCTAAATTTAAGTATCTCATGTTTCTTTTAAGCCACTTCAATTCTGCTTAATGAATGTTAACTGTCATTTAAGTTCTCTTAGCCTCAGTTTCCTCATCTGTAACTTGGGAACAGATGGTTGGACCAGATGGCCTCTGAGGTTCCTCTCAACATGGGATCCATGACCCTAAATGAACCATTAGCTATCCTGGATGCCACTCTCCATGTGGGAAACATGTGCCCTTAATATTCAATGATTCCATTGAATGAACCAACCCCTCCACCCCACACCAGGGAGGCACTTGGAAAACAACAACAACAGCACAGGAAGATTAGGAAATCAGGATTTGTCAAGTCACTTGAGTGACCTCCACATGATGTGAGGGATCCAGGCCCCTTTTCTCTCTTGCACTCATCTCACTTGAAAATAATAACAATAGTAGCTAGTATTTATATAGTATGTGCAATGTGTCAGGCATTTTGCTAAGTACTTTACAAAGATTATCTCATTTGTTCTTCACAATAACTCTGGGAGGTAGGCGATATTATCCCCATTTTACAGTTGAGGAAACTGAGGCAGAGGTCAAGTGATATTTACACAGGGTCATACAACTTGTATCTGAGGCTGAGTTTTGAACTCGTCTTCCTGATTTCTAATCTAGGGCTTCTAATCGAGGGCTCTATCTACTGCACCACCTACCTGCCCTGCAGCATAATGGGGGATTACTTTCTGTGACAACAATCCTTTTCTATCTAACCTACAAGTGGTCCCCATCAGTCTTAAATTAGAATTGCCCTCAGGTATTTACTGAGCTGTTGAGTTATCCAAGCTGCTGTAAAACCCCTATGCTGAACAAATCTGCCCTTCTACCAATTAAACTAGCCTTAAGGATAAAGGTTTCAGATAGGGCTTAGCTGTCACTATTTATTACAGAGTTGATTTTTAAGAGCTGGTTTCAGCCAGTGGACCCTACCAGGTGACGAAAGTTGGTCAGATGCAAAAAGGGAATTTCTTTCTTTGTACTGAATGGCAATCCTTTCTGTCTAGTCTCACTTCTACTGCACAGAGGATTGGCCTATCTTGGTTTGTTTGTACATATTATTCTATTTGTATAGGAAATTCCATGGTGAGAAAATTCCCTTTATCAATACATGTTGATACTTATTCTGCAATTTATCAGTGAATGGAACACTAAGAAGTTAAATTACCCAGGGGTCCACAGCCTGCAAGTTTCAGAGGCAGCTCATCCCTTGACTTTGAGGTTGTTACCTTTCCACTATGCCCCTGATTTCTTTGTAGCCTGTCCTTACCCAATTAAAATTACACGATCTCAATTTCAATATTTGTTTTCCCCAAAGTAGTAAGCAAATACATCTTTCCATCAGCAATCATGGCCAGCAATACCCAACAATTTCGGAATTATGATGATTCAGTTCAAAAACATTTACTGAACTCTTGTAGATACAGAGGGCACTGTATTGGGCTCTAAGAGGGAAACATGAATAAGGCATGCTCCTTGACCTTAAAAAATTTACAGTCTAATACCATAATCTTGTTTGGTTGACTTTGTAACCTCACTTGCCCAAACCCAAATTTCTCTCGTATCTCTCCTTTGCAGTCACTTGCCACTCTCCTGATTTAGGCCTCCATTACCTGGACTATTATTAGAGTTTCCTAATTGGGCTCTCTGCTTCCAGTCTCTTCTCTCTTTAATATATCTTTCAGAAAGTTGTCAAAATGATATTCTCGGTGTACAAGTCTGATCATATAATTTCTCTTCTTATTGCCTATGGCAGTAGTTCTTAAAAAAATACACATACATACACAAGCATAGATCGATATATCTATAGATCTATGTATGTCTATGTGTGTGTGTGTATATATATGTATTTGTGTGTGTGTGTACAGACATATACATAAAGATATATTTATATATGTATACATACATAGTCTCTTGGCACAGTAATCTTTCTCTTGAGGAATTGTGGCCCATAGAATGTGTAGATCAGGGGTGGGGAACCTGAAACCTTGAGGCTACATGTGACCTTCTAGGTCCTTGGGTATAGCCTTTTGCCTGAGTCCAACTCCTTTATTAAGGGGATGCAAGACACTTACCTTCTCTCCCTCAGTTTCCTCATCTATAAAATGAAGGTGATAATAGCACCTATCTCACAGAATTGTTGGGAAGATCAAATGTATAAAAAATGTATAAAAACATATAAAACTTTGTAAACCTTAAAGAACTACATAAATGCTTTTTGTTGTTCAGTCATTTTTCAGTAGTGTCCAACTCTTTGTGACTCCATTTGGAGTTTTCTTGGCAAAGATACTGGATTGGAGTGGTTTGCCATTTCCCTCGCCAGTTCATTTTACAATAAAGAAACTGAGGCAAAGAGGGTAAAGTGATTTGTGCAGGGTCACACAGCTAGGAAGTGTCTGAGGTCAAACTTGAACTCCTGAAGTTGAGTCTTCCTGACTCTAGACCTGGTACTTCATTCATCATATCATCTAGTTGCATATAAATGTTAGCGATTATTAATGCTAATATCAATAATTACCTAGGACTAGATCATCAACTCCTCAAAGAGAAATATTTGTAAGTATTTGTATTGGTCTGTAAAATGACATAAAGGAATGTAGAGGTACTATGCACTCAGGAATTTCCCATAATAGAATTTGAATTATAACTCCCTGCTAAACATTTGTATCAACCCGCTAACTAAAACTTAATGAATACCCAAATATCACATTCTATTAGTGCTATAATGGAAGGAAATGCAGATTTTTAGAAAGAAAATTTCTTCTCTCAGAAGGCTGGTACATAAGGTGGCTAAACCAAATGATACACTAACAACTCATTTTACTGCCCAGTCTATGATGGTTTGAAACACAGAAAATGGACTGAAATGTGAGCTAAAATGGTGCAGTTAGGAAACATTCTAATGAAGGGCCCTGCCAATAGTCAGACAGTCAATATGCATTTACTCTGTAGTGAAATAGCATCCCTAGGAAATTTTGTGTTTTAGTCATCACACATTTATTAGCACGTGCTATATGCCAAGCACTGGGATAAGCACTGAGAATAGAAAGAAAGGCAAAAACCTGATCCCTGCCCTCAAGGATTTTATATTCTAGTGTTAAGGATAACATGCAAATAATTCTGTGCCTATAAGATTAATATATGTATGTATATGTGCTTATATTTAACACACACATATATAATGTAGATATATAAATAAATTTATGTATGTACGTGTATATATACCTTGTAAATGGAAGTCAGTCTCAGAGGGAAGGCTCTGGAAGTGGGGTAGGGAGGTAACAGGAAAGGTTCCCTATGGAAGGCAGTATTTGAGCTGAATCTTGAAGGAAGTCAGAGAAAGTAGGAGGTGGAAGTGAGGCTGGAGAGCTTTCCAGTCAGAGGGAACAGTAAGGGTCAAGACACAGATTCTCCATTATATGTCACTGCTGGTAAGGCAACACTCTCCATCGATTCAAACTGGCAACTATTATGAAACCTATAGCCTTAGAAAGTTGACTAGGGGCAGTAAGAGTTTAAGTAACTCACCTGGGGTCACGTAGTATATATCTGTGGACTTGAATCCCAGGTCTTCCTAACTTTAAGGTCACCTCTCTATATACTTCATCATGTTGCCTCTTGTTAAAACATGCTCTCAAGAAACCATATGCAAAAATGACCATTCATTCTCCATTTAGGGAAGTGTTCAAGTCAATGTTGAATGATTATTTCCTAAGGATGTTTGTGCACAGATGGATATGTTTTCTGGGCAGCTAACTGGTGCAGTAAATAAAATGCTAGATGTGGAATCAGGAAGACCTGAATTCAAATCCAATCTCAGACACTTACTAGCTGTGTGGCCCTGGGCAAATCACTTAACCTTGTTTGCTTCAGTTTCCTCATCTGTAAAATGAGCTGGAAAAACAACATGGCAAACCACTCCAGTGTCCTGGTTAAGAAAACTCCAAATGGGGTCATGAAGACTTGGATGGAGTGAAAACAAATGTGGGTTGGACTGAATTCATAGAGTCACAGAATCTAAGAATTGGAAAGGACTTCAGCAATCATATAGTATAACATATTATACATACACACATATATAGGTATATATTTATATAATATACTATTTGTCATATATATATTCTAAAACTTGTGATGTTCACTTTAGCTAGTGATATGGGATATCTGCATGAGTTGCTTTTTAAAATATGTAATTACTGAGTCAAATAACCATTCAGAACCTCAGAGTTGGAAGGTCTTCAGAGGTCATTTAGTCCTATGCATACGTATACAGGTCCTCTGTTGAAAATATCCCCAAGTGATCATTGTGCCCTCTAAACCATCCATCCTTGGAAATGATGGATGCAAGAAAAGTATAATAAGTCATAGCCACAAAGAGATTATAGATAACATTTATTTGACTTCATCCAAATGTACCAAACCTAAATATGGAACATGAGATGAACCACAAATAATGAAAGGTGAAGAGAAAGAGCTACTGGGAATCTAAAGAATGGACAATGGACAATCAACATATTAGAGAAATAACTGAAGGGGCCGCTTTCCATTCAATTCAATTAATAGGAAGCTGAGGTGGCATTCACTGGACTCCAAGTCCAGTGGTCTTTTATCCATTTTAACACATTGTTTCACTAAGCTAAAAACATAATCCCTGTTCTTTAGCAGCTTATATTCTCCTGGATAGGCAGGGAGAGAATACTTTTGCACAAATAAACAAGATCAAGGGAATTTAAGGAGGCAGAAAACTAGAGGATAAAAAGGACAAAGGCATTCTCATATTATCTTTTAAATATGTAAATTAGAAAGGAAACTACAGTAAGAATATTCAAGCAAGAATATGGAAGAAAAATGACTCCTTAAAAATGGCATATATATCTACATATATAAATATAAACATACATACATATGTGCATGTAGAAATGCATGCGCATTTTTATATAAGAAAGTCTCACAGATTTTATTTGTAGCTACCAGAGACCTAATGAATGCCTTTATTTTTAACAGTCAAACCCTGAGCCTGTGAATGATCCTATGTTTGTGTTAAAAGGACTGAAAGCTGCAATTTCACCTTGTCCCTGCTTCTTAGTGAGCGGCACAGCACATTCCCACTCCTAGGTGTATGACTGCCAGCTGGCCAACATTCACAAAGAAATGTTCCCTTGGATCACAACAGATGTTCTCATGCAAAGGCCCCACTCACCTAGAGAGCAGCTTTTACAAAGCCAAACCAAAAGCTCTCTCTTGATGCCATTGAGCCAGAGTCAACTAATTAACTTTTCCCAACAACTTTGAGTGCCATACAGAGAGGGAACATTTTTGTTGAATTTATTGAAAGTTAAAAAAAAAAGTCTGGAGAAAAGAGCCTCCTTTCCTACACTGGGGAATGACCTGTTTGCCCATCTCTGTTTTAACAAGTGGATTCTATTTCAGCTGAAACCACCCCAGTTCCATCCACTTGGTCAGAATCATCAGTGTTGCAATACTTTCTTCCAAGTGCTCACTGTCTGCTTGCTTTGAATGATGGAATGAGACAAACTGGATTTGCCAATGTTGGCATTTCAGCAGCAATTGGCAGGGTTGTTAGTTTTAGTAATGGAGCATTTGCTTCATTACTTACTCTCTGTAACAGTCCCATGTGAAAAGTGGGAAAATATTTTTTCACAGATGTCAAGATACTGTTAGCAGACACCCTGTTTTCCAGAACTAAGGCCCAGCAAGCAAGCTGTGCCCTGAGTTTGGCATAATCCTTTGCACTCACCTTCTGGAACTGATGGTCCCTGAGCTCTGGCCCAGGTGTAAAGACCTGCTATGAGCAGACTTTTTGTCATTAGACAACCTTGCCTCACTGTTGCAGTTGTACCTTACTACTGTTGCTACAATACATTATTTGATTCTTTGTCTAGCCACACTAAAGTGAGTCGGGGCTCTGGTTGGTGTCCTTGCTTGTAAGCTATTTCGCTCACTTTGAAATTAAACTGTTTGATTCTTGACTCTCCTCTCTCTAGCTTGCTCTGTTCAGCTCTAGCCATCCCCAGGTTAGAGGCCAGTTTGGTCCAGCTGATACAGATCACCTTCTAAATAAACACAACTTCTAACACTTTAGCTTGGATCTATGCACATTTACCTCCCATATTTCATAACAGAACTTCTTGCTACCTTTCCAGGTTTTTATGCTTTACTTTTCTCCTCCACTCCATTCAGCCACATTGCCTTCCATTTGTCATTCCTCTCACATAGTACTCCACCTTCAGTCTCTGTGACTTTGCATTGGCTGTGCCTTCTGCCTATAATAATCTCTCTACTAACCTCTCAGATTTTCTGATCTCCTTTAACACTCGGTTCAAATTCCACTGTCCAAGAAGTCTCTTCCAGTCACCTCCCCTGCCCCGTCAAAGGCTAGCACCTTCCATCAGCTTTGTATATTTCTTATATGTACCTAGTTATTTAAATATTGTTTCCCCCATTAAAATCAGAGCTCCATGAGGTCATGGATATTTTTGCCTTTCTTCTTGTCCCTAGAGATTATCACAGTGACTAACATACAGCAAGCTCTTAGTAAATGCTTGCTAATTGACTGACATTTCTTTCCTGTCCCCTCTTCCTAGCATAGACTTGCCTCCGCTAAAATTCCATTAAGAAAGTACTGTAAGGCCCAAGAACATAACTTTTTTTCTTCACAAAAATGTATAATCAGTCTTATTTGCAAAAAAAAAAAACCAATACTAATTAGCTGTGTGACTTTAGGCAAATCATCTCATTACGAACAACTTCCTTAGGATACAATAAACATGGTGCAATAAAATACAACATAATGCAATGCCATATAAACAGTATTTATTAGGAACCTACTATTTGCCATGAAGAGCACCTAGGTGGTACAGTGTATAGAGTGCTAAGTTTATTGTCAGAAAGAATCATCTTCCTGAGTTCAATCTGGCCTCAAATACTACTGGCTCTGGGACCCCAGGCAAGTCACTTAACCCTGTATTCCTCAGTTTCCTCATCTGTAAAATGGACTGGAGAAGGAAACAGCAAACCACTCCAGTTTTTCTGCCAAGAAAACTCCAGATGAGATTATTGAAGAATCAGACACAACTGAAAAATGACTAAACAACCTGTGCTAGGCACTGTGCTCAGTGCTGAGGACCAGAGTACTATCTATTTAGAGGATTTATCCTCTAAGTCACAGACATCTCCATGCTGAGGAAATCATAGACCATTCCTGGATTTATTATTTGTTCACAAAAAATTACCGTGGAACATTTGCTTTAAAAACCAAACAGATCTCTAATTTCATTGGTATGGGCAACTCTCTGTGAGGGAATATTTCATCAATGAAGAACTAAACCTTTTCTGAAATTTATAGGTGTTTCTTGTTCAGAGATACACAGCTACTATGCGTCAATGGCAGATTCTGAGCTTAGTTCTTAATAAATACAAGAGCCCATGGTTAGTCACAATACAACATTGATTCACTATTCTGTTATTTAGTCCAAATTACTGAAAGAAGACAACAAGAAGAAAAATCACAGAATGATTTCCCCCTGACAAAAGGGTTAATGTTAAAGACTATTTCCACTCCCTGAAACTCAAAATTATACTTTCTCAGCTAATGGAAGATCTATCTTGGAGCATGCCCCTTTGGTAGGTAATGGTGACCTTTGGTAGACTTTCTTTCCCTTCCCTAAAGCACTTGCCATTAAGATGAAAATGAAAATCCTTTTACCATATTTCCTGAAAGAAATGGCTCATCCTGCTACTCTCTAGAGTGCTTAAGATGAAAAAATAAATAGAGTACAGTCAATTAATATTGTACTGGGTATTACTCATCTTAGAGACAGTCATTTTAGGTAGATGACATTTTGGATACATAAATGCTTCTTGTTCAGTTTTTCAGCTGCATCTGACTCTTTGTGACACACTTTGGAGTTTTCTTGGCAAAAGGTACTTGGAGTATTTTGCCATTTCCTTCTCCTGATCATTTTTATAGATAAAGAAACTGAGGCAAACAGGGTGAAGTGACTTACAGAAAGTGTCTGAGACCAGATTGAACTCATGTTTTCCAGGACCTATTCACCTGGTTGATCATTAAAGGGTTATACCCACTGATATGTCCCCTGTGCCTCCTTATATAAAAGGTGAAAGAATCAGACAATAATGCACAGTTCCATGTCCCATAGTTTTCTAGATATGTGTCTGGTTCCATAGTCTGGGAACCTCTCTAAGCAAAGAGCCCTGGAGTTAATGAATAAAATCGAGGACCTGATTTTAACTAGGACCTAGTTTAACAACTAGAGTTTCTACCAAGATCCTTGGTGTCTGCCTCATCAGGGCTATTTTTATACCATCTATGGGGATGATACCAGCTGGTGTAAATATTTAATTCTTTTAGCTCCATTAGCCAAGCTGTAGAGTCAACAAAGTAAGTAGTACTATGAAATAAAACCATTGCTTCACACTCAGTCTCTGTGGTTAACATTTATATAGTTCTTTGACATTTACAAAGCGCTTTACAAATATTAACTCATTTTGTCCTCACCTGCATTTATTATCCCCATTTTACAGATAGGAAAACTGAGGCAGAAAATGACTGAGAGACCAAAGGCTATATTTGAACTCAGGTCTTCCAGATCCTGAGATCAGTGTTCTTCTGCTGTGCCACCTTGCTGCTCTTAGTTTTTTGGGGGTCTGTTCACAGTCTTTAGGTTTTTCTGGACTTCATTCCACTGTTGGCACCACTCCTGACCCTTTGTACTTTCTCTACCACATCACAGAACTCTGAAGGTGGATTTTGCTGCTAGCTGTCTACCCCTCTGTAAGTTCACTGTTTCCTGGCATCTCCTTCCTCTGGTTGCTTTTCTCAGAACCTTGATTTTAAGGCAAGTACCCAGACCAGCCATTCCCTTTCTGGCTCTCCATTCTTCCTCCATCATCCCTCTCCCCATCTACTCCATCCTCTGATCCTTTTCTTATATATGTTGTTTTCTCCCATTAGAATGTAAGCAGGGAAGGTTTTTCTTTCTGCTTGTACCAGGCACAGAGTAAGCACAAATTAGGAAATCACTTGTTGATTTGACTTCCCTTGCCTTCTGTTGTTCCCCAAAGAAAGGGAACTTTTGTAGTGTCTATGACATCTGTTTCTAATTAAAATTTGACATTTTTTTGTCTGTTGGGTGGCAACCACTACATCTTTTAGTTACTAACACCTTCCTAATCAGATCTGAGACTTAACCTCTAGCTAGCCACACTATACTCTGTGACCATAGCAATCTGATCTGATCTGAGGTGTAGATGGCAATGACAATGAGAAAATCCTATGTCCCAGTGATTAGGAACTCTGTCTCTAGAAAATATATCAGGATCAGAACTCAATAACGTGTGTTGACATGCACAGTTGTGACTCAGTACCAAAATGTGTTTCCTTCCACTCAGGAAAACGATTGAGTTTGACAGGAAAAACAATTTACTGTATACTACGGATACCAAAAACACTGATAATATAATTGTCCTGCATGCTTAAATATGGGAGCAGGAGACTCCAAATATGTCCTTGTCTCCTAGACAACACACCAGCATTTTTCATGCGTAATCACATGGCCACAAAACTTGCAAATTCTTAGATAAATGGAACTTTTTTACATGAGCTTGGTTAGACTTTGGGAGACAGTGGGGGACAAAAGGGGCTGGAGTGTTATACTCCATGGGGTCACAGATTCAGACATGACGAACAACAACACAACAACATATTAAGACCTATCACTGAGCCAAGCATTGACAGTCAAGACCCAATTATATTAAGAAAATGGAAGAATTCCCACTGCTTGGAATTTGGGGCCTAGAAAAGATTTTCTACCTTTGTGTCACCCTAGAAAATGGAGGTAGGGGGGAGGAGCCAAGATGGCGGAGTAGAAAGACTCACGTATGCTAGCTCCAAACCCACAGCCCATATATTTCCTGCAAAAAGAACTCTCCACAAATTCTGGAGCACTGCAAGGCGTGCAGAAACACAGTGGAAAAGATCTCCATTCCAGAGAGCCCTGGAGAGCCATCCCCAAAGGTCCGTCACGCTCCGGACAGCGGAGTCCACCCCTGTGCTGCCCTGGCTGCGGCCCCAGAGGAGCAGATCCGAGCAGGCTTCAGGGACGGAACCTCCGGCGGCCGCGAAGTTCCCTCCACCCACAGGCACTACAGGTCAGTGAGAGGGACATCTGGGCTGGCCGAGAGGGGAGCAGGGTGACTCCATGACTTTGGCCCGCTCGGGAGGCAGTGGCAGAGGCAGCGGTAGAGGCAACGGCAGAGGCAGAGGTGGTGGCAGCCTGGAACTCCCGAAGCAGCAGGCAGAAGTTCAGGGCCATTACCGAAAGTCTCTGCATAAATCCCCTGAGCCTGGGAGACGACCCTGCCCCCACCCACTCCATTACTGAAGGTCTCTGCATAAAGCCCCTGAAGGAACTGAGCCTGGGAGACGGCCCTGCCCCCACCCAAGCACCAGAACTTAAACTCACATTGAATAGCAGCCGCGCCTGCCACAGAAAGCCCATTTGAATCTCAGACCCCAAGCACTAGCTGGGCAGATTTAGGCGGGGGTGGACAGGAATCTCAGAAGTCAAGTAACTGGCTGGGAAAATGCCCAGAAAAGGGAAGAAAAATAAGACTATAGAAAGCTACTTTGATGGGGTACAGATGTTCCTGCCTTTCAATTCTGATGACTTACCATCAGGGAAAGACATGGAGGGCAGGGCCTCTGTATCCCAGACATCCGAGGTGGATGTCCGGTGGGCTCAGGCCATGGAAGAGCTCAAAAAGGATTTTGAAAATCAAGTTAGACAGGTGGAGGAAAAACTGGGAAGAGAAATGAGAGAGATGCAAGAAAAGCATGAAACACAGGTCAATACCTTGCTAAAGGAGACCCAAAAAAATGCTGAAGAAAATAACACCTTGAAAAATAGGTTAACACAATTAGCAAAAGAGGTTCAAAAAGCCAATGAGGAGAAGAATGCTTTCAAAAGCAGAATTAGCCAAATGGAAAAAGAGGTTCAAAAGCTCACTGAAGAAAATAGTTCTCTCAAAATGAGAATGGAACAGATGGAGTCTAATGACTTTCTGAGAAACCAAGAAATCACAAAACAAAACCAAGACAATGAAAAAATGAAAGATAATGTGAAATATCTCATTGGAAAAACAACTGACCTGGAAAGTAGATCCAGGACAGACAATTTAAAAATTATGGGACTACCTGAAACTCATGATCAAAAAAAGAGCCTAGACATCATCTTTCATGAAATTATCGAGGAAAACTGCCCTGACATTCTATAGCCAGAGGGCAAAATAAACATTGAAAGAATCCATCGATCACTGCCTGAAAGAGATCCAAAAAGAGAAACTCCTAGGAACATTGTGGCCAAATTCCAGAATTCCCTGGTCAAGGAGAAAATATTGCAAGCAGCCAGAAATAAACAATTCTAGTATTGTGGAAATAAAATCAGGATAACTCAAGATCTAGCAGCTTCTACATTAAGGGATCAAAGGGCATGGAATAGGATATTCCAGAAGTCAAAGGAACTAGGACCCAAACCAAGAATCACCTACCCAGCAAAACTGAGTATAATCTTTCAGGGGAAAATATGGTCTTTTAATGAAACAGAAGATTTTCAAGCATTCTTGATGAAAAGACCAGAGCTGAAAAGAAAATTTGACTTTCAAACACAAGAATGAGAAGAAGCATGAAAAAGTAAACAGCAAAGAGAAGTCATAAGGGACTTACCAAAAGTGAACTGTTTACATTCCTACATGGAAAGACAATATTTGTAACTCTTGAAACTTTTCAGTATCTGGGTAGTTGGTGGGACTACACACACACACATACACACATGCACACACATACAGAGACAAAGAGCACAGAGTGAATTGAATAGGATGGGACCATATCTTAAAAGAAATTAAGGTAAATGGTGAGAGAGAAATGTAGTGGGAGGAAAGAGGGTGAAATGGAATGGAGTAAATTATATCTCATTCAAGAGGCAAGCAGGAGACTTTCTAGTGGAGGGGAAAAGAGGAGAGCTGAGAAAAAAACAAGAAGTTTATCCTCATCACATTCGACTAAAGGAAGGAATAAAATGCACACTCATTTTGGTATGAAAACCTATCTTACAATACAGGAAAGTGGGGGAGGAGATAAGCAAGGGGGGGGGATGATGGAAGGGTGGGCAATGGGAGGACGGAGCAATTTGAAGTCAACACTCGGGGAGAGACAGGATCAAAAGACAGAATAGAAACAATGGGGGGGCAGAATAGGATGGAGGGAAATACAGTTAGTCTTACACAACACGACTATTATCGAAGTCATTTGCAAAACTACACAGATAGGGTCTATATTGAATTGCCTGCCTTCCCAAAGGGAATAGGTAGAGAGGGAGGGATGGGGAGAATTTGGAACTTAAAGTTTTAGGAACAACTGTTTAGTATTGTTGTTGCTACTAGGAAACAAGAAATACAGTTAATGGGGAATAGAAAGTCATCTGGCCCTACAGGACAAAAGAGAAGATGGGGATAAGAGAAGGGAGGGATGATAGAAGAGAGGGCTGATTGGTGGTAGGGAAAATTAGAATGCTTGGTGTATTGGGGTGGGGGGAGGGGTTAAAAGAGGAGAAAATTTGAAACCCAAAATTTTGTGAAAATGAATGTAAAAAGTTAAATAAATAAATTTATATTTAAAAAAAGAAAATGGAGGTAGCAGAATTAGATACGAACAATGGAATGGGTACAACCATTGGTATTAAGAAATGTCCAACTTCTAATAAAATCTCTGGTGATATCTTAGCAGGAGTCAACCCAGAAATGAAAACATTTTAGAGGCAGACTACCTATCCTTCTTCTCCTACTCCTTCTGCTCCTCCAACAACTTTTCAGCTCACAACTGTCCTTGCTCAAAACTACATGACCACCATGTAAACAAATGGGATCACAGAAGGAAATAATTTGGCAGAACAAGAAGAACATATTATTGACCATGGCCGTGAATTTGTAAATATCAACAGTAAATGCATTCCTTCTCCCAATTATTATGTGACTATTCCCAATAGCCTACCCAAATGCCATAGCTGGCATTCATCTCTAAATGACCAAGAGATTTAAACTGAAAGAAGATTTAAAGACCTCTGAAATTAGAAAATGGAAGTAGTCACTTAATGATAGACCCAAAGGAGGATCTAGGGAAGAATGATTGACCTAATTGGGTCAATATCCCATGGCAGAGAGCAGAACTGAAACTAATTGAGAAAGGCTTCCCTATAATTAATGAGGACCCAGACAAGTTATCAACTTGGTGATACAGGCTCACCAGTCTAACTAGAGAACTATGATCTAGCTAAGACTTTGATGTAGAAAAGACCAATTACCAATCAAAAACTATCCATCATCACTGGTTCGCCTATCATTGAGTCAAATTTTGACATCCAGGGCCCAAACTAGAATCACAAAATAGAAGAATAATGCAGTAACCTCATTCCAGAGGTTGCAGAAGCCTTTTTATTTTTTAAGAAAAAAAAGGAATGGAACAAGATTCCTGCATGTGGACAGGACAACCAAAAAAACCAAACCAAACCAAAACCCTATAGACTACATATAGCACATTTTCGACATATTCACAGAATACTGAGAAATGGGAAATCCAAAAAAACTCAAAGGGAATGATAGAGGTAACATATGTAGGTCTAAGATCAGAAGTTTCTAATCATCTCTTAAAAATCTGTGAATTAATAAGCTGAAATGATAGATAGGTTAGTTGAGGTCACTGCCTATTGTGTAGAGTGCCAAACTAAAACTCCAAAAGAGAAACGAGCCCACACTTGTATCTCTACAAATACAGTAACTCAAAAGCCTAATAAAAAGAGACCCTGAGAACCAGGATGAAATGGATGGGAAACAAAGACCCAAGAAGTAGATAGGGATTCCTTCCCTAATTTCACTCTTTGAGGGCCACCTGAGTATATCAGCAACAACTGCATTGGAACAGTGCAACAGGAAAAGTGCTAAACTGCACAGTCAATAACCTGGGTTCAAGTCCTGCTCCTGATACTTTCTGTGTACCAAGATCAAGTAATTTAATCTCCCTAGGCCTCAGTTTCCACATTTTTACAATGAGCAGACAGTCTTTTCTAGAACTAGATCTATAATCCTAAAACTGAAAGACAAAATTGCCCTCTTGGACTACAGATAAACCAGGCACACCAATATTTTGAGGAAGAACAAGCCTTACAGTACAAGGAGGTCAGTGGTAATTGATCCAATCCCACCCTGACCCCCATTATTAATAATGAGGATATTTTCCTGTTTGTTGACCACTGTTTGATACGGAGAAATACACCCCCCTCCACAACAAGATAGATTATCTTCCATTTCCTTAATAGAGGAAATCATTCAGGCAATGGGGATCTCTTAATCTCTTTTGCCCCACCTTTCTCAGCATTTATCTTTCTGAAGGGTCACTTAGTGTTAAACATTTTTCCTAAGCCTAATTTTTTGTCAATTTTTTGGAACCTGACCTTTGTAACATTGGTTGTACCATCTACTGAACCCCAGATGAAGCCTTTTTTTTATTAGTATAAAACTTCTAGGGAAGTGCTATCATATCTTCTGATGCTTCCAACAACAATGGTTTGTATAGTGCTTCTCTTTTATCTGCTATTCTATTTCCCTTTTCTGTTGCTATTACTGTGCAAAATCATGCCCTTTAAATTTCTGAAACTGCCAAAGGAAACCATTTGGCTGACCATTACATGAAGACTGCATCTGGATCCCTATGCATTACAGATGCTCACCAATTTACTTTTTCTGTGCATTCATCAAAGTCAAAAAGTTACCTATAAGATTCAGCTCCAGAATCAAAAAGATTAATGATGTAAGATAATAGACAAAAGGTCTGTAAGTCCAGCTGGACTCCCTCAACATTCCCCTTCAAACAACTTTAAAACAACTTCTCAAATCAAATTTTGTAGCTGCAAAGCTACCAAAAGTGAGGGTGAGATATTTTTCCAGCCTAAGAGAACTTAGGTGGTTGAAAGGAGAAGTCTATGACACAGTCTGGTATGGAGCACAGCACATATGGTGTCAGCACCAGCATGGGCTTCAGAAATGGATGTAACAGCTACAACAGCAGTGGCAGTTTCAGGAGCTCTCAGCCCAGTTATGATACCAAGGGGGTCAAACAGCTGGTCAGAAAGAGATCACAGGGACACTGTTATACAGTTGGCATTGGATACAGTTGGCACTGATCAGCACTTACATAGTTCTGGATCACAGTTCCAGGGTAGAGAGGAGGACTCATAATTCTAGCTGTAGGGGAGCAGGGCTTTTCTTGGATAAAGACCAGAGCACAGACAAGGAGAGCAGTGACCACTTCTCTCCACAAATAACACCACCTTAGAAGCACTGAAAACTTACAGACCCACAGAACTAGCTCTGAAAACGGCTGCATGAAAAAGCCTGAAGCTTGGGACAATGCCTCTCCACCCCCCAGGCGAGCAGAACCCAACTTTAACATAAAGTTCAAGATTAAGAAATATATAGGGAGATAAGTAAACAACAAAAAAGAACTTGGACATGAAAATCTACTACAGTGGCAAGGGAAGACCAAGACACAAACTCAGAAGAAGAAAATGACATGAAAAGAGTCACAAGCAAAGCCTTAATTAAAAATGCTAATTGTACAAAAGTCCAACAAAAATTTCTGGAAGTGTTACAGAAAGAGATAAAAGTGGCAGAAAAAAATTGAGAAAAGAGTGATGCAAGATAATTATGAAAAGAGAATTAGCAGCTTAATAAGAAGGGCAGAAAAATAGTGAAGGAAATAATACCTTAAATACAATTGGCTTAATGGTAAAAGATGCACAAGAATACAATGAAGAAAAGAACTCCTTAAAAAACAGAATAGGTCAAATAGAAAAGGAAATACAAAAGCTCACTGAAAAAAAAAATTCCTTAAAAATTTGAATAGGGCAACTGGTAGCTAATAACTCAATGATACATCAAACTACAAAGTCAGAAATAGAAACACACACACGCAGTTAAAATTAAATACTGTAGCAGAATCTAATCATAAGCTTCAACTGTAGTGAAAAAGGCAGATAGAGCAATCATGATCTCAGGCAAAATAAATGCAAAAATAGACCTATTTAAAAGAAATAATCAGGGAAACTACATTTTGCTTGAAGGTACCATAAACAATGAAGTAATATCAAACTTTTTTCTCTAATAAAGGTCTCATTTCTCAAATATTTACTGAGTATAGAACTGAGTCAAATATATAAAAAATAAGAACCATTCCCAATTGACAAATGGTCAAAGGATATATACAGGCAGTTTTCAGATAAAGAAATCAGATCTATCTATAGTTAAATGAAAAAGATTCTCTAAATAACTATTGATTAGAGAAATGCAAATTAAAACAATTTAGAGGTACCTACCACCTCACACCTATCAGAAACGACAAATGCTGGAGGGCATGAGGGGAATATAAGTATATTAATGAACTGCTGGTGGAGTAATGAATCAGTCAAACCATTCTGGTGAACAATTTGGAACCACACCCAAAGAGCTATAAAATTGTGCATATCTTTTGACTGAGCAATGCCACTACTAGACCTCTACCCCACAGAGATCAAAAAAAAAAAGAAAAAGATCTATAATTACAAAAATATTTATAGCAACTCTTTTCAAGGTGACAAATAATTGGAAATCGAGGGAGTGCTCCTCAACTGGAGAATGGTTGAATAAGTTGTGACATGATTGTGATGGAGTACAATTGTACAATAAGAAATGATCAAGGAGATGGTTCTAGAAAAATATTGCCAAAACTTATATGAACTGTGGCAAACTGAAGTGAGAACTGGGAGATCATCATGCACAATAACAGCAAAATTGTAATGACGATTAGTTGTGAAAGATTTGGCTACTCTGATCATTACAAAGATTCAAGACATTTCCCAAGGACTCATCATGAAAAAATGCTATTTTCCTCTAGAGAGAGAAAAGAGGAACTCACTGAAAATCAAAGTATTGTTTTCTCATTTCTTTTTCTTTGTTTCTTTATTTCTTTGTTCCTTTCTTCCTTCCTTTCTTTATTCCTCCCTCCCTTCCTTCCTTCTTTCTTTCTAATAAGGCTAATATGGAAATGTTTTATATGATTTCACACATATAATTGGTAGCGTACTGCTTGCTTTCTCTGTGGGTGGAGGAAGGATGGGAGGGAGAGAATTTAAAACTCAAATTTAAAAAGAATAGAACATAAAAATCATTAAATAATACTTTTAAGAGGAAAAATTAAAATAAGAAATGTTTTTCAAAAGAACATAAAAATGATTAATGATGTCTTTTTCTCACCTTAAATACAAATACAGTGTGACAGCCATATGATTGACCCAACAGTGTATTTATACTGGTCATTGTATTCTTTAGTCTTGGTACTTTGATAAGTAGAAGATGCAAGAAACTGAAAGTTGATTAGTATGTCCCAAAATTTGCATCTGTCACATGCTTGCCCAATGTGTCAAATATACAATGTAGAAAAACATTGAATGTAAGGCCAAGAGGTTCATTTGTTAGCCTACAAAAAGATTTCATTCAATTTCCTGAGAAAAAGAAAAGTATGAGGTGATGCAGTTGCCCTAATATGGCATTACTAGAGTTGATAATGAGTTTAGGTGTGGCAAAGCAAGATTTGTGGAATTCATTTTACATAAAAGCTCATTTTAGACAAATTAGCCAACCAATCAATCTGTTCACTATTTCAGCTGTTCTGTCAGTGTAAGTACGTGTCCGATTCAGTATTCTCTACACAGAAAGGGATTTCAGCATTGACTAAAACATTATTCAACAAACTCCTCCTATCATAAAGTTTGAATTTTACAAGATGACACCTTTGTTTTTTTAATTTCTTTTGTACTCCTCGCTAGGAGTAATTCAGGGCTGCAGCATAGTGTGTATATTCAATGAGTAATGACATATCAAATGTTTTGGAGTCTTTTCCAAACTATTAGTCCCTTTGCCACTCTAAATTCATTGAACTGTGAATGATGGGTTTATTTTTAAGAGACTTTCCTGAGAAATCAGGCCTTCAACTGGATGCCAAGGTACTTTAGCACAGACAAGGTAAAGCGTCACTATTGTGAAAACATTGTTCTAGTGAGTAACATTCTGATCAAATTTGAAATGCTCTTGATAACAATTGAGAATTTTGCCATCTTGCCAAAGGAGCCATCAGATAATTACAAAACTTTCTTAACTGCAATCTGTAAAACACTTTGCAAAGTCACATAAACAAATGCATGGGAAGAAAACTGAAAACAGACAGCTGCAACTTCTGTTACTGTTTACAAGTTTGTAATCATCTGGTTTATACTATGGTTTTTAATGAAAGTATACAATCTTGACATTACATAGCTTCTCAGTTTGATAAATCATGGCATCAGAAGCCTTCCACAAGATTTGCAAAAATGTATAAATAAAAAGGATAGTACAATTAGGACTGGCCTCATAGATAGTTGGAATGTGTAATATGATTTGAGGGTAGGCAAGGCAGGACCTTGGGATCCCAAATATCTATTCTACCCCCTGCCATTTTACTGTAACTGGGAAAGCACAAGATTTAAAGGGTCTGCCAGCCTCACTTCTAGTTTACCTCAGTATGCTACTTCACTCATTTTCGTATTTAATCATATCATCTTGAGCTCTAGGGAATCTAGGGGTATGTTTCATCCCCACTAATTAATAAACTTTCTACATCAATCAACTAAACTCAGAACTCACATCCTAGTTCACTAAACTGGAAATAACACTGTACGAGGAATTAGAACAACTGGATTCTGTGACCAGCTGGCTGTGTGACTTTGAGCAAGTTATTTCAGTTATATGAACTTTATTTTCCTTGTTTGTAAAAGAAATTTGCACTTAGTGATCTTTAAAGGTTCTTCTAATTCTAATACAATTCTATGTTTTATGATTTTAGCTTTAGACCCAGTATTTTCACTATATTAAACATATTATGAAAAGAAAGCTATTCACACAAAATGCTTCATTTATAATAACGAAGAATTGGAAACAACCTATTATATTTCCATTAGTTAGAGCAAGAGTTCTTAACTGAGGGTTTATGAACTTTTTAAAAATGTTTTGATAACTATATTTCACTATAATTGGTTTCCTCTATAATTCTATTTATTGTACATTATGCATTAAAATTTTTTTCTAAGCTGAGGTCCACAGCCTTCACCAAATTGTCTAAAGGGTCAATGACCCAAAAAATCCTTCGATGAGGAAAATGGCTAAATAAATTTAATGAATAAGTAAAATAATATGTTAAATAGATGATAGATATATAGATAGATGATAAATAGATGAATGGACAGATTATTAGATTATATATGTGTGTAGGTATATGTATGTGTATATAATGTATGTGTGTATATGTACGTGCGTATGTGTGTGTGTGGGCATGTGCGTGTATAGCTCTAGCTCTTTATCTATATTTGCCCAGATCAACGATTTCACTTGTGGAAGAAACTCACTTATGAGGAAACTATCCCTGTCAAGGCAGAAAAATAACTTAGAGTCTTAGCAAGTTGCCTGAACCAATGAGGTCAAATTACTTTTTCAAGGTCACACAATCAATGTGTGTCAGAAGCATGATTTAAAACTAAGACTTTTTTACTAAGAAGTCAAGCTAATCGTTGCATCACTCTGATTGTAATGCAGCTATTTCAATAGAAAATTATGGTTCCATACACACAACAAATATGAAAATCACAAGGGACTATATAAAGAATTTTGTGAGATTATGCAAAGCAAAACAGTAGAATACCAACAACGTACTTGGCTTTTGTTTGTTTGTAAACAGAAGAGAGTTTTGCTAATAGATACAGAAGGTCCCGTTGAGCAAATGTTTTTGTTTGTTTTGTCTAAATGTATATTATGATTTTTCTATTTAATCAAAATCTAAATAGTTCAAGTTTGAGGGTTTTATTGTAGTTCAGCTTCATACTAAGCAACCAAATGTTCTGTATCTGATTGGATTGTTTCTGGTTTATCAGTATTTGCTCTTTATTTTATTTTATCTTAGTTATTTTCTTTGTAAGAATGATAATGGTAGTCCAGTCATGGAAGCTTTCCATAAAAATTTCCTGGTGAATCTTGTTTCTCCTTCTTTTCTAAACAGAACTTCTGAATTAGCAAAAAGAATTGAACAAACACTTTCATAGTCATAGGGAAATAATCCATGTGTTAACATGGATTGCATGATCATATTCAAAAATGTAAATTTTGTCATGCATAAAGATTTGGTCTTACACATTTATAGTTATTGCCATATGCCAAATGAACTATTGTTATTGCCTTCTCTTTAGTTTTCAAGGATACAGAAAGTTAAAAAATGAGAAGTAGTCATTTAAACAA
This sequence comes from Bettongia penicillata ogilbyi, assembly GCA_023548195.1. NCBI lineage: Eukaryota > Metazoa > Chordata > Mammalia > Diprotodontia > Potoroidae > Bettongia > Bettongia penicillata. The sequence goes on along the minus strand of JAJHZJ010000020.1, from coordinate 3,919,025 downwards.
TGGAAGTTGGCTATATGCTTTGTGAACAAGGAACGGCAAATTGATGCAATTGTTAGTGAGTTTGCTTTGAAAAATAAAACAAAAAAATCACCCAAACTACACAAGTCTTATATACAATAAACTCCCATTATTACAACATCCAAAATTTTCAGAACTCAAAGAACAAGAATGAGATTATTGCGGTTAATTTTTTCCACTCCCTTACAATAATTGATATTTGAAATGAGGACTTTCTCTGATCCCCATTGTTGCTAACAACCTTTCCCTTGAATCTTCCATAGCCTTTTGTTTGACATTTTTAAGTTACTCAGGATATGATATGGTATGATATGATATGACATCACATCACATAATGTAATATCAGATACTATATCACACTATGCTATACTTATATTATACTGTGATATATTATATTTTATTATACTACATTATATTATACCGTTATGTTAGAGACAGCATTGTGTGGATAGATAGCCTGTCAGAGGTAACACTTGAACCCAGACTTTCTTGAGTTTTCCTCTGACATATATTGGTTATTTGACTCTCAGAAATTTGACTTTTAAGTGCCCCACTCCCCACCAAACCCTCCAAGAATATCATTGTAGAGAAGGTACTGACCTGCAATGATAAAAGGAATTTGCCCTGCTGGGAGTTCTCTACATCAAGTCCCAACTAAAAGGCTACCTTCTTACATGAAGCCTTTCCCAACATCTCTTAATTCCACTACCTTCCTCCTGTTAACTATTTTCTATTTGCTCTGTATGTAGCTCATTACCTGTGGTTTGATGGTGTATCCTTCAAAAGATTGGGAGCTTTTTGAAGGCAAGGATTTCGTTATTGCTGCTTTGCTTTTTGTTTGCCTCTTTTTATATCCCTGGTGCATAGCATAGTGCCTGGCACATAGCATAGTGCCTGGCACACAGTAGGTTCTTACTAAATTTTTATTGACTGACTGATTGACTAGAATTATGGGTCTAGGTGCTATTCTCTATAGCTACACATATCTGTTGCTTACTGGATTATAAAAACCCCAAAGCAAGAATTAAATCTTATTTAAACTTTATATTTCCCCCTGGAGTTATAAGAGTGCTTTTTCAGAGGATGTGCTTAGTAAATATTTGTTCTTATTCTCACTGATCTTAACACCCTAAGCATATTAGACTTCTTTCTAAATCATTAAAGATCACATTATGTTCAGAATAATCTGTTTCCATTTTAAGTCTTTGAAAACTTGTATTCAGAGTACAAACGTGTGCTGAATGAATGAACTGTAATTTTGAATTCATCATCATACTCAGTTCATCAGAATATGGTTTTTCTCAGTCATTCTCAAGCACAATTTACTATAATTAACATGAATTTAAAAGGAAGTTTGATCCTAAACTCTGATGCAAATGCTGAGCTATTTGATTAAAAATAGACATCTATAGCAGCTTAAATTGATTGATATCTTGATGATATTTGGTACTGAGAACTGGTGCAACTGTTCACAATGTTCCTTCTTCAATTTTTTTGATTTAAAATGTGTTGGTATTGATAGAGGTTGAAATCAGTTCTGCTAATTATGATTTCTTCATAGTCACCCGCATTTCCCTAGACTATGCCTACCTAATGTTCCATTACTTTTTTTCACTTTTGAATATAAGGTAACTTAATTACATATTACATAAGACTAATAATGCTTTACATATGTATACTTCCACTGACATTATTTAATCTGTCCTTACAATAACACCTGTGCTAAAAATGGCAGATTAAATTATCATACTCATTTGTAATAATTGATCATAGGCTTTATTTATTTTTAAATTTTGTGTCTGTTTGTGTGTATATGTGCATATATATCATTGTTGTCTTCTGTCTTTGTTTTAGTCTTTCTTCTGTTTCTCTCTTACCATCGATCCCACCTTTGTGAGGCAGAGAACAATTAAGATTAATCATCCTATACAGACACCATGCCTGCCAGTGTATATTATATCCTGTCCTAGTAGTCCCCTTTAGTAGTCTACTTTTCTGTCAAGGGAGAAGATGTATGTTTCTTTTTCTGTTCTGTAGTAACTTCATTGGTTTTTCCATTGCTCAGAGTTCAACTTTCCTTTTCTTTTCATTAACATTGTTACAGTTCTTGCATGTATTATTCTAATTCATTCTGTATCAGTTCATACAAATCTTTCCAAAATTCTCTAGATTTCTCATATTTGTTATTTCTTATTATGAAATTCATCATGTTCATAAAACAGATTTTTTTTTAACTATTCCCAAATCAATCAGCATCCAATTTGTTTCCTATTCTTTGTTGCCACAGAATGTTGCTGTGAATACATTGGATGTTTATTTCTATAATTTATTTCCTAGAAGGAGATATTTGAGTTGGTTTTTAAAGGATTTATGGGAATTTAACAGATGAAGAGGGAAGGGAAGGACTTTTCAGGCATAGGAAAATGTAAGAAAAGACATGAAAATGGAATTTACACCACATGGAATGGTTACAGTTTTTGCGCTTGCTTTAGTATTCACAGGGACATGGATCCACAACAATAACTGCCATTCTGAAAAATACCTGATGGTCTGGCATTATGAGAATTGCCAAATCTGTTTGATAGAGGAAGTCCAAACCCATCTGTGATTTCTCCTTTAAATGCTGCTTTCTAAATTACTCAAATTTGAGGGGACTTTAAGTGAAAGTCAGTCAGCCCACTTGCATTAAAACACTTACTAGATGCCAGGTACTGTGCGAAGATCTAGGGATATAAAGAAAAGTAAAAGATGGTCCCTGCCCCAAACGAGCTCACAGTCTACAGGTTGAATTAGAGATCATACATAGAGGGAAGGCACTAAGCATTAAGAGGGATCATGATACATAGGTACATTGGTAGCTAGTAATGTTCACTTAGTCCCCTTTTTCAGCATTAATAAGGTTTAAGTTTTGTGGTTTCCCCACACCTTTAGTACCGTCCCTTCTTTAAGGTATCTTGTAAATTGGTTCCTCAATTCCCTCACTATTGTATTGCCTCCAATATGGTTTGGCTCTTTATATAAGGGTCTAATCTTATGATTTCATCTATTTCGTGTCCTTTTTAACTCTTGGTAATGGTAATTTAAATGGGAAGATCTTTCCCATCCATTAACAGGCCCACATGACCTGCTTAAATCACATGGAAGCCTAAGTCCCATGTGGTGGGAGGAACTTACCGAACAGGTAGAACAGGAAGTATGGAGCAGAGCTGGGAGGAAGTTGGTGAGAGCAGTTAGAGTGGAGGGAGGAGAGGACACAGGCAGGCCCAGCTAGTGTTGTGTTTGTTTGTTTGTGGGAAGGCCCTGGTAGGGGGAAGGCTTGGGAATGACTTTGTCCCCTGCAGTGTTAATGTGTATTGACTTCTTAGTTACTATGATGGATTTGGCTTTTGGTATTGGGATTTGGCTTTCTTGTGTCTGAATAAATGTTTTTCCTTTGCCTTCTACATGGAGAGTCTGTTATACTTTGCAATTCAGAACTATGCCGGCATATTCATAGTTGCTGTTGGTGCTGTGAATGTTGCCTTGGTAATGCATTGTTCTATAAATACACCTGAAACTGTAGCATTGAGGTTATATGTGATAGTTCCATGATCTATAGATTTTAGCTGGAATTTGAAGCATTTGACCAATGCTCTGAATGAAGAATTTGACTAATTCTTCTAATGGTAAGTGTTAACAAGCAAGACTAAGTTCAAATCATTTGGCCATGTTTGAGTTGCCCAAATTAAAAGACTTTCAGAACCTTTTCAAGTGTTTTTCTCCATCATTCCAAAAGTGTCCAAGAACTACTATACACATTTGTTATTAGAATGAAAACAAATAAAAGTTGAGGAAAGGTCAGATTTTCTAGAAATAATGAATAGCTGATGATAAAAATGAAATGATAAGAAAATATATTCAATTCCTTCAACATTTACAAAACTTCCTCTACATGCAAGGTGCTGTATGTGACAATGTAATATTACTGTTAGTCTGTGTAATTTTCATTTTACCCCAATAATATATAACTAGTTCAACTGAAATATACCGAGCAAGACCAGAGAAACAGAATATGAAGTAAACAGCACCATTTTAGAAGAAAAAAAGAAAAGGGATTTTAGGTTAGCATTCAGTTTTATAAATGGAATTTGAATCATCCTCTCTTGAAAACATCATGATGCATGACTAAAATTTATTATGGACCTTAACTCTGTTCCTTAGTCAAAGGATACAAGGGAAAAGTAATCCAATTGGTTTTAATCTGATGTTTTGGCTCAAAGATTTCCCAAGACCATGTGACTGTGCTATAGACCACTACCTGATCTTTTCTGGTCATGCATTTTGAAAGTCATTCCCATTTTTACTTGTGCATTGATTTAGCACGTTCAGAATTTCTTTTCCTGATTAGACTCAATCCATGCAATTTTAGTATTCTGGGACTGTTGTTCAGTCATTTCAATTGTGTCCAACTCTTCATGACCCCATTTGGGATTTTCTTGGAAAAGATAGTGGAGTGCTTTGCCATTTCCTTCTCCAATTCATTTTACAGATGAGGAAACTGGGGCAAAAAAAGATTAAGTGACTTGCCTAAGGTCCCAGCTAGTAAGTGTCTGAGGCTGGATTTGAACTCAGAAAGATGAGTCTTCCTGATTACAGGCCCGGCCTTCTACCCACTGTGCCATCTATAGCATGAAATATATAATCATCACATTTGTTTTTTCAACTAATTTTGTTTTACTGTGATTTAGAGCATCAAACAACATTCAGAGCTTTGTGTTGTCCACAGTGAGTTCAGTTTAGTTCTGTTATCATTGTTCAGTCGTTTCAATTATATCCAGCTCTTCGTGACTCTTTCTGGGGTTTTCTTGGCAAAAATACTGGAGTGATTTGCCATTTCCTTCTCCATCTCATTTTATAGACAAGAAAACTGAAACAAACAACGTTAAGTGGCTTGTCCAGGGTCACATAGCTAGTTATTGTCCAAGGTCAGATATGAACTCAGGAGGATGAGTCTTCCTGATTCTAGGCCCTACTCTCTATGCACTATGGCACCACCTAGCTGCCCAATTTAGTATTTGTCACATATACATGGTGCCATGCTTCAATCCATCCAATCCAGCATATAATTACCTACTATCTACTATATACTCAGGATCTAAAACCTCATATTAAGTCATTGCCCTCAAGAAACTTACATTCTTAGAGGCAATAGATAAGGACAGATCAGAGACTGTGAGGAATCCATAGCATCCTAAAAATTAAATTGTCTCAGGAAAGGTTTCTAGTAGGAGATGACATAGAGATGAGCCTTGAAAGAAACCAGAGACTCTAAGAGTAGAGATGATAATGGAATGCATTCCAGACATCGGGGAAGGCCTGCACAAAGACTTGGGGAGGAAACAGAATTATCGCATTTGTTCTACTGTGGTCAATTTGTTTGCTGTGCAGACATTAAGATCTCTATGTTGTCCATGATTCTTTTCATATTTCTCCAATGGAGCCACTCTTTCAACCATATCATATTGTCCTTTGTTGCTTTTAGAACTGTTTGCATCCTTTTGAATTTGCTTGTACTTCTGTGTGGATGCATATGGTGCTATTATAATCCATTCAGCTTTAAACTTTTAAAATCCTTGATTAGCAGTAGCAACACTCTTTTAATGAAAAACTAATGTAATGTATTAAGAAACACATATTTAAAAAACAACCACCTTGTTTTGTATCTCCAATGCCAAGAATAGTGCCTCCCACCATTCACTATCCTTTTGACTTTAGGCATACCACTTAATCCCACCAGACCTCAGTTTTCTCATCTATGAAATGTGGGAGCTGAACTAGATGGCCTGAGGTCCCTTCTAACCCTAAATCTATGATCCCATGATCAGTGCCCTAACGGGTAGGATGGGTTACTTTTGCTTCTTACATAATAGCTAAGTGCTTAATCATTACTTATTGAATTGGAAGGGACTGCCTTGGTTTCTAGAAACCTTTACTTCTCTCTGCACTCAACCAAATACTCCTTCAGGGTAACAGCTTTCATTGATTCTAAAGTCTCTAGAAGTTCCACTGTCAGAACAGAATGGAAAGTGTAAGATCAGGCTAGCAAGATCCTGTCAGATCAGACTGTAAGCCATTAAAAATTAAATGTTAAAATGTCATAAAAACCTTTATCATTCTCTGGGTCATTCCACTTGACTTGCTTCAGTAGACAAAGATATTTCACATCTCTTGTCTTTTCCACTCTATTTCCATGGAAACTAGGTCACACTAGAATAGATGTACTCAACCAGAATAATATGCTAACATATTTGGGCAAATGCACATGAATTTTTATTTAAATTACATTCTTAGTTATGCTCTTTCTGCTCTCAGAGTCCATACTAAGCTGTGGTGCTTGAGAGAAAGACAACAGTTTTAGTGAAATGACCTTAGGACTAAGGAGTCAGGCAATGCCACAGATAGAATGCCAGAGCTGGAGTTAGGAAGATCTGAAATCAAATTGTGCCTCAAACTTTTACTGTGACCCTAGGCAAGCACAACCTCTGTCTAATGGCGTCTACTTCAGAGAGATCTTGTGAAGATCAAGTAAGAGGGTATATACAAGTGTTAAAATGCTATATGAATGCTAGATTTGATTAAAGTAAAGTTTGCATCACCATTAATGTGTCATTCAGGAATGTTATGTTAGGAATTTCAGTATGAAATGAATAATTAGAAGCAGGAGGTACAGTTCTGAAATTATATATACGCAATATATACATATGTAAATATATATGTACATATATGGGCAGCTAGGTGGTGCAGTGGATACAGCATGGGGCCTAGTGACAGGAAGATCTGAGTTACCAACTATGTGATCATGGGCAAGTCTTGTAACCCCTATTTGCCTAAGTTTCTCATCTGTAAAATGCGGACATGCTGGAGAAGGAAATGGTAAATCCCTGCACTATCTTTGCCAAGAAAACTCTGTGGACAAAATCCATGGGTCATGCAGAGTAAAATATTACTCAATGACTAAACAACAAATGTAGATAGATAGATAGATAGATGATAGATAGATATGTGTGTGTATATATATATATGTATATGTATATATACACACACACACAATATATATATATACAAATACATATTTCTAACTTTTATTTCTTTATCCAAATAAATGGTTCACAAGAGTAATATAGACTTAAACTTGGATGGTATCTTAGAGGCTATGTAACTTAAACCTTTAATTTTATAGATGAAGAAGCAGAAGCCCATAGACATAAAAAGATTTTCCCAAGCTCACACAGTAAGTGATAGAACCAGGATTTGAACCTAGATCCTCTGACTCCACATACTACTGTTCCTTTGTATATAGACTTTCATTCCATACCCATCAAAAGGTAATTCTCCCTTTCTAATATTGACAAAATCCTCACCATCACCCTAGCTTTTCTCACTACACCAACTTTCAACTGTTGCTCCAATCACCAGTCCAATGACTAACCCCTGTGTCCTTCACCATCACCCCAGCCTGCCTTACGTTGCTCCACTGTGGCTTCTGTGGTTGTCCACTGACTCTGCCTCTTCTTTCATTGACTCTCTAGGACACAACCACAGTTTTTCAAGCCATTTCCCCCTTCCTTAAGCTCCCATCTTACCTTTCTATACATTCTCAGCAGCTATCTGACATGCTCCTTTAAACAAATTCTTATTCACTTTAAAAATCAAATCTCTGTTAAGTCAGTTTCCAAAGATGACTAGGGAAAAAGCAAAAGAACCAATATATTCTAAAATATTTAGAGCAGCTCTCTTTGTGGTGGCAAAGAACTGGAATCTGAGGGAATACCTGTCACTTGGGGAATGGCTAAACAAGATGTGGTGTGTGGTTATGATAGAATCCTACTGTGCTACAAAAAATAATGAGCAAGTTGATATAAAAAGATGGACAGATTTACATGGAATAATGGAGAGTGAAATGAGTAGAACCAAGAGAACACTGGATACAGTAACATCAACATTGAACTTTGAGTGACTAAGACATTTGGGCTATAATAAATACCCAGATTAAGTACAGAGGACCTATGAAGGAAGATGCTATCTGTATCTGGAGAAATGACTGATAAATAGAAGTATATATAGAATAATTTTCCACATATATAATAAATATGTGTCTAATGTCTAATGGTAGCCATCTCAAGGGGGTGAGGGAAAAAAGGGGAAAAGAAAGAAATTTGCATGATAACTTTGTTTTATGTATATAATATATACAAATATATTATATATTGTTTTATATATTATACATAATATATGTATATATTTATAGTTATATATTATATATTTATATGTGATACATGTATTATATATTTCATATGTATATTTCAAAGGAATTGTATATTGTAGTTTCATGTGCAAGCATCTTCAATATGCTATGTTATGAAAATGTTTGTTTTATCATAAATTAAAAATAAAATAAATAAATATTAAAAAATCAAATTTCCATTTTATCTCCATTCATTTCTGCTGTACTACTCCTCAACTTTACCCACTGGAATATACTAAAATCTCTGATTGTATATGCCCACTACAGTGGGCCAGGTTGAGAAGGAGAACTGCTGGACAAGTAAAAGAGTGAAAGGTTGTGAATCCCATGGATTCAGTCCTTATACCTTACTACCTGTATGACCTTGGGCAAGTCATTTAACCTTTCCAATCTTTAGTTTCTTCATGTTTAAAATGGACTAGATGATGTTTAATGTCTTCAAAACCTAGATCCATGATCATGTGATCACCTATTAGCTCCAATCTAGTTGAGGAGATAAGAAAATTAGCAATATCACAGATAAGATCCCCAAATGATATTCACATTGAGTTGTATATGAGTTCAAAGAAAGGAAAAATCTCTGGTGGCTGGCGGGACAGTGAAAACTTCAGGGAAAATGTTATACTGAAGTGTGACCTTGAAAGACTAGGGACTCAGATCAGTGGAGGAGGTGGACTGAAAAGGCGTTCTAAACCTCGTAGATAAGGCAGAAATGCACAACGCCTGGGGGGAGGGCCTAATGACAATCAGCCTTGTCAAGCTTGAGCGGAGAGTCCAATTAGGAGAACAGTGGGAGCTAAGACTGGAAGGGCAAGTCAGGTAGGGGTGGGACTAGGAGTCTGGTCTTAAGTCTGTTTTAAGACTCAGTCCTTGCACGGGGCTGTTCCCCGGCCTTCGCCTGGCTACTAGGCCAGGCAGTAATCTCTCCGGGGGCCTTGGCCCGGACACTAGGCCAGGCGGTAATCTCTCCGGGGGCCTTGGCCCGGACACTAGGCCAGGCGGTACTCTTGCTCGGGGCTCCTCCCCGGCCTTCGCCTGCATAAGGTGGTATCCCTTCCCCCGGACTTCGCGTGGTTATACTAACCCCTTCCTGGGTCTTCGGACGTCTCCGCCCCTGCCGTGTGGCCTACTGCGCGGCAGGGCTATCCCCTCCTCCACGGAGGGGACAACGACCACACAGTACACTGGAGCTTGCCAGGGCACGTCATTTATTGATGGCGTCTTCTTCCAGAACGCTTCCCAGCATCCCCTTATATACCCAGCCAGAGCTCCTCCCATGTTCCTCCCTGAGGGCGGAGCCAGCTCCCGTGTGGGCGTTCCCAGCTCCCGTGTGGGCGTTCCCAGCTCCCGTGTGGGCGTTCCCAGCTCCCATGTGGGCGTTCCCAGCTCCCGTGTGGGTGTTCCCAGGTCCCGTGTGGGCGTTCCCAGCTCCCGTGTGGGCGTTCCCAGCTCCCGTGTGGGCGTTCCCAGCTCCCGTGTGGGTGTTCCCAGGTCCCGTGTGGGCGTTCCCAGCTCCCGTGTGGGCGTTCCCAGCACCCGAAGGCGGGTTAACACCCGGGGGTCTTCCAGGCTCCTCAGGGGGCCACGGTCCAGAGCTTGGCCCCTAACAAGTCCTATGTGAATAGTCACTGTGTTTCTGGTTTTAATCATCCCCTTTTCTCCCAAACATGGCATTTAGGAATGCATATCCATATGCTACTTTTAAAAATAGTGTGCTGGCCATCTGCAGGCTTTAGTGTTATTTTCTGAAGTGGGCTAATAAAACCAACTACTGTAAGCAAGAGTACAAACAGGAAGTATTCATTTCAGGCAGAAAGGCAAAAGTTCTTTGCCAAAAAAGAGGGGAGAGGGGAGACCAAGAATCCTGAAATCTTGGAATTTCCCTTTGGACATAGTTTCACTGGCCAGCTGTTAGTCATGGAGTCACTTTTAATCAATTTATGTTTGAGAATTATTTCGACATGAATTCTCCTAAATCTTTTCATTTATACTTATTTTTAGGATTTAGATCTTCTCTGACAAGCTCTCATCCCAGGACACTTCTCTTTTCTTTCATCTTGTCCCCACAATGATCTATTGCTTTCTAGAGGTCTAGACATGAGACATAAAATAAAATGAGGGAAGCCACTGTATATGAGGAGCTGTAGATATTTTCTTGTAAATGTTTCAAACTCTTAAAGAAATATGTTGATAATCAAGCTTGGTCCCAGAGAATAGATGATGAAACACACTTATTTCCTGTCTACAGAGAGGTAGAGAACTAGGAATGTCAAATACAGATATATTACTAGATCTGGTTAATCATATTTCCTTAAATATTTTTCTTTGTTACAAGTAAAAATTTAATGGCCAGGGTTGGGGTGGGGATAGTGGTGGTAAGCATATTGAGAAATTACTGAAGTGTTGAAAAAATCAGCAGCATTGAAATAATCAAATTTGAAAATCATGAATGAGAATAACTTCCTGTACTTTAACTACTATTGTTGAGTCATTTAAGTCATGTCCTACTTTCTGTTACCCCATTTGGGATTTTCTTGGCAAAGATAGTAGAGTGGTGTACTATTTCCTTCTTCAGCTCATTTTACAGTTGAGGAAACTGAGGTTTAATTGATTTTCCCCAGGGTCACGTAGCTAGTAAGTATCTGAGACCAGATTTGATCTCAGGAAGATAGGTCTTCCTGACTCCAGGCCTGGTTCTCTATTCCCTAGGCCACCTAATTGCCCTGGTACATGAACTAAAAGTGAAAGTGAAGTCTTACACTCTTCATAGAATCTTCACGCTATAAAAAATTAAGGAGTGTCTTCATACGTACGCTCAATAATACAATGATGAACACTGTGAAGTAAGAGAGCACAAGCCCCTGTTACCACTCATGTGCAGTACTAGAATCATCTCTTAATTTGTCTCACTAAGTCCAGTCTCTCTACTCTCTAAACACCAAGGACAGGTCACTCAGTGGACAGAATAATCTAATATGCTAATCCCTTGCTGAACCCCTTCCTCTTGGCCTACAGGATAAAATACAAACTCCTGGCATTCAAGGCCAGCCACAGTCTGACTATAACCTATCCCTCTAGCTTTGTTTTACCCATCTTGTTCCTCTGCAATCTTCCACTTCCATACCAGTTGTTCTTCCACACCTGGAAGATATTTCCTTCACATTTGTGCCTACTAAGATTCTCCCCTTCCTAAAAGGACCACCTCACATGCACCTTCTTCCATGGAGTTCTCCATTATTTTACCTAGCTGAAAGTTGATCTCTTGCTCCTCTGTCTCTGTCTCTCTCTCTGTCTCTCTCTGTCTCTGCCTCTCTGTCTCTCTGTGTCTCTCTCTGTCTCTCTCTCTCTCTCTGTGTCTCTGTCTCTGTCTCTGTCTCTCTCTCTCTCAGGTTTACTGAGAGCACTTTACCTATCTCTTCTCCTTTGTGTTTCTCACATTCTACCCTATGGCATACTGATTTTTATGCCATTCACTTATTGAGGGCTGGGACTTTCTTTATACTGCTATTGTGTAGCATAGTGCTTTTTACACCAGAGGAGGGTGAGGAGTAGGGGTAGACACCTGAGTTTAATGCTCGTGAAATACTCGTGAAAAATACTTTTGTTGAATGAATATTTATTGAATATTGAACTAAATTAAGTATTTATGAAGCACTTACTGCATGCAAAACCCTGAGCTGGGGATACAAATGAAAAGTAAGATAGCCTCTGTCCTGTAGGAGCTCATGGCTAATGGTGGAGATGACACGTAGGGAAAGTTTCAGCTACAAGTCAGATAAAAAGGTCCTATGATACTCAGGGTATAGTAGTAACCCTAAATTAATGCTTCTTCTTAGACATCACTTCCACTGATAAAATCAAATATTTTTGTTGTTGTTGAACAATTGACATTGCCAAGGACTTCAGTGGTAAGGATTTCCTTTCTGACTGTTCAGTAGCTGTGACTGTCACACCCTCAGCAAAAGTTCCCAGGCTGCATTTCCACAGCAGTTCCCTCCCAGGATGGCGTCTGAGGGCAGCTGAGAGCTGAAAGCAATGCTTTTCCCTAGATTCTTGGGATCAGGGGTGCTAGACTCTTTCCTTCAGGGTTGAAATGGTGGTCAAGGTAGTTTGACTCACTTGACACAGGATACCACTTGTCTCTCTCTCAAGGATCTAGGCTGACATGTTTGCCCTATGTGCTATAGTTGGCTTATACTTGGTAAAGATGGTTGACCTTTCTTCCCCAGGAGTTATTTCCCTGTTTGATAGCTGGGAATGTTAGACTGGAAACAAGAAAGGGAGCTTGGGCAAGGGGTGATGCTACCACTCCTAGGACTCCCAGGTCCATCTTGCTTGTTGGTGTCACTTTGTCAGCAAGTTGTGACTGGTGGTGATGAGGAAATTGGGCCCTTCTCCACAATGATTTCTCCCTTCAATGGTGTCTTTGAGGGAGGACTGGGAAGGAGGGTACTGGTATTCTACTCTTAACATGGCTTGCCAACTTGTCAATAACATATAGTCTTAGAAAGTTACCTGGAGGGCTGAGATGTTAGGTAATTTGCTTTTGGTCAGAAAGTTAGGAGATATCAGAAGGAGTACTTCAATACCCATCATTCTGCCTTTAAGGTTAAACCACCATTGGCAAGGTCTGGGGAAAATGCTCAAAAAAATATTCATGGGATTGAATTTCTTGCTATTGAATTTCTTGCTCAACCACTTCTTTGTTTCATGCAAAAGATCATTGTATATGCATTGTTATATGATGGAGGCACCCTTGGTCTCGCACAGAAGTGACATACTTCCATCCCTCTAATATACTGTGTGTGCCAAGTATATTTTGAAAGAGGTTAGATCATCTGAATCTGAGGAGTTGTGACCAAAGCACACAGCTGATAAATGGGCACATTGAAGAACAATGCTAAGCCCTCAATTGAGAGAGTTATATCATAATGGCTAGCCTCAGAGGCAGGATGAACTGGGTCTGAATCTGACCTCTGAGTTACTTTATATTTCAGTACTCTAGGCCAGTGAGGTCAAATTCAAATAGAAATGGGAGCTGCCAATCTCTATAAGAGGACAACTGCCAGCCCCATATTGACCCCTGACTTAGCCCTAAGCCTTGCCATTTGTTGTCATTTGTACCCTTAGACCTTCTATCCATCATGCAGCTGAATTATTGTTCACGTATTTAAAGAAATTAAGAACATATGAACTAATTCAAGTGTTGTGGAACCGTGAATGGATCCAACCATTTTGGAGCGCAATCTGGAATGGTGCCCATAGAGTTATTAAACTGGCAGAAGTGGGGAATCTATGGCCTCAAGGCCACCAGTGACCCTCTAGGTCCTCAAGTGCAGCTCTTCGACTGAATCCAAACTTCACAGAACAAATCCCCTTAAAAGGATTTATTCCATAAAACTTGGATTCAGTTAAAAGGCCAAATCCAATTTGGCAGGTCACATGTGACTTTAAGGCTGCAGATTCCCCCACCCCTGGCTATACCCTTTGACCCAGCAATAACATTACTAGGTCTGTTTCCCAAGATGATTGTTGTGTTTGTCCTTTGTTGCTGAAGAAGACCATGCCATCAGAGAAATGATGACATGACTTGCACTTGACTTTGTTTTGAGTGAGTGAGGGCTGTGCAAGGTCACCAGCCTCACTTCTCCTCCAGAGCCATCTGGATCCAGTGAGCAGATATTCATCAGGATGACTGGAGATGACCAAGGGTGAAAAGGGAGAGAATCAACATGTTCTAAAAGATTTATTGCAACTCTCTTTGTGATAGCAAAGAACTGGAAATTATAAGGATGTCTATCAACTGGGGAATGACTGAACAAGTGGTGGTATATGATTGTGATGGAATACTACTGTACTATAAGAAATAATGAGCTGAATGATTTTGGAAAAGCATAGGTAGACTTACATGAAAAAACAAAGAGTAATGTGAATAGAACCAAGAGAACATTGTATACAGTAACTACAATAATGTTTTAAGAACAACTTTGAGTGACTAAGTCATATTGACTATTATAAATACCCAAATTAACTACAAAGGACATGTAAAGGAAGTTGTACATGATTGTTTTGCAATTTCATGTACAATCAATTTTTTCCTAGTCTACTATCTTATAGAAATGCTTATCTTATTTCTTAAGTTCAGAATAGAACAAACAAAATTTTAAAGAAGAACGTGAAAAATGGCTTATATATTAAATGAAGTATAATGTAATATTACCAATATTTTATTGTATTTTTATTTATTTTGTTAAATATCTCCCTAACTACATTTTACTCCGGTTCTAATGAGCATATCCAGGAGTATTAAGGCCAGGAGCCACATCTGACATCTCTGTTCTAGGTGACTCTCTAAGACTCTAAATTCCAGAGAAGGGGCCAATCTATTATCAGTAGATGGATTTTCCTCACCTGAGAGTCCCAAATCCTCTGTGGAGGGAAATGCATATTTCTATAACAATGGGAAAAAGCAAGACTGTCTTTGGCATCCTTTCCTTTATTTCAGATTCACAAGGCCCTGTTGGCTAGGGAAGTTGGGAACGAACTATTTCTCTTCATAAAGTCAGCAAAAGGGAATCTTGAACGCAGAAGAAGCAGTTAACACCCATGTCATCAGGCTAGTACTAGAGTTCTGATGTTGAAAACCCCAGTTGTGTGGTTCCAGCAGGAATTGTTTTCAGTCCTTTTCCTTTCTTGGTTTGCCACAGAAACCACAAACATTATCTAAGGAAAAAGCTCCATACTGGCCCTTGTCATAAGTTCAAGCATCACCTCACCCATTGCATGTGTAAGATGAACGTTAGCATCAGACTCACTGGACCTGAAACCATTCCCTGGAGGGCCCCATAGACCTGTTTTCATTGGGGTGGAGTGGAGTGGAGGTGGAAGTAGTAGAGTTGGATACATTCCTTTTAAAAGGTTAAACTTATTAGTGCTTATGGTGCTGCCACCACATTAATCCCATGTTCTGCACAGTCTTTATTTTTTTCTTTCCAATTTTGGGAAGATTTTCCTTGCATTTAACAATGTTCTCTGCTGCTGTAGCACAGTCCCTCAAGCTGTGCCTTCCTTCTACTTGTCTAACAGCAGATTTCTTATGTTTCCTATAAGATTTCCCAAATCAGTTGGTTTTCTATCAAAGACTAAACTTCCTTTTCTAACTCCCTATTTCTTTCTAACATGCCCTCTTTATTTTCATTTCCAAAATCTTTTCCAATTTATCTTTATGTGAAATACAAACAAGAATCAATATTCTTATAAGAATTGTATTACTGAAAAATCTTACATTTTCCTTATGTTTTAACTTAGCAAAATGCATTTATATCCAGTACTTCATCTGCTCCCCTTTACTATTATGTGAAGCCATTCCCAGATGAAGTTATTTAGGAGAAAAGATTTGTGTGAAAATAATTATTATGCTTATTTGACAAAACAGGAGACTGAAGCTGGATGACTCACCCTAAGGTCACACAGCAAGCTAGTGGGGGAACTAGGACTAGAACTCGGGCTTCCTGACTTCCCATCGATTGGGTTACACTGCCTTTGATAATGGCACAGTGCACCAATTAAGTCTTATGGTCATAAAGTCAGTATGTACTACAACAGAATATGGACTATAGCAATAATGGATTCTGAGAACTAATTAACACCTCATTTAGCATATAAGTTATTTATTCTATGTTCTTAATTTCCTTAAATATTACACAAGCCAATAGAACACTTAATTTACTGTATATTGTATGTAACCCTTGGATAAGTTGGGAGTCCCCTATTCTAATCCTTCCAATAAGATGGAGGGCCACTGAGCCTTATCATTAACCCTATTGCAGCATCCTAACACCTTCCTAGCCTTACCATCTGTCCTGCCTCTACACCTTCCAGTCCCCCAGACTGTCACCTGACTTGGTGAGTCTTGCCATTTGCCCTGTCATTTTTATCCTTGGCTTTCTATCCATCATGAAGCTGAATTACTGTTAATTTATTGTTTCCCTCAATTAATGTGTGAGCTCCTAGAGAATGAGGATTGTCTCTCTCCTTTTTTTTTAAATTTATATCCACAACGTTTACCAGAACTAAGTGGAGAAGTGAATAGAGAGCTCTAGACCTGGAGTCAGGAAGCTCTAATTCAAACTCCACCTCAGAAACTTATTACCTGTATAACTCTGGGCAAGTCACTTCTCTCAGCCTCACTTTCCCCACCTCCTCTCATAATAATAGCACTTACATTCCAGGGTTGTTGTGAGGATAAAATTTGATAATTGCAAGTGCTTTGCAAGCTTTTTATCTCTATTTATATACTAGCTACTGTTAACACTTAATAAACGATTCTTCATTAATTCAATTATTATACATGTATATGTACATGACCCCCTCGTTTCTGCCAAAAATCAAATGGGGATATTTAGACAATAAAAATGAAGTCACTACAATGTGCAGATTAAGACATGGTATATATAATTGTCTGATATCAGAATTAGACTAAGCAAAAAAAATATTGGAGCACATCTTGGTTGTATCTACATAACACCAAAACAACTCAAAAAGGGGTAGAAACTGGAGACATTAATGTATCTTGTGTGCTGTCTTAGCCCTTTCTTCCTTGGTCTCCATATAGTATTTAACACTATTCACCACTGCATCCTTCATCATATACCTCTTACATTGACCTTGGAGGTAATCAAATCCAACTCTTTCATTTTACAAATAAGTTTACTAAGCTCCATAAAAGCTAAGGGACCCATCTCTACTTTATTCAATATGTATTTTCCCCAGAGAGAGACTCATGTTGTCCATATTTATGCCAGAGCTGAGATTAGCCTTATAAGTCATGGATTTTTTTCCACTTTCCCATAGTTAAACTGATAAAATTACTTCGGCAAGAATCTGAAAATTTAAGAAGCATTATGCTTTGACACATGAATGTATGGAAAAGAAACAGTAAATTACCCTGAAGTTAGACTCTTTGGTTGTCATTGAAAGACTGGGCTTCTGAAATGCAGAAAGGTAAATAAATGTGTATTGTTTATTCATTCATAGAACTTTTACAAAGTTAGAATTTGTGAGGGATACAAAGCAGATTAAAATATGTTTCTCCCACCAAGGGACATGAAAT
The DNA here is from genome assembly GCA_023548195.1 of Bettongia penicillata ogilbyi. Taxonomy (NCBI): domain Eukaryota; kingdom Metazoa; phylum Chordata; class Mammalia; order Diprotodontia; family Potoroidae; genus Bettongia; species Bettongia penicillata. The sequence continues at coordinate 3,901,611 of JAJHZJ010000020.1, read as the reverse complement.
CTAGAAATATCTGTAGAACTATATAACCAAGGTAGAGACAACTGGGGCTTTGACTCGGGATGTCAAAACTTACAGGGTGCTGACAGCTCTTGTAGGTCTTGGCATCATAAGAAACAACTAAGTTTAGCATTTAGTTAGAAAAGATAATTAGTTTTAAAAGAAAGCTACCAAATGGTGCCTCACTATACCATGGCAAGTTTCCAGTGTCCCAAAGTCCTTGATAATTTCCCCCTTTCTAGTTCTCCTCGGACTGAATTAATGATGTGTTCTATTTCTCTTGTGCTGCCTACAAAAGTTTCTAGCTAAAAGCTCTGCCCTTTTATGTAAGAAAGACCCTCAATGGTATCGTCATTTAAACATGGAAGTCAATAATGTTCACGTTTATCACTGATCCAAGATAGGATATTATGAAGAGCCAAGTGCCAAACCAGGGGGATTTAACAAACCAGTGTAGTGCTACAATTGACTTGATTCTTTTATTTACCTCCAAATGAAATCCTTTGTAGGACAATAACATGAAAATAGGATCAATGAAAAGATTCTAAGAACGCCTCTGAACTCCAAGATGATGTGCTTGTATTCCTCTGTTTCCAGAGAAAGAACTGATAAATGGTGGTAGGTACAGAATAATTTAACATCTATACATACAAACACACAGATAGATGGATGGATGGACAGATAGATAGATAGATAGATGTGTGCATACAATAAGTGTGTGTGCATATCAAGTTGTGTATAGGAGGTTTACAGTTTCATGGACAATCATCTTTTTTTATTGTACTGTTATGGAAATGCTTGTTTTATTCCATAAACTAAATTTTTTTTTAAGTATGAGGAAAATTAAGGATAATTGATACAGAAAAAAAAATTCTGCTCCTGGCTGCTCCAGCTCTAATTCCTCACTATGTCCAATTCCCAACCCACATGGTGGCCTGTTGAAGTCAATAATATTAAGCACTGACATCCCATCGTAAATGAAGCCTCATGACCTCATGAGAAGACTATGCATAGGAGTCCAAACAGTGATCTGACATTAATAAATTCACTTTACATAATTTATCCAGCCTAAAAAATTAGTAAAGATTTTTATCCATCATTAGTAAAAACTTTTACTTCTCCTTGATGAGACAAAGTAAGAAAGTGATCTTAACAAATGCTTTAGTGTTCTAAAATTGAAAAGTTGACTCTTCATTGAGACTATGAGGCTAACCACAAGCCCTCATTGCAAAACCAAAAGTGAAGCTATTTTGAAACCCTAGGTTTCAGTCATTAGTACTTACAGCTTGCCAAAAACCTATAATGCGCTGCATGTTATAATTTTATGGCCATAACTACCCACTGTCAATTTTCCCAAACAGTTAATGCTAGGATATTGCAGATTACAAACTCAAGTGTTAGAATGTTGTTCTTCAGGCATTTCTCAATACTCTTGAAAGTCAAGATCATTATGTATAAGGGATAAGAGGTTCAATTTTTGCCTTTGTGTTGAAGATTGCCTGTCTACAAAACTTGGAAGAATTCTTTTTTAAATTTTTGTCAGTACTGGAAGTTACATTTGCTCCATTACCATGAAATTCATGGGACAATTCAAATTGATGTTTGTGCTAGAATCCTGTTAGTTACATCAAAACACTGCCTGAAATAGACTTGGAAATTGTTACTGTCATATGATGCAGCAGGATGTGTGATGGCAGACCTTTGACTAATCCTTTGTAGGATAAATTTGACAGAGACATACTAGGCCTTCACATTATTTTCTCATTTCAACTAGAGCAAAAAGAGCTATCCAGTACAGGAGTTTAGCAACTCTCATTTGCTACCTTTTTTAAAAAAAAAATTTAGGGTGAAATATTACTTTATTATTATTGTTTTGTATTTTTCTCATTTTGGTCCACATGAATATTTCATTGATAGCACTTGCAATAGGAATTTTTTCTACGAATTTGATCACCAACCTCTCTGTAAATCTTAGTTTTTAGATAGGGTTAGATAGTATAGTGATATTATTAGAGAATATTAGAGAGGATTATAAGAGTTGCTTGATTACAGAGAGGTAAAGTGTTTTGCTCCTGCTCAAAGCACAAAGCTGGCATGTGATAAGGGTGGGTCTTGAACTGATGAGGTAGGGTAGTAAATTGAGCGCTGGACTTGAGTTCAAATAGTGTCTCAGATACTTATGGGCCATGTAACCTGGGCAGCTCACTTAATCTTTGTGCACTTCAGTTACTTATTTGTAAAATGAGAAGGTTCACCTACACACCTCTTAGAGTTCTCCTAGCTCTGCCCTGATAATCCTATATGATCCTGGGTCTTCCTGACACCAAGGTTGGCCCTATACTATACTATACTATACTACCTCCTAGTTCAAATGAAATCTAATTGTAAGGTCTGACACTTATAAAGTATGAAATATTTGGGGGATTAGAGATTTTAATGGCAGCTAGGTGGTATAGTGGATAGAGTGCTGGGCCTGGAGTCAAGAAGACTTGTCTTCCTCAGTTCAAATCTGGCCTCAGAAATGTTATTAGCTGGTAACCTTGGATAAGTCACTCAACCCTGTTTGTTTCAGTTTTCTCATCTATAAAATGAGCTGGAGAAGGAAATGGCTAACCACTCCAATATCTTTGCCAAGAAAATCCCAAATGGGGTTAGAAAGAGTTGGTGGTTGAAACAACTGAACAACAAAGAACAAAAAGATTTTAAACCACAATCCCTTCATTGCTTTCAACTCAGTCTTCTCTAAAAATGTATATATTCACACATGTGAAAAGGAACTTTATCTATAAACCTGGTTTCATTTCTTAGTAGTTAGCTATATATAGGCAGAGTGGTAGAGTGGAAGCTGAAACAACATGGAGTCTCCAAATTGAAGTCTCAATATTACATAAGCTTTTGAAAATAGATAAAGAAAGAATACTACCAAATTTCTTTTATGACGCATATATGATTTTGATACATAATCAGGGAGAGAAAAAGCAGAGAAAGAAAACTATAGATCCATTTCTTTAGTGATTATTGATGAAAAATTTTAAATAAAATACTAGCAAGGAAATTACAGTAATATATCACAAAGATCATATATTCTCAGCAGGTGGGATTTATGCCAGGTGTGTAGGGCTGGTTCAGTATTGGAACAATCAGCATAATTGACCATATCAATAATAAAATTGACAAAAATCATATGATTGGGGGTGGAGCCAAGATGGCGGAGTAGAAAGACTCACGTATGCTAGCTCCGAACCCACAGCCCATATATTTCCTGCAAGAAGAACTCCCCACAAATTCTGGAGCACTACAAGGTGCACAGAAACACAGTGGAAAAGATTTCCGTTCCAGAGAGCCCTGGAGAGCCATCCCCAGGGGTCCATCGCACTCCAGACAGTAAAGTCCACCCTTGCGCTGCCCTGGCCAAGGGGCCCCAGAGGAGCAGATCCAAGCAGGCTTCAGGGATAAAATCTCCTGCGGCCGGGAAGGTCCCTCCGCCCACAGACGCTACAGGTCAGTGAGAAAGACATCTGGGCTGGCCGAGAGGGGAGCAAGGTGTCTCTGTGGCTCGGGCCGCCTCAGGAGGCAGAGGCAGCAGCAGAGGCAGAGGCAGGCGGTGGCCCGGAAGTCCCCAAGCAGGCAGAAGTTCAGGGCCATTACCAAAGGTCTCTGCATAAAGCCCCTGAGGGAAATGAGCCTGGGAGACTGCCCTGCCCCCACCTGCCCCATTACTGAAGGTCTCTGCATAAAGCCCCTGAGGGAACTGAGCTTGGGAGGCAGCCCTGCCCCCACCCAAGCAACAAAACTTAAACTCACATTGTATAGCAGCCGCGTCTGCCTCAGAAAGCCCATTTGAATCTCAGACCCCAAGCACTAGCTGGGCAGATCTGGGCGGGGGTGAACAGGAATCTCAGAAGTCTGGGAAAATGCCCAGAAAAGGGAAGAAAAATAAGACTGTAGAAAGCTACTTTGATGGGGTACAGATGTTCCTGCCTTTCAATTCTGATGACGAAGAAATATTCTTATCATCAGGGAAAGACGTGGAGGTTGGGGCCTCTGTATCCCAGACATCCCAGGGGGATGTCCGGTGGGCTCAGGCCATGGAAGAGCTCAAAAAGGATTTTGAAAATCAAGTTAGACAAGGTGGAGGAAAAACTGGGAAGAGAAATGAGAGAGATGCAAGAAAAGCATGAAAAACGGGTCAATACCTTGCTAAAGGAGACCCAAAAAAATGCTGAAGAAAAGAACACCTTTAAAAATAGGCTCACTCAATTGGCAAAAGAGGTTCAAAAAGCCAATGAGGAGAAGAATGCTTTCAAAAGCAGAATTAGTCAAATGGAAAAAGAGGTTCAAAAGCTCACTGAAGATAATAGTTCTCTCAAAATTAAAATGGAACAGATAGAGTCTAATGACTTTCTGAGAAACCAAGAAATCACAAAACAAAACCAAAAGAATGAAAAAATGGAAGAGAATGTGAAATATCTCATGGGAAAAAACAATTGACCTGGAAAATAGATCCAGGAGAGACAATTTAAAAATTATGGGACTACCTGAAAGTCTTGATCAAAAAAGAGCCTAAAAATCATCTTTCATGAAATTATCAAGGAAAACTGCCCCGATAGTCTAGAACCAGAGGGCAAAATAAGTATTGAAGGAATCCATCGATCGCTGCCTGAAAGAGATCCAAAAAGAGAAACTCCTAGGAACATTGTGGCCAAATTCCAGAATTCCAAAGTCAAGGAGAAAATATTGCAAGCAGCTAGAAAGAAACAATTCCAGTATTGTGGAAATAAAAACAGGATAACTCAAGATCTAGCAGCTTCTACATTAAGGGATCGAAGGGCATGGAATAGGATATTCCAGAAGGCAAAGGAACTAGGTCTCAAACCAAGAATCACCTACCCAAAACTGAGTATAATACTTCAGGGGAAAATATGGTCTTTCAATGAAACAGAGGACTTTCAAACATTCTTGATGAAAAGACCAGAGCTGAAAAGAAAAGCTGACTTTCAAACACAAGAATGAGAAGAAGCATGAAAAAGTAAACAGCAAAGAGAAGTCATGAGGGACTTACCAAAAGTGAACTGTTTACATTCCTACATGGAAAGACGATACTTGTAACTCTTAAAACTTTTCAGTATCTGGGTAGTTGGTGGGACCACACACACATATACACACACACACATGCACACACGCACACACACGTGCACACACATACAGAGACAGAGAGCACAGAGTGAATTGAATAGGATGGGACCATATCTTAAAAGAAATTAAGGTAAATGATTAGAGAGAAATGTAGCGGGAGGAAAGAGGGTGAAATGGAATGGGGTAAATTATATCTCATTCAAGAGGCAAGCAGGAGACTTTCTAGTGGAGGGGAAAAGAGGAGAGCTGAGAAAAAAACATGAAGTTTACCCTCATCACATTCGACTAAAGGAAGGAATAAAATGCACACTCATTTTGGTATGAAAACCTATCTTACAATACAGGAAAGTGGGGGAGAAGGAGATAAGCAGGGTGGCGGGGGATAATGGAAGGGAGGGCAATGGGAGGAGGGAGCAATTTGAAGTCAACACTCGGGGAGGGACAGGATCAAAAGACAGAATAGAAACAATGGGGGGCAGAATAGGATGGAGGGAAATACAATTAGTCTTACACAACACGACTATTATCGAAGTCATTTGCAAATCTACACAGATAGGGCCTATATTGAATTGCCTGCCTTCCCAAAGGGCATGGGTGGGGAGGGAGGGATGGGGAGAATTTGGAACTCAAAGTTTTAGGAACAACTGTTTAGTATTGTTGTTGCTACTAGGAAATAAGACATACCGTTAATGAGGAATAGAAAGTCATCTGGCCCTACAGTACAAAAGAGAAGATGGGGACAAGAGAAGGGAGGGATGATAGAAGAGAGTGCAGATTGGAGATAGGGAAAATTAGATTGCTCGGTGTATTGGGGTGGTGGGAGGGGATAAAAGGGGAGAAAATTTGAAACCCAAAATTTTGTGAAAATGAATGTAAAAAATTAAATAAATAAATATTTATTATTAAAAAAATCATATGATTATGTCAACAGATGAAAAATCTTTGACAAAATATAATACCGATTCCTTTTAAAAACACTAGAAAGCATAGAATAAGTGGAGTAATATTTATCTAAAACCAAGAGCAAGCATTGTCTGTAATAGGGACAAACTTGAAGCGTTCCCAGTAAGATCAGGGATGAAGCAAGGATGTCCATTATCACCACTATTATTCAATATTGTTCTAGAAAAGCTTAGCTAGAGTAATAAGAGAAAAAGAATAAATTGAAGGAATTAGAACAGGCAATGAAGAAACAAAATTATCACTCAGTGCAGATAATATGATAGTATGCTTAGAGAATCCTAGAAAATCAACAATAGAAAACCTAATTGAGACAATTAATAGCTTTCGCAGTTGCAGAATATAAAATAAACCCGTAAAAGCTATCAGCATTTCTATATACTACCAACAAAACCCAGCAGGAAGAGACAGAAAGAGAATCAATTTAAAATAACTGCACACACTATAAAATAATTGATACTCAACCTGCCAAGACAAGCCCAGGGACTATATGAACACAATTACAAAACACGTTTTCATACAAATAAAGACAGATTTAGTCAACTGGAAAAATATTAATTACTCCTGGCTAGGGCAAGCCAATATAAAAATGATCATTCTACCTAAGTTAGTTTACTTATTCAGTGCTGTACTAATCAAACTTACAAAACAATATTTTATAGAACTAGACAAAATAGTAACAAAATTTATTTGGAAGAACAAAAGGTCAAGAATATCAAGGAAATCAATGAAAAAAATGAGAAGGAAGAGCAACCTAGTAATACCAGATTTCAAACCATCTTAGAAAGTGGTAATCATCAAAGCAACCTGTTAATAGCTAAAAATAGAGCGGTGTACCAGTGGAATAAATACATATTGTAAATGACCGTTAAACACTAGTGTTTAATAAACCTCCATGATTTGAGGCTAAGAAAACTGTCCATTTGACAAAAATTTCTGGGAAAACTGGAAAGCAGTTTGGCAGAAACTAGCATAGACTAATACCTCACTCTATATACCAAAATAATACCAAAATGGATAAATGACTTATACATAAAGGACCATATTGTAAGTAAGTTATGGGAGCATGAAAAAAGGTACCTCTCAGATTTACAGATGAGGGAAGAGTTTATGACCAAACAAGAGATAGAGAGGATTATGGGAAGTAAAATGGATAATCTTGATCACATAAATTTAAAAAGGTTTTGTACAAACAAAACTAATACAGACAAAATTAGAAGGAAAACAGGAGATGGGGGAGGGGGAATCTTACAGCACATTTCTCTGATAAAGGCCTCATTTCCCAAATATGTAGGGAATTGAGCCACGTTTATAAAAATAAGAGCTATTCTCTAGTTAATAAAGGGTCAAAGGATATGAACAATTTTCAGGAGAAGAAATAAAAACTATCCAACAGTCACATGAAAAAATGTAAATCAGTAGTAAGTGCAAAAATGCAAATTAAAACAACTCTGAGAGACACACCTATCAGATTGCTTAACATGATAGAAAAGGAAAATGCCAAATACTAGAGGGGGTGTGGAAAAATTAGGACATTAATGCATAGGACATTCTGGAGAATAATTTAGAACTATGCCAAAAGGAATATAAAACCATTTATTCCCTTTGAACTCAGCAATACCACTTACTAGGTCTGCATCCTAAAGATATCAAAGAAAAGTGAAAAGGATCTATTTGTACAAAAAATATTTATAGCGGCTTTTTTTGTGGTGGCAAAGAATTGGACATTGAGGGTTACCTATCAATTAGGGCATGGTTAAACAAGTTCTGGTATATGAATGTGATAGAATACTATTATGTTGTAAAAAATGATGAACAGTTAGTTTCAGAAAAACTTGGAAAGACTATATGACTTCCTGCAAAGTGAAAGGGAGCAGAACCAGGAGAGTGTTTTACAAAGTTAACAGCAATATTGTAAGGATGATAAACCATGAAAAATTTAACTACCTAGATCAAAACAATGATCCAAGACAATTCCAAAGGACTCATGATAAAAAATGCTGTCCCCCTCAGAGAGAGAACTGATGAACCCTGAACATAAACTGAAGCATACATATTTCACTTCGGTTTTTTGGCTGTTTTTGTTTTCTGGTTTTTTACAATATAACTAATATGGAAATAAGTTTTGTATGACTTCACTTGCATAATCAGTAACAATTACCTTTTAAAGGCAGAGTAGAGTGGTGACTGGGAAGGAGAGAATTTGGAACTCAAAATTTTAAAAAATGAATGTTAAAATTTTTCATGTAGTTGAGAAATATTTAATGAAATAAACATATTTTTTTTAAAAAAAATCTCTACCTGTTTGTATGGATAAATACATTTAAATTTTGTATGTCTTTGTGTGTTGTCTCTCCCATTACATTTGTCAGCTCCTTGAGCAAGGAGCATCTTTTATTTTTCTTTGTATCCCCAGCACTTAGCACAGTGCCTGGCACATATTAGGTCCTAGAAAATTTCTTGATGACCTTTGAGAGTTAAGATATGAAAGGGATTTGAAGAGATCACCAAGTACCTTTCTGTAGGAGAGGCAGGCAGAAAAGTTAAGTAACTTGCCTAAGGTCACACATCTGGTCAATGACAACTAGAATTGGATTGTCAGTCCCCTACCCAAAGCTCACCATTGCACTGCTTTTAAATGGTTGAGCAAAATTCAGAAGGGCCAAGAAACAAGTGCTGTACAGTTAACAATACTATTTCTTACCTTTTTTTTCTAATCTGGGTCCTATCACCAAGATGAAAAATGTCCTTGAAATTAAAAATGGATGCCCCCTAGGACGTCAGTAAGGCCTAAGAACAAATTGCTGATTAAGAAAAGTGCTTTGGACAGAGGCAAAGGAATGCTGAGATCTTTGATGTCTCTACATTTAACTTAGAACAAGAGATATAAAGGAAGCAAGCTCCACTTCATCCAAAGAAAAATTGCTTGCTCTGACCTTTTTTAAAGAGGAAGAATGGATTTTACTGGAGTGGAGTCAGGGTGGAGTAGGAAGAACCCACAAGGGTGTTAACACATTCCCTGGGTCATTTCCAAGAATCAGAGGAAATCACTAATGATCTCAGTAGGCTGTTGCTATCTTTTTGTTTTGTTTTTTTAGGTTTAAAGCAAAATATACTTATGTTTTTTCTTTCATATAGAGTCGATCTCAAAAATTAAAAAAACCAAACTACTGTATAAAGTTTTTTAAAAAGCCATTCCTTATTTAGGATCAGAGAAGGAGAGAAATGAAAGCCAGTTTAGTCCAGCAGTTTATGGATGAGCGAAGGGAGACCTAGAAAGGGAAAGACCCTCAGCTGGTTAGTGGCAAGTGAAGATGAGAGGCAAGAGCTCCCATACTTCCAGTCCAGGGTCTTTAATAAGACATTGTGATAATTCTCAGATATATGGCCTTCAGTAATTTCTACATATTTCCTTTTTCACAAGAAATAATTTTTTTCTTCCAAATATAGGATTCCAATGGGGATATTCCCCAGTGAAATGACTTTACATTTCCCTGGAAGTCAGCTGACCACCTGAATTTCCCTCTGAATCCCAAGCCCACATATTAAAGGGAGAGACTCCTTTTTGAAACATGCATCAGGTCTGTGCTTTAGTCACAGTCTACATCACTGTCATGCTATTTCTGACCAGAGATTGTGCTTGTGAGTCACGGTCCATTCCCCATAGCAGATTCAGGAGCTTGCTGAGAATTTCACTGACACATTCAGCAGCCAAAATTAAAGCTACTAGATGGATATCTGAGCAAGAGACTCTCCCCCTGCCCCATACAACTGCTGTGAAAAGACACTTTCTTGAAAAAAATGAAAAAAAAGATTGCTTTGTTTTATGTTGTGGCTAGTAACAGGTAATTGCTGGCCCAGATTGCTCAGTACTTTTAGAGACAGGACTTTTAAAAATTTATTACATTATTGGTTAAATGTTAGTGAGGGGCAGCTAGGGGGCACAGAACACTGAGCCTGAAGCCAGGAAGACTCCTCTTTCTGAGTTCAAATATGACCTCAGACACTAACTAGTTGTGTGACCCTGGGCAAGTCTCTTAAGCCTGTTTGCCTGTATAGTGTAAGATAGATTTTCATACCAAATTGAGTGTGCATGTTATTCCCTCCTTAAGTAAAATCCAATGAGAAGGTTAACTTTCTCTCTCTCACCATCCCCCTTTCCCTCCATTGAAAAATATTTTTCTTGCCTCTTTTATGTGAGAGGTAATTTATCCCATTCTACTTCTACCTTTCTCTGTCTTCCAACATATTCCTCTCTCACCCCTTAATTTTATTTTTTTAGATATCATCCCTTCATATTCAATTCACCCTATGCCCTCTCTCTATGTATATGTAAGCCCTCCAACTACCCTAATACTGAGAAAAGTCTCAAAAGTTACAAATATTATCTTTCCATGTAGGAATGTAAATAGTTCAACTTTAGAAAGTCTTTTATGATTTCTCTTTCCTATTTACTTTTTCATGCTTCTCTTGATTTTTGTGTTTGAAAGTCAAATTTTCTATTCAGCTCTGGTCTTTTCATCAGGAATGCTTGAAAATCCTCTATTTCATTGAATAACCATTTTTCCCCTGAAGTATTATACTTGGTTTTGCCAGGTAAGTAATTCTTGGTTTTAATCCTAGCTCCTTTGACTTCTGGAATATCATATTCCAAGCTCTCTAATGCCTTAATGTGGAAGATGTTAGATCTTGGATTAGCCTGTGTTTCCACATATTTGAATTGTTTCTTTCTGGCTGCTTACAATATTTTCTCCTTCACCTGGGAACTCTGGAATTTGGCCACAATATTCCTAGGAGTTTTCCTTTTGGCATCTCTTTCAGGAGGGGATCAGTGGATTCTTTCAATATCTATTTTATCCTCTGGGTCTAGAATATCAGGGCACTTTTCCTTGATAATTTCTTGAAAGATGATGTCTACATTCTTTTTTTTGGTTATAGCTTTCAGGTGGTTCAATAATTTTTAAATTGTCTCTTCTCAATCTGTTTTCCAGGTCAGTTGTTTTTCCAATGAGATATTTCATGTGGTCTGCTATTTTTCCTTTCTTTGGTTTTATTTTATAATTTCTTGATTTTTCATAAAGTCATAAACTTCATAAAGCTTTCAATCTGCTCCATTCTAATCTTTAATGAATTATTTTCTTCAGTGAACTTTTAGATCTCCTTTTCCATCTGGCCATTTCCATCTGGCCAGTTCTGTTTTTTAATGCATTCTCCTCTTCATTGACTTTTTGGATCTCTTTTGCCATTTGGGTTAGTCTATTTTTTAAGGTGTTATTTTCTTCAGCATTTTGGGGGTCTCCTTTGCAAGCAGTTGACTCATTTTTCATGATTTTTTTGCCTCACTCTCATTTCTCTTCCCAGTTTTTCCTCTACTTTTCTTACTTGATTTTCAAACTCCTCTTTGAGCTTTTTCATGCCCTGAGACTAATTTATATTTTTCTTGGAGGCTTTGGATGTAAGAGCTTTGACATTGCCTTCTTCTTTTTGTATATTTTAGTCTTCCTTGTCACCAAAGTAAGATTCTCTAGTCTAATTCTTTTTCCAGTTTTTGCTCATTTCCCTAGCCATTTATTTGATTTTTGAGTTTTTTGTCAAGGTAGTTCTCTTCTTCCAGTGGCAGGGGGCAGACCACTCTACTCTCTTAAACAGGTCTGATAGGTTTTTTTTCCACTGATCTTCCAATTTGTCCTCAGCGATTTGGAGTTTTAAAGTCTGGAAACTACCACAGAGATTCAGTACTCCTGAGAGTTGCTCAGGTCCCATCTTGTCCCAGTGTAGCCCATGCTGAACTGTGCTCAACTCCCAGCATAGCACAGTAGATGCTTCCCATCCACTTTCCAGGCTGTCTTGGGCTAGAGATTTGCTTCACTCCATCATTTTGTGGGTTCTACAGCTTCAGAATTTGTTTAGTCATCTTTTTACAGGGTTGGGGAGTGAGCTCTACCAAGTCCCTGCTTTTACTCTGCCCATCTTGACTCCACACCCATGAAAAGAAATTTCTGAGGCAGTAACACTACTTAGTCCCAGGTGCTTTTCCTAGGCCTGACCTTACCTATAGAGCAAGGGATCAAGCATTTATTAAGGGTCTACCATGTGCCAAAAACTTTGCTAAGTGCTTCCAAATATAGTTTCATTTGATCCATATAAGTATATAAGGTTGGAGCTTTAATTATTCCCATCTTACATATACTTTAGAAAACTGAGGTTTCAGGCAGAGGTTAAGTGACTTGCCCAGGGTCAAACAACTAAGTACCTGAGCCTGGATTTAAACTTGTCTTTCTAACTTCAGGCCCAGCATTCTATTTGTTTATTCAATTGTTTCAGTAGTAGCTGATTCTTCATGACCCCATTTGGGGTTTTCGTGGAAGAGATATTGGAATGGTTTGCCAATTCCTTCTCCAGCTCATTTTACAGATGTGGAAACTGAGGCAAATCAGTTTAAGTGACTTGTTCAAATTCACAATGCTAGTAAGTGTCTGAGGCCAGATTTGAACTCAGGTTTTCCTCACTGCTAAAGCTCTCTATCCACTGCAACACCTAGCTGCCCCAATCTATTCAGTACTCCATGTAATAGCTGCCCATTTCATTATATGCAAATGAGATTTTAGAAGAAAATTGTCTCTATTCAGACCAATCAAATAGGTGTAATATATCATCAACTTTAATAATATGTAGATTTAGAGCTGTAAATGTCCTTAAAGATCATCTTGCCCAATCTTCTACCTTATTTCACAGATGAGGAAACTGAGGGACTTAAAATCAGTTTGTCTAACTCCAAATCTGGTCCTCTTTCCACTACACTATGGTGCCCCACACTAGGACTCTAATTTCCAATAGAAGAAACAGTGCTTTATAATGAGTACAGTAGCCTAAGCAATAAGTCCAACAAACGTCTTCATTTTTCATATGACTTAGACTAACTGGACCCTTTACCCTAGTCTTTTCCATTTAAATGATCTTCACTTGAATCAAAGACAGCTCAGATGATTCATTTTCTCTTACAATCCTAATGGAATTTCCTTCAGTGTCTGGATTCTTTGGATATAAGTACTAAAAAAGGAAGCATAGTTACTGAGATTCAGAAAATCCAAGGCAAGTGTTTCTCCCTGGGTTTATTAAAATAAATAATAAATACTATTTCAAGTTAAGGAAAGTTCCCCCAAGAAATCTGTGCCCGAGGGCCACTTTTTCCATCCTAGTGTTTTAACTTTAATGCATTTTTAATTTTAGTGCATTATTGATAACATAATCTCCAGGAAATTTATTTAGTGTTTAAAGTTGTGACTACTCTGTGGCTTGCCAGCCTCAACCCATTAAAAGGAATGCTGGAAATGGATGTTTCTGAGAGACCAAAAAAGCCATGGAGTTGACATTTTAGCAGTGGGATATGACGACTTTGGAAAACACTACAGTAAATACTTGTTGTCTTAATTTTCAGTCCTAAATGAAAACAGATGCCTGGGCTTAAAGGCTGGTTAAGAACAAGTGTTACATAATGCAACTCAGCTGACAAATTCAGAGTAGTATAAAACTAAACACATGTTCATTTTAAATGGCTGAGCAATGACCCTAAGAGTCTCTCAGCAGGGGTGCCCTCTTCCTTTCGGTGCTAGAGAGGCTACCTTGAAAGGGGGGGGTGTTGTTTAGATGTGGCAGAAAACATGTGATTTCATGCCAAGTGTTAAAAGTTTTGTAGAGAAGGAATTCTACTTTGCCCATATGTATAGTTACAGTTCTGTGCATAAACATTAAAATCTAGTATCCCTTTAAGTGTTCTCTAGTAGCGTAATGTTTCAATCGGATGACACTTCTTTGGACCTTACTCCATCAATCATATCCCTTTTGCTCTTCCCCTTCTCATGTTCAGTCAATCTTTCTTTTTGTCATAACAGCCCATGGTCCTTAAAATTTTATATCTGTGGGTTGATTCTGTGCTGTCACTCAGTCTACAATTATTTGTCAAGTGCTTACAATGTATCATGTTCTAGGCATACAAAGAAAGGCAAAAACAGTTCTTGCTCTCAGATATCTTACATTCTTAGAGAGACAATATTTAAATAACTGGATATGTATGGTTGGCAATCTGAAAGGGACATGGGGTTAGTGGAAGAGGGATCAAGAAAGGACTGTAGAAAGTGGAATTTGAACTTATTCTTAAGGGAGGCTAGAGAATCTGAGATGGAGGGAAGTGGACAAGGCATTCCAAGTATAAGAGATGGTCAATGCTAAAACATAGAGATATGAGAAAGAAAGGTACATCTGAGGAGCCACAAGTAACTGACTTGTGGCATACTTGGAAGGGAGCAGAGCAAGAAGACTGGAAAGTTAGGAAGGGGCCAGGTTATAAAGGTCTTCAAATGCCTGAGTATTTTCAGATACCTCACTGATCAGGAAGTTGACATGATCAGACCTATGCTTTAGAAGAATCACCTTGGCAGGATTGGATTGGAGTGGGGAGAGACTTGAGGTAGTGGTTGCAGGGGTTGGAGTGGGGAGGAGACAACCAGAAGGCTGTTGTGACAGTCTTGGTAAGAAATAATAAGGACTTGAGTTGGGGTTGGGGTTGTGGTTGTGTCAGTGGAGAGAAGAAATCATAAACGAGAAATGACAGGATTTGGAAATGGTTTGGAAATGTGGGGGTAAGAGAGAGGGGAATTAAGACTGACACCAAGGAAGCCATACTAGGTGTTTGGGAAGATGATAGTGCCCCTGAGAGAAATAGAGTGGGGATGTTGGTAGGAGGTAGGGAGGAGAGAAATAATGAATTCAATTTTGAACAAGTTTAGTCTAAGATGTCTAGAGAATATTCTGCTTGAAAGAGTGTGTGACTATAGCTTGAAATAGAGACTAGAATCATATTTTATATATGTATATATACATATGCATATGTATATGTGGATGTGTATATATACATATATGTATGTGTGTATATATATATATATATATGTAGAGATATGGATATAGATAAGAGACAGTTAAGTGGTGTGGTGAATAGAGTATTTAGTTTTGGAAGACCTGAGTTCACATCCTGATTCAGACACTAACTATATGACCCTGGACAAATTGCTTACCTTCTGTCAACCCCATCTGCAAAATGGGAATAATAGCACCTACCTCACAGAGTAGTTGTGGAGTTCCAGTGAGATAGTATTTCTATCAAACTATATAAATGCTAACTATTATTATCACAGTGTTGGGAATAATGTGCATATAGGTGATGTGAACTGATAAGATCATCAAGTGAGGTGCTATAGAATGAAAAGAGCACCCAAGTCTGAGCCTTGGGGGACACCTATGGTTGCTAAAATATCTCTCCTACTCTTCAAAACCTCTTAATCTTACTATCCTGTCTAGCTACTACACAATCCTGTTCTTCCTTTTCATTACTAAAGTTCTAGAACAAGCAGTTCACGCTCACTGTCTCCATTTCTTCAGCATTGACTCACTCCGTAGCCCCCTGACTTTTCTGAGCATGACCAATAAAATTACTCTTTGCAACATGGTGGGGTGGGAATTATGATTTCATCACCGTGGGGGGAGTCTTGATGAGTAAACCCTCAGATCGACAATTTGTCTGTAATCTGTGGTTTTAAAAAGTTTCCCAGATGATTAAGAAATTCAGTGATTTGCTATGATGTGACCTATGATGTATCAGATACAGGACTTACTCACTCTGCCACCCTGCTCCTCTTCAACCCACCAGTGATCAGACAAATGAAAAGTCCTATCTCTGATTATTACCTCCATTGCTTTTTCTCTGACTCATGACAATAGCTGACCGATCAACAGATATTTATTAAACACTTCCTATGTGCCTGATACTGAACTAAATTCTGGGATGACAAAGAAAAAGCAAAAGGCACTTGCATTCCACTGGAGAGAGACAGCATGTACATAAGTATGTAAAAAAGGACTAGCAAGATAAATACAGAGTTGGATGAAAGGTAACCTTAGAGGAGAAGGCATTAGCAGCTATGGGGACTGGGAAAGGCCTCTTGAAGACGCAGATTATTGCAGACCCTGGAATTTACCAGTGCAAAGATAGAAGGTAGAGGGTCATATGAGAGGACAATAAGTTAGTATGATTGGGCCATAGAGAGTGGAAAGGGGAGAGCTGTGTTAGAAGACCTGAAAGGTGAGAAGGAACCATGTTGTATAGAGCCAAACGTAAGACTTCTAGTTGATGTTTGAAGCAATAGGGAGCTACTGGAATTGACTGACTAGAGGGTCAGCATGCTTATCAGACTTGCCTTAGACAATTCACTTGAACAATTTTGTGGGGAGAATGGCTTGGAGAAAGGAGAGATTTAAGGCAGCGAGATCCACTAAAAGATTGTTACAATTATTTAAGCAAGAGGTGAATCAAAGTGGTTGGTATATGAGCAGAGAAAAGGTTTATCCAAGAAAATAACCTGGAGAGACAAATGAATAAGGCATAATAGTGAATATGAGGTAAGGCAACTGATTAGAAATGTGAGATGAGCACAAATAAACTGAGGATGACATCAAGGTCACAAACTTGGGCAACTAGGAGGATAGTGATGACCCTGAAAGTAATGGAGAAGTCTGGAAGATGTAAAGGGTGAAGGAGATGATCAATTCCATTTTAAATTTATGAGTTTGAGGTCATAGAATATCTCTGTGGAAATGTCCTGCGTGGAGGAAGTCATGAGTACAAGACTGGAGGTCAGAGGGAAGTTGGGATTAGAAATCTGGGAGTCATTGACAGAAGGGAATAGTTCCAGTTGTGAGAATGGATGAAATCACTTAAAGAATGTTCTGTGGCTGACATATCTACAGGATGCTTAAATGCCTGTAACTAAAACAAGCTGCCAACTGGGGGAATCCTATTTCATGGTTACACTTTACACATAAAACTCCTCAATTTCATAGTAAGATTACAGTCATGATGTATATATCGTGGCATTTAAGTAATGTAGAAAAACATGGTCACTGGAATTGAGATCCAGTGTGAAAAGCTACTGGGAAAAATAGCAGCTTTCCCTTACCATCTGAAATCAACTGTAGAACATCAGTTTGGGGACATAGGACTTATTCCTATCCTACAACCTTTATATATCTAAATTTTAGCATCAATGCAACAATTATGTTGGTAAGTTTGAGGTGTAGAATCTCCCATTGTATCAAAGTGTGAACCATGCTGGGAGAGTGAAGGGGTTTACTCCATGAATTTATGATCCATGTGCTCAAACAGATGGACTTCATAGACAATGAAAAAGTAATGTGTACTTTTTTTAATGGAGTCATAGATTGCTGGACTTGGAAGGGACCTTGGAGGTGGCCTGATGGGTCCTGACAAGAGATTATTCATCCTCTGTTTGCACCCTTTCTGCTATGGGAAGCTCATTACTTGCAGAGGCTCCCCTTTGCCCTTGAAGGCTGTTCTAATAGTTAGCAAGTCCCTTCTCATATGGAGCCAACACTGTGTAACTTTGCTCCAAGGGGTTTATAACTCAAAAAGGAGTGTTTCCTTTTTGTTTTATCTCTCCAAAGCCCTGGCACACAGAATACACTTAACTTGTTGAATTCTACTTCCACCCATCGGTCCTAGTTTTTCTCTCTACTTCAAATCCTTTCTCCTTAGAATGATACTTCAAATATTTGAACATGGGGATCCTACACCTCCCTCAAATCTCTCTCCTAGGTTAAATATTTCCAGTTTTCTCAGTTAAAATGTATTGAGGTTAGGAGGAGAGAGGATAGTAAGGATGACAAAGAAAGCATGGGATTTCTGAAGAAGCAGAGCATCTACCATGACATAGCAACAACCCAACACATAAAGTTTGTATTATCTGCAGAAGAGATGATTCCCCACTGCGCACAGAACAGATGTGGAAGGAGTCAAGTGGGAGGACAGATTGCAGGCCAAGTTGGAAAGCAATGGGAGGTAGAAGCCAAATGAATGCCCTATCGGCTGTTCTGGAAAAAAGAGGAATGAGGAAGGGAGGAAAGGGAATCTCAGTGCGAAAGGGAAATCAGACTTCTAGAGAATTTCTGAGGTGACTTAGAGACTGCCAGATAGGATGAGACTAAAAGCAAGCTAGAGAAAATGACAAGGAAAGAGAATGCAAGATACAAGGCAGGTTCTGGAGTGTGCATGAAGAGCAGTTGGGGGAAGCAACAGGGGAAAAGAGGATAATCAAGGATGCTGACTTCTAAGATTTACAGCCACCTGAAATGACAAATTTCACTGACCTAGCTATCTCTACCAGGGCTTTTAAATCTTTTTCTTTTGTACCATGAACACTTTTGTCAGTGAAGTGAAACCTACCACCCTTTGTCTTTAAATGACTAAAATAAAATACATATATACGCATACATATAAATGTGTGTGTGTGTGCATGTGCATAAACAGTTATCAAAATAGTTTAAAGAAACAAGTTTTTACTTTCCAGGCCCAGGTAAAGAATGCCTGAATATATCCATGATATGGGAGCTACACAAAGTGATTGTGAAGACAGGGCTGCTGTACAGTAACTTGCATAGCCCAAACCATTTATTCCTCTGGACTCTCATTTCTTTCTTTTTTGAAATGTAATCCATCATTGGCTCTGATGACTGGGCCTTTGCTCCATATTAGAAACAGGGTTTCTTCAAAGAACAGGAGCTAGGAAATTTGCCTTTGGTGACAGTAACAGGAAGAAAGGTGCCCATACCTTTTAAAATTTCACGCACTTGGACAGGAGTCCATCACACTAGTTGGAAAGTAAGAAAAGTAAATGGAAAGAACACTTTTAGAAAGCTGTTTTTATAGTACTTATGTTAGGACTTCTAAAGAAGTGGGAATGTCTACTTTTAAATGCTTATCTTCAAAGTTCCTAAAGAAGGATAATAGAAGTTCACTTTGTATTTGTAAGGGTTTTGTATCTATTACCTCTTTAGATTCTCACTTCTCTAGGAAGTAGGTACTAACATTATCCTCATTTTAAAGTTGAGGAAACAGAGACACAGAGAAATTAAGTGACTCTCCTGGCCTCACCCAGCTAGTAAGAGTCTGAGATGGAATTTGAATTCAGGTCTTCCTGACTCAAAGCCCAGTACTCTTTCTGTTATATTATCTATATATGACAGCAAGTAATAAAGACTCAATGCTATATTTCTCCTGCCTCTAGTTTTAAAGCAAATAAAAAGCTTAGACTACATACAAACAGCCAGAGAAAGTGAAATTATTAAAGGAAATGTTTGTGAGAGTTGAGGAGGAGAGACAAAGGGAGGGAATATTTCTCTGGTCATCTGATGTCAGTTCTTGAAATTTAATGGCTAGTAACACTTAATTTCCATCTGGGAAAGTGAAAGACTAAGGAAAAATTGACCTTAACTTCCCTGCCTTAAAAGTTCTAACAAGATTCCATTCTAATGTTCTCGGCAGGCATAATTTTGGCCACATTTCTGTAGTCTTTTTTCAAAAGGGAGAGTCATTTGGATTCAGAGAAAAGGATGTCATACACACATGTATACATGCAAACACACATTTTCAGTGCATTTTTAGGCAGGAGATTAGGTGATCAGAGTATCATTTATTTATTTACCAGCTAACAAAATAGAAGAGTCAAAAATGTTTTTCTGAATAAAGAAAATTTGGAACTTCACATTAATAACTTGTACAAAGATAAACACCCTCTGGCTTCCAAACTAAAAACTGTCTCTGACTCTGCCACCTTTTCATTTTTACTGGGGAATAACTGAAATTCATTTCAAGCCGGTTTTAGATGCTGAGGGTCCCCTTGTGCTCTATAACTGTTCTTTACATTGTAAGAAAAAAATGTAGTGAAATATATACACACATCCACATAATCAATCCTGTATGTATTTATATACCCATCCCTATGAGTTTATATATGCATACACATAGCTACATGCAAATACATGCATATATGCACATATATATGAATGTACATATATACACGTATAAATACATATATGTATATTTGTGGCAGATAAGTGGTGCAGTGGATAGAGCACTGGGCTTAGAATCAGGAAAATTCATCTTCATAAGTTCAAATCCAGCCTCAGATGCATACCAGTTGTATGACCCTGGGCAAGTCACTTAACCACAGTTGCCTCAGTTCTTCATTTATAAAATGAGTTAGTGAAGGAAACAACAAACCACTCCAGCATCTTTGCCAAGAAACCCCAAATGAGGTCTTGAAGAGTTGGACATGACTGAAACATACCTGACTACATATTCATATATCCATACACACATATTTATATGAGTAAATCAGTACTATGTTACTGACAGCAGGAATCAGAAACCTAACTTGATGGGAGATGGAGAGATAGCTGGGGCTTTGAAGAACCAGGAACAATGGTTAGGAGATAGAGAAGTTGATTTAGCTTTTGCTGTAAGGACACATTTCTTGATAATTAGTACTACCTAAAAGTGGAGTTTGCTGCTGCTGGAGATGGTCCACTTGCTTTCACTGGAGTTCGTCAAGTCAAGATTTGATAACTACTTATTGAAGATGCTGTGAAGGGGATTTTTGTTTAGCTGTGGGTTTGATGAAGTGACCTCTAAAGCTCTTTCCTGAGATTCTGAATTATAAAGCTATATTCACATGGATATCCATTTCACATACATATATGTTGGTGTATATATGTAATTATAGAGAATTCCTATTACATATATTATGTTAATCTACCTCAAATATTTCTCCTTATATATATTATGTAGTGTATGTGATATATCATATGCTATATGCTATATGATTATATGATATAACATAGAACATACACTCAAATAAAACATATATAGTAGTACATATATTTGTGTATGTATACACATATACGCATAAACACATTCCCCATCTATTTAGTTTTTCCTACATGTATGGCAAAATTCAACTCTTTTTAAAGTGAGGCTCTGCAATTATTCCACTTATGAATACAATTAGATGGATAGCCTCTGTCTCAGTGTACAGGTGCATGTGTGTGTGTGTGTGTGTGTGTATACACACACAACAAATATCATAGACAACAAGTTTAGTCCAGAATTAAATAGGAGAAGAGTGGTGTAGATTGCCTTCAGGAAATAGCAAAACCCTTTTAAGGACCCCAATTCACCCAGAAACAAAGGCCCATCTTTTTGAAACCAATATTCTACTACTGTTGTTTTATAGTTATGAGTCATGAAACACAAAAATCTGAAGAATTTTTTTAAAATGACTATTACACAAAAGGACAATGGAGAAGCATTTGGTAGTTGTAAGAAGGCGCAACACACAGGGAATGAGGATCTTTGAATGAGAAATTATATAAAGGTTGTCACCAGGGATTGTTATAATAGAGAAAGAAGATGGTCTAGTCATGTGGCAAAAGCTAAGAATGTCTACAGAACAGTCTGAGCATTCAGCTAGCATCCCTGTGATGTCAGAAGAAAGCAAGGAAGGTCTCCAGGACAATGAGTGGACCTTTTGAAGTGAATTTATGGAACAGCATAGACAAAGTGTACCCATAGGTGGGTTGCATCATGGGACAGAATATCCAAATTAATGAAATCACTTATCCATTTGAGTTGAACAGTTGAATATATAAATGTAAGGTGTTATTACTTTTAAAATTTTGATAAATTAAAGTTCAGTACAAAAATACTTCTCTAGGAATTAAGAGCTATTTCTTATTAATTTATTCTGTAAATAATTAATTGAGCAAAGAGTTCTGTGATAGAAATGGTGGAGATGCCATCCTCTGTCAGAAATATTTACATTAATAAGTTAAAAGGTTTATATTAATCAATCATTTTTAAAGGGACTTAATGATTTGTTGCATAGTTTAGGAAGCTGAATTTTATCTTTATTTTTCCCTAAAGCTCATTTGTAATCTCAATTATAACAATATTTATAAAGTAGTTTTCAAATTTGAAAATATATTATTTACTCCACACAGTCCCCTGTGAGGTAGGCACCACAAAAATTATTAGCCTTGTTTCACAGATGTGAACACTGAGGCACATAGAGATTAAGTTGTTCTCCTAAAGTCATATAACTTGTGTCAATAAAGGGTCTTAAATCCAGGCCTTCCAGATTCAGTCTAGTAATCTGGCCACTCACCATAGCACCATACTTTAGAGACTAAAGTAGGCGATGGCTAAAATTATCAGAATCATAGCCTGATTACAATGACCCAAAGTTGAGGGGTGTAAAGGTTTGGCAGTGAAGGACTCACACAAGAATGATAATGATGATAATGAAACATCTCTTTCATGGTATCAAATCTCCCACATTATTTTTCAATGACTTTTGCCCCAAACCTACCTATTTTGTAGGGTTTTCCCTGAAACTTTGTAATTGTCCCAAGGCTTGAGTCAATGTTCTTATTTTCTCCATCCCCCCAATCCCAGAAAAGTTTCAGAAAAGTTGTAATGATGAAGTACTGATTTAATTGTAAAATTGTAATTGTAAAATTTAGTCCAAAATTTAGTCCAAAATCCACAAAACAGTTCCGAGTACCAAGATGAAGTATACATCTAGGATGGTTTTTGTTTGTTTTTTATCAAAATGGAATTCTTTGGCCTTTCAATAGCCCATGGATATATTCCATAAAAACAATGGGATAATAAGAATTATTCATTGCTACTAAAAAAAATGTTTCTGAAAAAATTTAGTCTATTTACATCTCATGAAAAACCTATGATTATGGAAACTTTAAAGCTGGATAGGACATTAGAATTAATATAGTACAACATCTTTTTTTTATAGATGAGGAAATGGGAAGCTAGAGTTAAATAAATCTGTCCACAGTTACACAGAAAATGGAGACCAGGAATTCTGATACTGCTAAGAACTAAAAATGTATTTCTACCCAATACCAACTTCTATTTCTCTGAAAAAGCAAAAGGTATGATATAAATTAGATAATGATTGTAGAAAGAATTAATTTTTTTAATCTTTAGAAATAATTGGTCCATCTACCAGAACCAATTTAATGATTTCTCAACTCTAAGGTTCTATTCCAACTCAGTGTTCTTATAATTTAGTTGGTCTTTGGAGATCAATGACTTGGGTATGCAGCTGAAAAAGCTAGAAAAAGAACAAATTGAAAATCCCCAAGAAAATACCAAATTAGAAATACTGAAAATCAAAGGAGAGATAAATAAAATTGAAATTAAGAAAACTATTGAATTAATAAATAAAACCAATAGTTGGTTTTATGAAAAAACTAACAAAATTGATAAACCTTTGGTCAATTTGATTAAAAAAAAGAAAGAAGAAAATCATATTACTAATATTAAAAATGAAAGGGGTGAACTCACCTGCAATGAGGAGGAAATTAAAACAATAATTAGAAATTATTTTGCCCAACTTTATGCCCACAAATTCGATAATCTAAATGAGATGGATGAATATTTTAAAAAATACAAATTGCCCAGATTAACAGAAGAGGAAATTGAATACTTAAACAACCCCATCTCAGAAAAAGAAATTGAACAAGCCATCAATGAACTCCCTAGGAAAAAATCTCCAGGACCAGATAGATTCACAAGTGAATTCTATCAAACCTTTAAAGAACAGTTAATTCCAATACTATATAGACTATTTGGGAAAATTGGGGAAGAAGGAGTACTCCCAAATTCTTTCTATGATACAAATATGGTCTTGATACCCAAGCCAGGAAGAGACAAAACAGAAAAAGAAAATTATAGACCAATTTCTCTAATGAATATAAAAGCAAAAATTTTCAACAAGATTTTAGCAAAATGAATACAGCATCTTATCAAGAGAATAATACATTATGATCAGGTAGGTTTCATACCAGGAATGCAGGGCTGGTTCAATATTAGGAAAACTATTAGCATTATTAATCATATCAACAACAAAACCAACAAAAACCACATGATTATCTCAATTGATGCAGAAAAAGCTCTTGACAAAATACAACACCCATTCCTATTAAAAACACTGGAGAACATAGGAATAAAGGGAACTTTCCATAAAATAATAAGCAGTATCTACCTAAAACCTTCAGCAAGCATTATATGCAATAGAGATAAGCTAGAGGCATTTCCAATAAGGTCAGGGGTGAAACAAGGATGCCCATCATCACCATTATTATTCAATATGGTACTAGAAATGTTAGCGGTAGCAATTAGAGAAGATAAAGAAATTGAAGGAATAAAAATAGCCAAAGAAGAAACTAAGTTATCACTCTTTGCAGATGATATGATGATATATTTAGAGAATCCCAGAGATTCAAGTAAAAAACTACTTGAAATAATAAACAACTTTGGCAAAGTTGCAGGATACAAAATAAACCCACACAAATCTTCTGCATTCCTATATATTAGCAACAAAGTCCAACAGCAAGAGACAGAAAGAGAAATTCCATTTAAAGCTAGAATAGACACTATAAAATACTTAGGAGTTTACCTGCCAAAACAAACCCAGGGATTATATGAACACAATTACAAGACACTTTTTGCACAAATAAAATCAGATTTAAGTAAGTGGAAAAACATCAGTTGTTCATGGGTAGGCCGAGCTAATATAATAAAAATGACAATTCTACCTAAATTAATCTACTTATTTAGTGCCATACCAATTAAACTATCAGATAATTATTTTCTAGAGCTGGATAAAATAATATCAAAATTCATTTGGAAAAACAAAAGGTCCAGAATATCAAAGGGACTAATGAAAAGAAATGCTTGGGAAGGTGGCCTAGCGCTACCAGACCTCAAATTGTATTATAAAGCAGCAATTATCAAAACTACTTGGTATTGGCTAAGAAACAGAGGGGTGGACAAATGGAATAGACTTGGCACTCAAGACACAGTAGGCAAGGAATATAGCAACCTCCTATTTGATAAACCCAAAGATCCCAGCTTCTGGGATAAGAACTCACTGTTCGACAAAAATTGCTGGGAAAACTGGTTAATTGTGTGGTGGAAATTAGGCATAGACCCATGCCTGACACCGTACACAAGAATAAAGTCCAAATGGATACATGATTTAGGTATAAAGATTGATACCATGAATAAACTGGAGAAGCAAGGTATAGTGTATTTATCAGATTTATGGAGAGGGGAAGAATTTTTTTCTAAAGAAACAATAGAAAGCATTATGAAATGCAATATGGATAATTTTGATTACTTTAAACTGAAAAGTTTTTGCACAACCAAACCCAATGCAACCAAAATTCGGAGGGATGTAGTAAATTGGAAAAAAAAATTTTACAGCTAAGCTCGGGGAGAAAGGCCTCATTTCTAGAATATATAGAGAACTGACTCAAATATATAACCATACAAGTCATTCCCCAATTGATAAATGGTCAAAGGATATGAACAAGCAATTTTCAGTGGAAGAAATCAAAGATATCTATAATCATATGAAAAAGTGCTCTAAATCACTATTGATTAGAGAGATGCAAATCAAAACAACTCTGAGGTACCACATCACACCTGTAAGATTGGCAAACATGACAGAACAAGAAAATGATAAATGCTGGAGAGGATGTGGGAGAGTTGGAACACTAATTCATTGTTGGTGGAGCTGTGAGATCATCCAACCCTTCTGGAGAAAGGTTTGGAACTATGCCCAAAGGACTACAAAAATGTGCACACCCTTTGACCCAGAAATATCGCTACTAGGACTGTATCCCCAAGAGATTATAAAAACGGGAAAGGGTCCCATGTGTACAAAAATATTTATAGCAGCACTCTTTGTGGTAGCCAAAAACTGGAAGTCAAGGGGATGCCCATCAATTGGGGAATGGCTGAATAAATTATGGTATATGAATGTAATGGAGTACTATTGTGCCATAAGAAATGATGAACAAGAAGACTTCAGGGAGGCCTGGAAGGACTTATATGATCTGATGCTGAGCGAAAGGAGCAGAACCAGGAGAACTTTGCGCATAGCAACGACCACAGTGTGCGAGAGTTTTTTCTGGTAGACTTGGAACTTTGTAATAACACAAGAACTTACTGAGAAAAAAAAAAATCCTAATGTCGGTCTTCTAAGGCAAAATGCCTTCCACACTCAGAGAAAGAAATATGGAAGTCATTTGCAGAATGTAGCAGATCATGTTTGTGTGTGTGTGGGTTTCAGTGTATTATGTTTTGATTTGTTATATGATTTCTTCCATTTATTTTAGTTCGACTACATAGCATGACTATAGTGAAAATGTGCTCAATAGGAAAGTATATGTAGAACCTAAACAGAATTGTATGCTGTCATGGGGAGGGAGGGGGCTATTGGGGGAAGGGTGGGGGGGATAAAATCTTAACTTTAAGGAAATTATTGTAAAACATTAAAAAAAATTAAAATTAAAAAAAAAGTGAAAAAAAATTTAGTTGGTCTTTGTGTGACTATTTTTTACTATCTCCTTCCTTTATCTTTCCGCCTGGTAACATCAAACTCTTTTGAGGAAAGTTCCTACCATGTTGCATTCACTGGAGCACAAAATACTGAATTCTCAATAGAAACAAGTAAAAGCAATGAGAAAATAAAATTCATCTTGGCAGTTAGTTGCACATTAAGAAAACTAGCAGAGAAAAAAATAGGAGTAATTAGTGTTTAAACAGGATAATCTTACAATGTTTTGCCTTGAGCAAAATTCTTAAGAGATTTCTTTGGAGCAATTTTTTTTAAAAGTACAATTGTAAAAATGTTAAAAAAAATAAAAAAGAAAAGCATGTGTTAGGAATTTTTTATAGCAGATAGAAACATGACATTTAGAGCTGTAAGGTTAGTGGAGGTACTGAGTCAAATCCCTCACTATCCCCAACCTCATTTTATTGCTAAAGAAATTGAAGTCTTGAAAAAAGAAACTATTATTCGCCCATGGTTATGCAGGTAGTAACTAACGAAAGCAGGATTTAACCTCAGTTCTTCTGATGCCAACTCCAGGCTTCTTTAGGATTATGTCTTTTCCCATCATTTTTCATGTCTGATATGCAAAACCAGAAGCTGAAACAATATTTATTTGTTTCTTAAAAATAATTTCTGTTTCTAGGATGGGACTAGCCAAGTCACAGAACCATTTTCAAACAGTTAAGAATGTCATGCCAAAGCATGTCTCTGCATCTACGCAAAAGTGAGTCGAAGTTTAGTTGTTAGCACCTATGTATATTCACTTTCTGTTCATCAGCCTTTTTATGATTATATGGTCATGGCAAGTACCTCTTCGCTCCCTATCCTGCTACCCACTTCCTTCTCTGTGTTGGCAGCACAATGCTTCCTTAGCAGAAATTGGCATTAGCTAAGAGGAATGTTCCTTCAAATTAAAGAGTGAGCCGAACCATGAAGCAGAACTTCTCTGTCTTATGAAGCTAAACGTGGGGATAAGCATCATCGCAAAAATAAATAAATAAATAAATAACAGAAGAAAGGATGATGGAGCAGGAAAGAAGGACAACGGAAGGAAAAGTAAGCCCTTTGACTCCATATTCAATACATATCCTCCTAAATGCAGTGTGCTGTGCTGTATACATAAAGAGATAAAAAGAGATATCACCTTAAGTGATATAATCCCCGTCCTCAAGGTGTTTATTTCAAAGCAAGTAGTGAGTGAAATTTTCATCACATGACCATATTCTTAGAATTTTCTACCTACAGTGTAACATTTCCAAATCCCCAGGACTTCATTTGCCATGAAAATCAGGGTCCAAAAAGGATCACTAATTTAGAGAAATCCCCTGAACTCAACAGCAACAATAATATAATATACATAAGATTTATTTAAATATTCACAAATGAACACATATATTTCATATAAATTTTTTGCATATAATTAATACAGATTTGTTATTATGTGAGAGTGGGAGATGGAAAAGGTGTATGGAATGATACCAATGAGATGATCATGCTCTCAGAAGTCCTGCAAAAATCATGAAAATGCCAAAGTCAAGGCAAGAGTCTCCTACAGATTTTATTGTCCCCAGAGGCTTGATATTGAGCAGGCTTGCTTATTTACATGAAACAGATGACACTGAACTTTAAGGTTTTGTAGGGTTTTTTTTAAACCAAAGGGAGATAAGTTCAAAGGCAACCATACCCTTCCCTTGTTATGCTAAGTGAGGATTGATGAGGGTTGTTATCCATTTGTGTTAACAGGAGGGGATGGCAAGAATGGCCCTATGATTCAATTATTTCTCCTTTGTTGTTTACATTATTTTTGTGGGATTAATTAATGCTGAATTCTATTTAAGGCTTGCATGGTCTATTAGTAGAGAGGTTTATTATTATATTAGGAAGAGGTTTAGGCATGAAAGATACACATGATATGGAAAACACTTCACATTAAACATGGAAAGATAGCAAATCATTTTAGAGTCACAGTAGGGGAACCATACTCTAATTAACCGATAATGAAAATTAATCTGACAATCTCTAACCTTAATTACAGTTATGAAGGTTTGAGAAGGAGATGGGTCAGGAAAATTAGATTTTTTTTCCCCTACTCTGTGGGAATTTTTTCTTTGAAACTTAAAATTATGAAATGCTGTTTTAGAATGATGATTCAATTATTTAAGATAAGGTATTTCTATTTTGCTATGTGGCCTTCATTCTCAGAAGTTATTTGTAAAAGTTATTTAGGATTTTATGTAAAACTCTCTACAGTAGCTGATAATTGCAATTCCCATTTTCCCATTACAAGAAAAACAATTCAGCTCTCAAATGCAAGAGCAAGATTTATGTATTTCTCCAGGAGGTAGGGCCATTTTCCTTGGAGAAGAAAGGATTCTGTGCTTTTTTGGTGAGTTTCATCTCCTTGACTATGGATCTAAAGGTCAAGGAAGGATACCTGCCCAAGTAACAGGAATTAAAAGGCCTGGCAGCGGCATCCACTTTCTCCTATAAAAATTAGTAGTCTAAAGCTTATTACCATGTTAGTTCAGAAGTCTCGGGACAGAGGGGAGTGAGACTCAATCTAAAATTTTTTAAGTTAAAGGAAATCTGGCTCCTCCGGGACACAGAAGCCTTAGAGAATTTTCACAGTTAACAAAGCCCTTTCTTCAATAACAACCCTGTAAGGTAGGGAGCAATATCTAGGCAAGATCTGGTAGAAGAAAAATATTATACCTGATAATGAATGGTAGTAATGAGGTGCCTTCCAGAACATGGTGCTACCTAAATTATTAATATTAAATGACATTTCATTTGCTCCATTTGTTTACTCTGAAGCTGCAACCCAGTGTGGGACTCATCTTTTCACCTGGCAATACTCTATATTTGTGAATCTTCAAACACTACAATCTCCCAGAAACTGTGAGTGATACACAAAGATGGAAACACACTTCATAGATGCAAGTAAAATTAATGTTATTTCCACGGCTGACCTACACTAAACACATGTGATAAGGTATATTAAAGAAATTAATGATCAGAAAAGGAGGTGGTTCGGTCATGTGGCATATGCTAATTGGCAGGTAGTCAAATAACCCATTGTGACCTTTAAAACATAAAAAGCCATAGAGGAAGCCCACTAGCATGGTATGGTAGACCCCGACTCCTGACTCTCCCATTTCTGCTGAAGAAGTGAAATCACTTAGATTTTCAAGCTCTACTCTTCACTCTCCCTTATGCCCATATTTCATCATTTGCTAGGTCTTGTTACTGAATCTAGAGTCAGGAAGACCTAAGATCAAACATGACCTCAAACTGCCTAGCAGTGTGACCCTGGAAAAATCACTTAACCTTAGTTTGCCTCAGTTTTCTCAACTGTAAAATAGGGATGACAATAGCATCTACCTCCCAAGGTTGTGTGAGATCAAATGAAATAATAATTGTAAAGCACTTAACACAATACTTGGCACATATTAGGCACTTGATAATTGCTTGTTCCTTTCTCCTTCTTGGTTCTACTTCCATGCTATCTCACATAGCAACCACTCTAGTTTGCACTTCTTGAATGGACAGGAGATCTTTGATCTACATTTGCTTCCAGTCTTTCCCATATCCAAGCCATTCTCCACATAGAGGCTAAACTGATATTTTCTGTTTGTTTGGTTTCATTTTTCATCAACTTTTTTGTCACATTTTATTTTTTCAATCAATGAACAACCACCTTCTCTGCCTCCTACTTCCCTCTAACATATTCTCTCCATATTGAGAAAGAAAGAAAAAGAAAATTCATGTTGCGAACACATACAGTCAAATAATATCCATTCCTGCGTTGACCATGTCCAAAACAGTGTCTTGATGTGTACTCTGTGTCCATCCCTTCTCTCTCTCAGGATGTAGGTAACACATAAACGGTTATTTTTAAAGCACAGGTCTAATCACGTCCTGCTCAAGAAATTTTGGTAACTGCCTATTTCCCTTTGGAGGCAATACAAATTCTTCTGTTTGGTATTTAAAGCTTCTCAAAATTAGCCAGAAATCTATCTTTCCAGGATTATTTTCTTTTGATCTCCCCTCCACCACCACAAATTTCCCAACTCCCCCAGGCACTCTACCTTCCTGTTAAACTGGGCTATTTTTTGTTCCCCATAAATGATAACCAACTTTCAGTTCTTGGAATTTGTAGCAGCTTTCCTCAAGATTCCCCTTGTGTGCCACTTCACATATAAGACCTTTTTTGATTCTTCCAGTTACTAATGCCCTAACTTTGTATCATATTTTTTCTTCCATTAGAATATAAGGTCTTTGAGTTGGCAAGGACCTATAACAACCTCTGACAAGGAGTCAGCTGGACACAAAATCCCTGAGATTTGTAGACTTTCCTTGAGAAGAGAGATTACATTTAAGAAACTGAAAAATTTTAGGAATGAGGAAAGACCTCAAGAGTGTAGAGATATAAAGCAAAAGAATAATGGGCCATAAATTGCATAGCAAGTTGCTAAGCAAGGAAAAAGTCAAGATTGATACAGTGGAAAGAATATAGGTTTTAAAACCAGCAGACCAGGGTTTGATCCTGCCCTGGCACTTCCTGTGTAACCTTGGGGAAGTCACTGAACTTCTGAGCCTCAGTTACCTCATCTGTAAAATGAAGGGTTTGAACTAAATGGTCTCTTAGATCCTTTCTATTTCTAGTCTATAAGTCTTTGAAACAGGAAGATTTTCTTTGTAAAATTTTTTCATCTCTAAACAACTTCACCACCGAAAAGGGAAATTCCCTTAAGCTTCATTTTTTTGGAAAAAAGACATAGGGCCTTTACTTAAAGCTTTCATAGTATTCTCCTGATACATCAATAATAATAATTTACATTTATATAATATTTACTACATGCCAGGCACCGTGCTAAGTGCTTTACAAATATGATCTCATTTGATTCTCACAATAACCTTGGAGGTAGGTGCTATTATTATGCCCATTTACAGATAAGGAAACTGAGGCAAACAAAATTAAGTGACTTTCCAATAAGCGATGTCAATTCATTTACCTAAAAAGTATAGAATTTTAAATTATCAAAATCCTAAATAACATATCCTTCTATACATTATGAAAAGGAATACAACAGCTGCAAGTGAGATATGATGAAATGGATTTCAACCATCACAACTGAGTTGGCCTTGCTATACTGGCAAAGCCAGGATCATAATACAGTACAGGTTTTTGACTTACAAAGCATTTGTAAATGCTTTTTCTACTGTAGTGAATGAGTTGCACTGTTTATTTTTGTCTAATTTCCCTTAAAATAAATGCTTCAAGTTATGTGTATATCAAGCTATGAAAACGAGAGTTTCAAGCCATGTCTAACTCTATGTCTGAACTGATTCCATATCTGAATTAAATGACTACTCAACAGAAGCCTCTAAATTAAAACCAAATTGAAACTAAAACTTTATTGGTTTTACTATAATGCTGATAGTTTCCAATTTTTAAGAATCTGTATGCAATTATCATAAACTGTATCTACCTTATCCTTTAAGAAAGGTCTTTATGATGTTCCTGGTCTGAAAAAGTCTATTTTCCTTGGAAGTTAAATAGCATTTTGTATCTTTTCTAGGCACGTACCTACTTCTATTGTATATTTACTTCTCTTATCCCCCTTCTATTTGATCTTTTTTTTTTGGTGGGGGAATTCTAGATATCTCAATGGGGAAGCTTGGTGATGCAATGGACAGCCAGCTGGACATAGAGTCAGGAAGACCTGAGCTCAGATTGTGCCTCAGACAATTCACTAACTGTGTCAGCCTGGGCAAGTCACTTAACCCTTCCTCATCTGTAAAATGGGGATAATAATAGTACCTACTTCCCAGGGCTGTGGTGAGGATTAAGCGATCCATTTGGAAAGTGGTTTGCAACATTAAAATGCTATATAATTCCAGTTTTTATTATTATAAAACTATAATAATTACTATCATTATCTCATCCAGACTGGAAGTGCAGCAGCAATCACGTAGAAGCTTTGACTTGTGTCATTTGTTACCTGAGTCATTCAGCCCCTCCTTAGGTAACCTAGTGCCCTCACTTTCTCCTCATTCTGGGTTTTCTCATCTTTGTACTAGATATATTGTGGTTACCTGATCAGATTAACCCTGCTAACTACATCTAAGAATTTCAGAATTCCAGTGATACAAGCACCAGTCTCAGTCTCTCTGGTAGAAAAAATTACAGGTATCCATCACCGTGCTCTGCCCACTAAGAGACTATAAACTTTATGAAGTTGAGGGCTATATCTAATTTATTTTTGTACTTCCTTCAGCACCAAAGTTAGCATTCTTCATATAGTAAGCACTCAAATATTTGTTGCCTTGAGCTGAATTGGTGTTCAACAGTTTATTCCATTTATAGGATATGTTTAAAAGCAAGTAAAATTAGGACCTATATTGAAATTTGAAATTATCATTTGAATGATTATGCTTTTAAATCGATAGCTGATAAACCTGATAGCTCTGAGCAAACCAATTTGTGGAAACTACATTTATGAGTTCCTAAACTCAGTCACTTTGGATCTATAAAAGATATTACAATGAGTTTTACATATATTTCTAGTTTTATCTCAGTTTCTTCCTCTTTTCTTCCTTTCCTTAGGGGAGCAAAAAATTATTTTAATCTGCGACTAAATTTTTGAAGGATTTTGTATGGTTCGCAATAGTCTTGCTTTCACCTGAGGTTTGAAAAGTGCCCTTACCCCCTAATACACAGGGTCCTCAAAGTCTTAGTGCAGTCTTAAGCTAAAATAGCTTAAAATCACAAGTAGGATGATGAACGCAGACATGACTGAAAAAACTATTGAACTGAGCCTCAAATCCCAATGCTTAAGGTGCCATTTTTAAAATTAGGTGACAACTCAGTAATGAGTATTGGGAGATCAAGCAAGGGTGTAGCTATATAACTTTTTGCAAATCTATTAGTTGGTGAATTTTATAACACAATCCAGCTTGCATTCTTACTGTTATAATTTGATATTTTGCTAGGTCCATTAGTAGGAACATTTTTTCCATTGATACACACCTTAAATTTCCTATACCTCTTTATCTTTTGTGTTTCTTTTCTGTGTCTTTCTATAAACTATTCTTAAAGCTTTAATAGCTTAAGACTGTACTAAGACTTTGGAGGCACCCTGTAGGAGAGCCAAACCACAGGTGAGTGAATATTTACTGAACCAGATGGGAGAGAGAGCTTATACCCTCCAAAAACAACATAATGTTTGCTTTTTTTATTCTTAACAATTTAAAAGGTAGAAAAATGGAAAAATATATGGTCTATTTAATGGTAATTCAAATATAACTAGCCTCAAATCTAGGGGTAGCTAGGTGGCACAGTGGATAGAGTGCCAAGCCTGAAGTCAGGAAGATGAGTCAAGGATGGCCTCAGATACTTACTAGCTGTGTGACCTGGGCAAGTCCCTCTGTTTACCTCAGTTTTCTCATCTGTAAAATGAACTGGAGAAGGAAACAGCAAACCACTCCAGTATCTTTGCCAAGAAAATCCCAAATCATGTCATGAAGTCAGATATGACTGAAAAATGACTGAACTGAGACCTCAAATCTAAATACTCAAGGTGTCATTTTTAAAATTAGGTGAGAACATGGTAGTGAATATTGGAGATCAAGCAAGAGCATGATCACATATCTGTTTGCAGACCTTTTAGTTGGTGAATTTTATAACACAATCCAGTTTGCACTTTTACCACTACAATTTGCTATTTTGATAGGTCCATTAGTAGGTCCATTAATGGAAACATTCTTTCCATTAATACAGATGTTAAAATCCCTATGCCTCCTTACCTTGTGTGTTTCTTCTGTTCATAAGTGGCATTGTGATAACCTCACTGAGTCATGGAACATACAAATTCCTTAGTAAAATCCACAATAATGTTATGAGATGAGACCTACAAGGGTATGATGGCTCAAAAGACTTTCTATAAGTCT
The DNA here is from genome assembly GCA_023548195.1 of Bettongia penicillata ogilbyi. NCBI lineage: Eukaryota > Metazoa > Chordata > Mammalia > Diprotodontia > Potoroidae > Bettongia > Bettongia penicillata. Next base: position 3,867,235 of record JAJHZJ010000020.1, on the reverse strand, counting down.
TTCTATAAACAATCCACAAAGAACATACTCCTGAAAGTTTCACACCTCAGGAGTATCACTGCTGCACTTGTGCTAATGGCTCACCTAACTCCTTTTCCAATCATACTTTTTGACAATGATATTGCTATGCACACTTTTAACATTTTAGTTAAAAGTTAACACCTACCACAAATCTTTCCATTGCCCCCTGGTTGATTTGTAATTTTGATTCTGCCAAGACTTTATGATTTGCAGTCATATATTATTACAAGGAGAACACTGATCTAAAAGAGATGGAATTTTATAGTACAGAGCAATTTGTAGTCATTGAAAGCAGTACAGTTTCCCATATGTAACCTGATCCATTTTCTTCCTCAACTACAAGGCATCATAGGAGCACAACATCTATTCAACACACAAGTAATAATGACTATTTCAAGGTTGCCTATCCAACAGCATGAAAATATTATAATGTTATTTTTCCAGGGGGGATGGTTTGGACTGGGACTGTTCTAGCACTTAAACAGTTCTATGGGGTGGAGAGAAAATATGTATGTTACACTTTTAAATTTAATCAATATTATTAACATTTTCCAATCAATTTCCTAAGTTTAGACAATCAACAAAATAACTCAATTCCTGATATTTAGCATTAGACAATTTCTAGCAAACACTGAAAGTTTAGTAATTGTCTTTTGAGCCACCATACCCTTGTAGGTCTCATCTCATAACATTATTGTGGATTTTACTAAGGAATTTGTATGTTCCATGACTCAGTGAGGTTATCACAATGCCACCTATGAACAGGAGTATTCAGACAACTTGGCCATCAATAGAGAACCATTTTTTAAGACTAGGCAGGACATCTTCCTAATGAACATCTTAGGTGGGTCTATGCATTTCATACCTTGGTGGTAAGACTCAGCAGAATATAAAGAAAGTGATCTGAATATTCACATCTACTATATAATGCCTTACAGAATTCTATTTTGTGAAGGGACAGTACCTTCTTTGAAAGAGACTTCAAATCTGTACTTTTCTAAATTCTAGTCAAATGCATTTAAATTTTTTAAAAATTGGACATTGGGAATCTTGTATTCTCTATATTACTTAGAAGTGTGGCTATAAGGATATATATATATGTATATATATATGCATATATATATATATATATATATTACTATAGAAAATTGTCTGAGAAAGTCTGTTTCCTTCACCAAGGGTATTCTTGATAATGCACAGAACATTTCAGGATGGGACAGAGGTGGGGGTGGGGAATGGGGGAGGGAGGGGGAAGGTTAATGTCTTCTTGGCTGACCTTTTTTTTTTTTTTGGTAGAATGCCATGATAATCCATTGTTTATCTTCTCTTTTAAATATCTTGGAAGCTGATCTCTGCATATCTTTATAACTGGGTCACCTCTAGTAAGGACTTATGAGTCTTTGGCCAGGCCCAGTTTCTGTTCCCAGATTTGTCTTCTTAAGTGCCATGATTACTTCTTTACATGATCTATTAGGCAGAGTCCAAATGTAGTGATTCTGCTATGCCTGTTAATAAAAGTAGATCACTATAGAAATAAATGTTGATAAATCTGTACAACTTTGCATCTGCTTGCCATTCTCCTTTCAGTTTTATTTACAAATGTTCTTGAGATGAGCTAGATAATCTGGGTCTCAAACCAGGCTTTCTTCAATGACCTCTTTCATTTTTTGATCATTAATTACATATTCCAACACAGTTTTGTTTTGGTTTTGATTTGAGCTATTCTTACCTGTGCCCACTTTGCACACTAAGTAGTGACTTCATTTAAAATATCTTGTCATGTTCTTCATGGAAATTCTCCACTTTTTCATCTTTTGTGATGTAGCACATAAACTCCAATTATTTTAATGGAAGTCTACTTGTATTTGTTCATTTTAGATATAAGGAGGTAAAATTATTAAGTGCCTCATTTCTACCCTATGCAATTTTACTCTTTGCCTTTGGAGCCAACTTAGCCAGCTTTTTCACCTGTCTCTCTGAGAAGCACCTGTAAGCATTCTTCTAATTAGTTGGCACTTCTTTGTTATTTGCTATTTTATTTGTAGTTTAAAAAATATCACTCTAGATGTTGTTCAATTCTTTCAACTTGTTGGACAACAATTGTAAGAGTACAATTTTGTCTACAGGCATCAATTTAACTGTTGGCACTACTGATTCATACCACCTGCTCTTTATAGTCCCAGAGATGGCTGTTCTTTTGAAGAAAAAAAATTTCCTCATCTTAATCATGCATTAAAATTATTCTCAAAGTTCTTTTAACCAGGATATCCTTTCTTATTTGAGCCAAAAGCTCCTATTCCATCTCCAGCACTGGGTGATCTTGATGAGCTAAAATGTAACCATAACACCAAAACTGCTCTTTATGACCAACTGTCTTCCTTTTCCATTTGTCCAATTTTCCCAGTTAGGTTTTGTGCTTCCTTTTTCATCTGTCCAATTGTTTGTTTTAAGGAGTTATTTTCTCCAGTTAATTTTTGTACTTCCTTTTCCATTTGTTCAATTTTCCTTTTCAATGAGATGTTCTCATCTGTGAAGTCTTTTTTCATACTTTTAAAATAGTTGGCCAGTTTTTCTTCTCTTTCCTTCTTCAGCTGTTCTAGGAGAGCTGTTTGTGCATGCGAGCAGGCACAGTCCCTTCTGAAGTTTCAGATGGAAGTGTAATCTCACTACTGACCTCTTTGGCGTTTGTGTTTTGGTCCTTGTCTCCATAAAAAGATGCTATGGTTTTTTCACACTTCTTTTGCTTTTTCTTGTTCATGATGTTGATTGTGTGTTGTGGCTTCTGGATCTTATAATTAGAAGCTGCAGAACTTGATGTTGAGCTGATTTGTGTGAAAAAGCTAGGAACAAGGGTCTTTTTATCTTTTTGTTTTCCGTTTCCCTGATCTGCCCTGGGCTTAGCTTGTTAAGTGTGGGGGAGGGGTGGGGGAGATCTCCTCAGCTGAACTGAGGCAAAGGCAAGCTCAGGGGATAGTGATCCCAGCTGCCCTATAGTCTTCCCATTTCCCCTGGAGTGCTGAGGCACACCTAGATCCTAGTGCTACTGTGGGAGTTTCCACCCCTCCTGGGGCTCCTCTCCTGGAGGCTTGCCTGGGTCCTAGTTCGAGTTTCCTCTGCTCTGGGGTCCCTTACCTTCCAGTTTGCCTCTGCCACAGTAGGAGGACTCCCCCTTAGCTATTTTCCTAGCCTCAGGTGTTATGAGACTATTTGCCCCCTCTACTGTTTCCGCTGATCCAGGATTTTTCTGGGGAAATATTTTATGGTTCTTTCAAGGTCATCAAGGGGGGGAGGAGAGAGCATTTACTGATCACTCTACCATCCTGGCTCCCAGAAGTTCAAGTAGATGACTTACAGACGTTTAATCTGCGGCTGAAAGTCTCAGGAGCTGCTGTGCTGATATCTAGTGTTCAGCAGCTGTCATTAGCTCGGTTCTGCTGGTCTCTCACCCTGGGTCAGTTCCGCCTGCTGCTGTCTCAGGTTTCCCAGGGCCCTCCAGCTCTGCTGCACAGGACACGCTGCACTGTGTGCTGTGGGCTCACCCCCATGCATCAGATCCTTCCCGTAGACCTTCCAGTCTGTCCTGGGCTGTAAATAGCCACAGTCTGTCTCCTATTGGATTCTGCACCCCCAAAATTTGGTCAGATTCTCTTTTTAGAGGTATCTGAAGGAGTTTGTCCAAGAGCTTAGGTGAGTTGTTGCTCTCACTCTGCCAAATTTGCTCCACCCTCTATGACCCCTCTCTGGAGTCCTCTCATCCCTCTTGAGAGAGTCTAAGATTTAAATCATGATGCTCAACTAGGAAAAGCTAGTTTTGATTAGTGATCTTTCTCTTTACCTCTTTCACTGTGAATTTCTAGGCAGAGGCTCTGGTGGTCACCACCCAGTTTCCTTTCTCCCCTTTCTCCATGCACTTTTGGTGAGCTTACATAGAAGTATTTGTCAGTTCAAAGCTTGTAAATATCTTTCTATCTTTTAGCTCTTTCCCTATGGAGTCTAGAGGAGGTCATCCCACAACACATCTCCAAACATGACCTCGAGGAAATAATTTTGCCAATGGCTATGCAAGTTACAAAATCTGGTACGTGGGCAGTGGTGGGTTGGTAAATGATAAAGAATTAACTCTCTGGGGAAAAATAAATGTAGACATGATATACTTTTAAAGTTCAGTCTTCATTATGAGCATTTTTTCCTTTAATTTTTCAAGTTGACACTATCAACAAAACAATAAATCAGACTCTGATTTATAGATTTATAAGGTGTTAATACTCACGCTGGAGCCAGTTAGAACTGGCTCCAGCACACACTGCAGGGGAGTAAACACATGGGTCTCAGAGAAAAGACAAGCAATCATTCTCTTTCTTTCAGCTCCTCTCTCACAGAAATCTTTAAAACCACAGTCCCAGAAGTCCAATTTCCAAAAGCCTCACCAATTGCTGAACTTTGGGATAGTGTTTTCATCTCCATAGTAATCTATGAGCTACAAATAAAACAAAGTCAGTAATTCTGACTCAGGTGAGAATAACTTAATGTAGTTGCGTTAAAGAAGAAAGAACATTGGGTTCAGAGTCTTGAGGCCAGGGTTCCAGCTCTGATACTTACTAGCTGGGCAAATCAGTTCCATAAAACCTGTAATCAGTGATCATAATACTTGTTTTACATCATATTATAAAATATAAGGAACTGTATACATGTGAGAAAAGAAGGAGAGAAAATGGAAGAAAGGGAAGAGGAAGGAGAAAGAGGATAAGAAGGTCACAAGAGTCATACTTTGCTCTCCATTGTAATATTGATCAATTAGACCAATAGAGGCTAAGGGAGTGAAGGATGAACTTTGGCAAGACTTGAAGTACAGGTGGGATGCTCGTCTACACACCTGCCTGAGAGACAGTCTAGGCAAAGATGAAGAAGTTCATCATCCGACTGATCACAAGGTGACTGGTTGTGTTCCTCCCCACCCTGCCCCATTAGATCTAATCATAGCACGATAGAATAAAGGGGCAGCCTTGGAGTAAGAGAGGTCTGGGTTCAATATCTGCTTCTAATATATAGTTGTTATGTGAGGATGGACAAGTTAATGAATACCTCCATGCTCTAAGAAACTCTAAAAGTCAACAAATTGCTAAATAACCAATAGTCAGTTTCATTGGAAGGAAGAAGTTTCTATACTGGGACTTCCTCTCAGAAAATTACAGATCTGTCTCTCCACACATATACTCCTTTAAAAAAAATGATCTCATTAAACCACCTACTGAGATGGGGAAGTGTTGCTATCTGCATTAGTGGAGGGAATGTCCACAAAGAAGAATTCATGGATTGTTGGAGTATTCGTAGTAGCAACAGTAATTATTGTTACTAATAATGACAAAACGGCCTTGAAATAATAACCTTTGCTTTTTGAGTGATTTCAACTTGCATATTGTAATTTTACAAAGAGGTGACAAGTAATTGACATCCTACTTCATGCTTTATTCATTCCCTTCTCTACATATTTCTCACCAAGTTTTAGTTCATTTCTTTTGTGTTTGATTCCATGCTAAGCAAAGAAGCCTCATGTTGTGATGCCAGAATAAATATGTCTCATATCTCCTCCTCCCCATATAAAATGGAGCTGGAGTGGAGAGAAGAAAGAGGGTTGTTTTAGGTCAACTATAACAATAGGTAATTCTCATGGAGAAGCTGCTATGAGCAGCCAATGCCCTCCTGAAAAACTGAATTTGGCAGCATCTCTCTGTGAAATGCCAGTAGCTTGCATGAGCTCTTCACAAGAAATCAAACCCAAAGGAAAGTATATAACTGGATATTAAAGAACTCCCCTAACTAATAAATGAGAAGAATGACATTTACCTTTTCTGGAACCTGTTCTATTTTTGAAATCTTCACAACTACCCCCTAAACTTGCCTCTCCATGTTATGTGCTTAATCCTCTCCTGGTCTACAAGATGAACCACAGATGGTCATTTAATCCCAACCTCCCCTCCCCACCTCCCACCCCCCACCCCCCATTTAATAGATAAGGAAACTGGAGCCCAGAGAGATTAAATGACTTGCCTTAAAGTTATATAAGTACAAAAACTAGAATTTGAATCTCTGACTCCCAATTTCCTCCTCATCATACTAATGGGATGTATTTCAATAATTTACTCTTTAATCATTGGGATACCTTTCAGTATCTTTAGTTCTTTCAAACTATTATCTGAGATACTAAATCCTTAAAGGTCAAACACCTTGATTCTGATCATAGAGTTAGAGTCAGAAGGTATCTTGGTGATAAAACTCAAACCGAGACCTGAAGAGTTCAGAAGACTTGTCCACAACTCTGACTCCAAAGCCAACCTCATTTCTGCCACATTACCCATTTTCTAAACATGTTGTGTCCAACACCCAGCATAGCAAGTTATTCAAATAAGCACTTATCTTATGAAAATTATGATAGTGATTACTCCAATATTTTAAGGTTCTGTAATTTCACCATCAAAAGCACTTTCTCCTCTGAGATAGATTATAATCCCCAAGGATTTAATGGTCTTTGAGAGGTGCAATTGCCAAAAAAATAAAAAATCACCTTTCAGTTAACCTAATGAAGAGGCTCTCTGATCTTAGTCAGGGCTGATCCTCAGAAATAAGTTCTATCACGTGGCTTAGACTGAAACCTTTTCAGCTTGGTAAGACCTGCCAAAGCTTAAGTGGCAAAGTAGATAGAGTGCAGAATCTAGGGTCAGGATGACCTGAGTTTGAATCCTGCCTCAGACTCTCATTAGGCATATCACCCTGGGCAAAATACTACCTACCCTCTTTCAGCCTCTATTTCTCCATCTGTAAAATAGGAATAATCACGCTCACCTCACAGGATTATTGTGAGGCTAAAATGAGTTATTTGTAAAGTACTTTGAAAACTCTAAAGCATTATATGAAAGGTGACTTTTACTCAGGAGACTCCCTGAACTTAACTCAGGCTAATCCTCAAATAGCAGTCACATCATCTGGCCGCCACTGAAAACCTTTCAAGGACTGTGGTGTACTTGCACTGTTAAGTCCTTCAAGAATCCAGGATCACCTTTACAGGACCATGAGGCCCCAGAGTAGGACTTTTATGGAAGAAGTCACATGATGTTTATGACACCTTTTTATTATTTAGTTTTCCCACCTACACTATGGAGATTAGATTACAGGGATAACTTAAAAATTAAAGTAGCATATTTTAGAGCTTGTTCTGTGAAAATGGGTGGGGAGAGGTATTGTACGGACTTAGACAGTAGTCCAAAGGTAAATGATTTCCCAAATTTAGTGTTTCAGCCCCTGTAACACAGTGCCTTGAGTATCATAAGCATTTATGTGAGCACTTCAAATTCTGTTAAACTGAATTAAAAGAAAGAAAGAAAGAAAAATTTGGTTCCATTCAGATATGGTTTTAAAAAAAACATACACAAAAGCCCCCACAGTAAACCACATCACTTGAGCATTTGCAAAATAAGGAAAATCTACCATAAGAGAATCATTTCTCCAATCTTACCAAATACAGAAATCATAGGTTAAAAGATAAGGAAATATATATTATAAATATATTATCATTAATATAAATGTTATTTATGTAAATATATTTTATTTTTGGCTACTAGGTGGCTCAGTGGATTGAGTGCTGGATCTGCAAACAAGAAGATCTGAGTTAAAATCTTGCTTCAGACACTAACTATCTGTGTGACCCTGAGCAAGTCACTTAACCTCCATCTGCCTCACTTTCCTATTCTGTAGAATAGAGAAAATAATAACATCTGCCTCCCAGAATGTGAGGATAAAATGAGATAATATTTCTCAAGTTCTTAAAGCACTACATAAATGTTAGCTATTATTATTATTATGGTTTATAAAGGTTTACATCCTTTATCCTGAATGGCATTTCTTTTTCCATATTACTGGAAAAGGAAAAGTGTGTCAAGAGATTCCATCCAGTAATTACAACATAATAATTAAGTTGCTTGGCATTGTCAGAAATCTGCAGTAACATGGTTATGGCTGTTATTCTTTCATAATGAATAAAAAGTAAAATAAAACCATGTACAAACTGAGCAAACTTGTTTCCCAGGGAAATATGATATGTCCTTATTAAATATATCCTTAGACACAATAAAATGGCATCAATTATGTCTGAATGCCCATGACATGTACAGAAGAACTAGCATTTTAAATGATCAAGACATGACATTGCTGGTAGGTGGAGATTCTCTGTGTAGTGTCATCATTTCTGTAAATGAGTTTTACAGTTACATGTGAAGAGACTTAGCTTTATTATTTGGTTTTGCATACACACAAAATCCTTCAGCATTCACACTTTAAATTCAAGATAACCTTTACTGGGTGGCAAAAAAAAAGCATGTCATCTTTGGGGCAGAATGAGTCAGAGCAAATGTTATGGAGGAAAGACATCTAGAAATGATTGGAGCCTTCTGGACTGGACACACCTTGTGTTCCGGAGTCCCAGGACACTCTGCTAGCAAGCCTGAGGAGTAGTGGCATTACCACCTTCAGTATTCCCTGTAACAAATATCTGAATAGTAAGTTACAGCCTCTTGCTATGATCCTGCTGACTGCAGCACTGTGCAGCCCATAAAACATCTTTACAGACCAGAAATTTGCTGAGAAAATCAGCATTATGAAGGGACTGTAGATGCCACCTTGACAGGCTTAATCAGAGGTGGAAAATGAGTCCCAGTTTTTAGAGCTAATGGTTTGGTTAGGTTGTTTCAACAGCCCAAATTTAGAAATATTTAAATATTTCCCTGCTGGTAATATGTATAAACAAAATACCAACACTGAAACCAGTTCAATTTAGCAAGAAGACAAAGGGGGAGTGTCCTTTCAAGTACTGCAAACCCTCTTCCAAACTCCATCCAAACAAATGTGCACATGACCCATTTTTGGTATTTCATGCCTAGAATTCTCTTAACCCTCCCTTTGACAGGTATACAGGCAGAACTCATCCAAGTACTCATTTTCCCTCAGGTTAGAGCACAAGTTTCAGTAAAATCTGCTGCTGTTAATTCCCAAACTAACAATGAGAGAGTGGAAAGAACACACACACACCACACACACACACACACACACACACACACACACACACACCCTATCACTTTTTTCTTTAATAGGATTAAAATGTCCCTCTAATCTGTATTGCTCTTTATGTATGTATGGTTGCCTAAAATAAAACTTTAACAGTTCATTAACATCTGCTAAACTTAATGAAAGAAGACTGTTCTTTGATTTTTACATGGCAATTAAAAAAAGTCACTGGTAGAAGAACATATTAGTGCATAATTAGAAGCAAAATCAGTTTAAAATAAGTTTCTCTCAAACCTGGATTTCGTCTGCACTGCATAACAATTTCCTTATATAATACAGCGGAGCAGATTTAGTCTCACCACTTGAAAACGAATGTATTCCAACAAGTCATATTAAAAACAGAAGGAAAAAAAAAACACGGTTAGAGCTACTTGCCTTTTGGCAATTTCTGTGCATTTCCCAAGGATAAGGCAATATTTCCATAGAGAAGTAGAAAGACCAGGCTGGAGATCATGGTCACAAACCCAAAGTCACAGTGTGAGTGATGCTGGTGGGTATCATACAGCCTAGAGGAGCTGCATTTAAGTGAACTGCTCTCCCCCTGACAGCCTCCAAAAGTTAGGCATGAGCTTACTTCACAGGGGGAGGAGACAGAATGACATCACACCCTTCCACTTAAAAAAAATTAAGCACAATAGCATAAAAAATTATCAACATCACACTCCCCTCTGGTGTATAACTTTCTAGCCTCTGCTATTATTGCTTGTCTGTCTCTTGCTGTCTCTCAGGAATACAAAGTTGAACCAGTGATCAGTTTATTCTAAATCAAGGGGAAGAAAAGATCCTGGGTAGTTCTCAAAATGTCACTAACTGTTTTTAAAATCCAGGGGAGGAAAAGATACTAAAATAAATCTGAATTTTTATGGGGAGAAAAAGTACAACTCCACTAGTTTGGAGGATTGCCATTCTAAAAATGTCTATTTTAATTGCCTACTAAATTAAGTCAATTCTCATTGTGGGTATAAATGGGAGAAAATTCTGCTCCTTCCAAGTTCCTATGTTATGCACATCACTTAAAGAATAGAAATGGCTTAACATCAAGGGAGTCTAGAACTTTAACATTAGAAGGAGGTCTGTCAACTGACACAAGATTTTAAAAAATAATTTTACCATTATTTACTATTATCTCTCCTATCTCTGCAAATACATTTTAAATACAATTCATTTCAAGTAGATATAGTCATTTAACTTAAAATAATCATTTTCATATTAGTATCTCTATTCTCTTTGCCTTATAGATGAAAAAAAAAAAGATACATTGCTTCAATTGGCATAGCTTAATCCTTTGAGGTATTCTCAAATTTCCACCCTTCTTCTATACCCACACTTTTTGGAAAGGGAAAGAGGACTAGGTATAGGGAGGGTAACATCAGACCTGGGATTTCATAGGTGGGTGGATCATGCATCTACTAGGGCACTGAGAGACACAGAGATTTGCCAGTATTCACACAGCTAGCATGGGTCAGTTAGGACATGAACCCAGATCTGCCTGGTTCCAAGGCTATCCTGATTACCTACTTCCCCAGATTGCCTCTCAGAGAAACTTTAAAGTCTTTAAAATATTCAGGTGACTGGATCCTTAGATTTACTCTTCAAAGACATTGTTATTTTTGAGAAAGGTTTCTATATAAAAAAAGACTAAGATTATATTTAATAAGGGCTTAGTGGAACAAAAATGATCAAAGGAATACCTACTCCCCAAATAAGAGTGCTAATAGTTTGCAGAGTCTCCAAAGGAAGGTTTGGAAAGATACATTACTAGAGTCATTTAAAACCAGACTGTCCCAAGCACTTATAACAGGAATGCTCTGGCACTCATTCCGGAATGGACATGAGTATTTAACAGGTCTTTTTCATCTCTAACTTTTTTTTTTTAACTTGATGAACAGGCAGGGCTGTCAGACTCCCAAGTTTGGTCCTTCATCCAGCTGGATGACTTTATGGGGATTCTAAATGCCATTGCCTCCAGGCTCAGATGCTGAAGCCTCTGTGGTACATGGGAGATTTTCTGAGTTCAGCTGAATTAGTCACAAGGAGCCTGCTTTTAAAAAGCAGGGAGAAGGGAGGGTAATAGAATAAGAAAATGATATTCAAGAAACTGTTACTGCTCCATCACTGTGCTAAATAAAGACTGGATTATTAATCATCTCAATTTTTAACTGACTGAACATCCCCTTCTCTGTATATATACTTATCAATATGTACATATTTGTATACATATGTGCACACGTATGTGTATGCGTTTACACATGAAGGTGTGTATGCATATCTACATATACATTGCACACATGCATGAGTGTGCATGCACAGACATGCGTAAAAATTTATGCATATACACATATATATGCAGCTAAACTACTGAGGTGAAGAGCTGCTAAGGCAGCTTATCTGGACAGGTAGCAGAGGGCACAGAAAGGTGAAGAACTGAGTTCAAATCCTTCCACTGACACTAGCTGTGTAATTTTGGGCAAGTCATTTTACTTAAGACTCAGTTTTCTCGTTTGTAAAATGGGGAGAGTAACAGCACCTGTCTCACAGGATGGTTGTGAGAATCAAATGAGATATAAAATAGCATATAAAACTGCTTTATAAACCTTGAATCACTATATAAAGCTAGATATCATTATTATTATTTTTTTTTTAATTATTTATTTATTTATTTATTTAAATTTTTTACATTCATTTTCACAAATTTTTGGGTTCCAAATTTTCTCCCCTTTTATCCCCTCCCCCCACCCCAATACCCCAAGCAATCTAATTTTCCCTATCTCCAATCTGCCCTCTCTTCTGTCATCTCTCCCTTCTCTTGTCTCCATCTTCTCTTTTCTCCTGTAGGGCCAGATGACTTTCTATTCCTCCTTAACTGTATGTCTTATTTCCTAGTTGCAACAACAATACTAAACAGTTGTTCCTAAAACTTTGAGTTCCAAATTCTCCTCATCCCTCCCTCCCCACCCATTCCCTTTGGGACAGCAGGCAATTCAATATAGGCCATATCTGTGTAGTTTTGCCAATGACCTCCTTGATAGTCGTGTTGTGTAAGACTAACTGGATTACCATCCCTTCTAACCTGCCCCTCATTGTTTCTCTTCTGTCTTTTGATCCTGTCCCTCCCCAAGTGTTGACTTCAGATTGCTCCCTCCTCCCTTTGCCCTCCCTTCCATCATCCCCCCCTTGTAATATCTCTTTCTCCCCCACTTTCTTATACTGTAAGATAGGTTTTCATACCAAAATGAGTGTGCATTTCACTCCTTCGTTTAGTCAAATGTGATGAGGGTAAACTTCTTGTTTTTTTTTTTTTTCTCAGCTCTCCTCTTTTTCCCTCCACTAAGAAAAACTCCTACCTGCCTCTTAAATGACATATAGTTACCCCCTTCCCTTTCCCTCTCTTTCCTCCCCCTACATTTCTCTCTCACCATTTACCCTAGTTTCTTTTAAGGTATGGTCCCATCCTATTCATTTCAATCTGTGCTCTCTATCTCTGTATGTGTGTGCATGTGTGTATGTGTGTGCATGCGTGTACATGTGTATGTGTGGTCCCACCAACTACCCAGATACTGAAAAGTTTTAAGAGTTACAAATATTGTCTTTCCATGTAGGAATGTAAACAGTTCACTTCTGGTAAGTCCCTTAAGACTTCTCTTTGCTGTTTACCTTTTCATGCTTCTTCTCATTCTTGTGTTTGAAAGTCAAATTTTCTTTTCAGCTCTGGTTTTTTCATCAAGAATGATTGAAAGTCCTCTGTTTCATTGAAAGACCATATTTTCCCTTGAAGTATTATACTCAGTTTAGCTGGGTAGGTGATTCTTGGTTTCAGTCCTAGTTCCTTTGCCTTCTGGAATATCCTATTCCACGCCCTTCGATCCCTTAATGTAGAAGCTGCTAGATCTTGGGTTATCCTGATTGTATTTCCACAGTACTGGAATTGTTTCTTTCTAGCTGCTTGCAAGATTTTTTCCTTGAGCTGGGAGTTCTGGAATTTGGCCACAATGTTCCTAGGAGTTTCTCTTTTTGGATCTCTTTCAGGTGGTGATCGATGGATTCTTTCAATACTTATTTTGCCCTCTGGTTCTAGAATGTCAGGGCAGTTTTCCTTGATAATTTCATGGAAGATGATGTCTAGGCTCTTTTTTTGATCATGACTTTCAGGTAGTCCCATAATTTTTAAATTGTCTCTCCTGGATCTATTTTCCAGGTCAGTTGTTTTTCCCATGAGATATTTCACATTCTCTTCCATTTTATCGTTCTTTTGGTTTTGTTTGGTGATTTCTTGGTTTCTCATAAAGTCATTAGACTCCATCTGTTCCATTCTAATTTTGAGAGAGCTATTAAATTCAGTGAGCTTTTGAGCCTCTTTTTCCATTTGGCTCATTCTGCTTTTGAAAGCATTCTTCTCCTCATTGGCTTTTTGAACCTCCTTTGCCAATTGGGTGAGCCTATTTTTCAAGGTGTTAATTTCCTCAGCATTTTTTTGGGTCTCCTTTACCAAGGAATTGACCTGTTTTTCATACTTTTGTTGCATCTCTGACATTTCTCTTCCCAGTTTTTCCTCCACCTGTCTAACTTGCTTTTCAAAATCCTTTTTGAGCTCTTCCAGGGCCTGAGCCCACCCACCACCCCCCTGGGATGTCTGGGGTACTGAGGCCCCGCCCTCCACGTCTTTCCCTGATGGCAAGAATACGTCCTCATCTTCGTCAGATCCGAAGGTCGGGATCATTTGCATTTGTTGGAAAAAACTCTCTAAAGTCTTATTTTTCTTCCCTTTTCTAGGCATTTTCCCAGCCAGTTACTTGACTTCTGAGATTCCTTTCCACCCCCGCCTGGATCCGCCCAGCTAGTGCTTGGCCTCTGAGATTTAAATGAGCTTTCCTCCTGCCGGCTGTCAATCAGTGAGCTTTAGTTCAGGTGCGGGGGTGGGGCCAGGGCTGCCTCCGAGACTCTGATCCCTCGGGGGGGGCTTTATGCAGAGACTTTCAGGAATGGAGCGGGTGGGGCGGGGTGGGGGGCCCGCCTCCCAATCTCAGCTCCCCTGGGGGTCCTGAGCAGAAGCCTTCAGCAACAGATCGGGCTGTGGGCAGGGCCGTCTCCCAGGCTCAGCTCCGTCAGGTTTTATGCGGGAATCTTCCGTAATGAAGATCCTGCCTGCTGCTGGGGGATTCCTGAGTCCTGGGCCGCTGCCACCGCAGCCGCCGCCCACACCTCTGCCTCCGCCGCTTCCTGCCCCCGTCCCTGCCGTCGCAGCTTCCTCCCGAGGGGGCCCGAGTCACGGAGACGCCCCACTTCCCCTCTCCTTCAGCCCGGCCTCTCTCACTGACCTGCTTCTGTGGGCGGAGGGACTTTCCCGGCTGCTTCAGCTTCCATCTCTGAAGCCTGCTCGGATCCGCTTCTCTGAGGCCTCGGCCAGGGCAGCGCTGGGGGTCGGGTTTACTCTCCGGGGCGCGCCGAACCCTGGGGACGGGTCTTGAGGGCTCCCTGGAACGGAAATCTCCTCCACTCTGCCTCTGCACACCTTGCACTCACCCAGAATCTATGGGGGACTCTTTCTACACCAATTCCATGGGCTTTGGTTTCGGAGCTCGTAAACGTGCGTCCTTCTACTCCGCCATCTTGGCTCCGCCCCCCATTATTATTATTATTAAGTAAAGTTCATTAGCCATATAAAAGCTCTGACTCTTCCTCAAAAACATGGTAAGGGATTTAGATAATTTATAGCATTTTCAAGATGTTAATTTCTCAATGAAAAGAGAATTCTGTTAGACAAGAGTCAAAACCAAAGACATAAACACAAATATGTGATTGGATCCTTTTCTTTTGTTTTTTGGAGAAAATAATGGTGGAAGGAATTAGAAAATAATTTTGACTTGAACTTTCCTGTTCACGAAGTCAGAAAAATTAGAAAAATGATTTTTCAAAAAGCACTTATTTAAAAATATTTTTTTCCAATTACACGTAAAAGCAAATTTTGACATTCTTTTTTTTAGAATATTGAATTGTCTTCCTTTCCTCCTACTACATTAAAAAGGCAAGCATTTTGATACAGGTTATAAAAGTGCAGTTACGCAAAATGTATTTCTGTATTAATCATGTTGTGAAAGAGAACAACTTCCCCCCCAAAAAATAAGAAAAATAAAGTAAAAAAATGCTTTAATTTTCATTCAGATTCCATAAATTCTTTTTCTGACAGTGGATAGCATTTTTACCATAAATCTTAGAATCATATAAGATCATTATATCACTGAGAATAGCTAAGTATTTCACAGCTGATCTGTATACAATATTGTTATTACTGTGTACAACGTTCCCCTGGTTCTGTTCACTTTACTTTGCATCAGTTCATGTAAATCTTTCCAGGTTTTTTTGAAAGCATACTGCTTGTCATTTTTAATAGTACAAAAGTATTCCATTACCATCATATACTACAACTAGTTTAACATTTCTTAATTGATGAGTATGCTCTTAATTTGTAATTCTTTACTGCTACATAAGGAATGTTGTAAATATTTTTGTATACATAGGTCTTTTCTTCACCTCTTCCTCCTCCATCTTTTTTCTTCTCCTTCTCCTCCTTGTCCTCTCTCTGTCTCTCTCTCTCTGTCTCTCTCTGTCTGTCTCTCTGTCTCTGTCTCTCTCCTGCTCCCTGGTTTATAGACCTGGTAGCAGTATTCCTGGGCCAAATCATATGCCCAGTTTTATAGCCCTTTGGACATAGTTCCAAATTCTCTCCAAATGCTTGAATCAGTTCATAATTCCACTAATAATGAATTGGTGTCCCAATTGTCCCATATCACCTCCAGTGTTTGCTATTTTCTTTTCTATCATATTAGCCAATCTGATAGGTATGAGGTGGTACCTCAGATTTGTTTTAATTTACATTTCGCTAATTAATAGTGATTTAGAGTATTTTGAAAATGTGATTATAGATAAGTTTGATTTCTTCTTCTGAAAACTGGCTTTTTATGTTCTTCGACTATCAGTTGGGGGAATGACTTGCATTCTTAGAAATTTAACTCAGTTTTCTATATGTTTGTGAAATGATGCCTTTTTCAGAAAAACTTGCCATAAATTTTTTCCTCTGTTTTATGTTTTCCTTCTGGTCTTGGCAGAAGTGGTTTTTATATATACAAAAATAAAAATTATCCATTTTACATCTTGTAATGCTCTCTATCTCTTATTTGGTCATAAATTCTTCTTTATCCACAGATCTGATAGGTAAACTGTCTCATGCTCCCCTAATCTGCTTATAGTATCATACTTTAGGTTTAAATCATATACTCATTTTGACCTTGGTTTGGTATGTGATTGTTGCTGCTCATTCTTCATTCCCAAAGAAGACCAATGATATCATGAGGGTGATGGTTTGACTTGCACATGAACTGGTTTTAAGGGAGGCAAGAGCTACATGGTTATCAGCCTCTTTCCTCCAGCATCATTGAAGTCCAGTGGCAATACAAACGTCAAGATGACTACAAATGACCCAGGATGCAATGGGTGACCCTGGTCTTCCTCAGAATATGGTGTGAGATGTTGGTCTATGCCTAGTTTCTGCCATACTAAGTACCAGTTTCACCAGCAGCTTTTGTTCAAATGGTAAGTTCTTGTCCTGTAAGCTTGGATCTTTCAGTTTATCAAATGCAAGATTTTTATGATCATTTACTAGTATGCATTGTGTACCCACTCAATTTCATTGATTAATTATTTTCTTTCTTGGTCAGAGACATATTGTTTTGATGATTACTGCTTTGTAATGCAGTTTGAGATGTTGCATGACTAGGCCACCTTCCTTCACTTTTTTTTTTCATTGATTCCCTTGATATTGTTGACCTTTTGTTCTTCCAGGTGACTTTTCTTATTATCAACAAGCACTTATTAAGTGCTTACTATGTTTGTGCATGAGAGGCATCATTGTAGAGTGAATACAGTCAGCCTTAAGATCAGGAAAAGCTGGATTCAAGCCATACTATTGCAAGTCAATGAGTACCTCAGAACTCCAAGGGACTTTTTAAGATTCTACTATTAACATGTTATTGAGGGTGGAGCCAAGATGGCAAAATGGAAGTAGGGACTCACCTAAGGTTTCCCACAAACTCCTTCAGATACTTCTAAAAAGTGAATCTGAAGAAATTCTAGAGTGGCAGAATCCACAAAGAGACAGTGTGGCAGATTTCCAACCCAGCACAACTTGAAGGGTTGACAGAAAGGGTCTGTTGCACCAGGCTGAGAGAGGAGCACCATCTTGGGCACAGGCTGTACCAGCACAGACTCAACCATGGCAAAACCAGAGCAGACCCCAGTGGACTGAATCGCTGGCAGCAGTGGTGATTCCCAGATCTCTCAGCACAGGAGGAGAGTCTGTCGGAGCTAGATGAGAGAGAAGTACAGTCCTGCACAAGACCTGTGGCAGCAGCAACAGCTACTCTACAAGGACTTTTCTGGACCCTCCTAGCTTTAGAGTGATTATTGATAGCAACTGTTGCTGTTTCCCTCCCAGCCTGATGTCTTTCTTTTTCTTGGCATCATCAAAGGGACAATGCCCTGGCTACTTCTTAAACAGGCCTATTCAATGAATGAGTATTACCTCACCCTAAGTGAGTACCTGCAAAGACCTTGGCCCTAAGGGCCCAAGGTCTCCCAGTGCATCTTAGGTCATCTCCAGTCATCCTGATGAAGATCTGGTCACTGTATTCAGATAGCTCTGGAGGAGAAGTGAGGCCTGGTGACCTGCATAGCCCTCCCTCATTCAAAACAAAGTCAAGTGCAAGTCATGTCATCATTTCTCTGATGGCATGGTCTTTATCAGCAATGAAGTATGAACATAATCAGTTCACAGGATGAATGTTTGAAAATCACCTATTTAAATTTCCAGGAGCCAAGATGGCACCTGCCCTTGTTGATTTTGAAAAACCCAGAGAATATTGTCCCAGCAAAAGTCCTGGAATAGTGGAGCCCGCAGAAAGTCATAAAAAAGGCAAACAACATGAGCAAGAAAAATGTTAAAAATCAATGACTGGGGAGGCAGAGCCAAGATGGTGGAGTACAAAGATGCATATACTCTAGTGCTTCCCCCACAACCTACAAAATACCTGTAAAAAAATGACTCTCAACAAATTCTAGAGCAACAGAAGTCATAGAAAATCAGAGTGAAAGAGGTTTCCAACCAAAGGCAACCTGGAAAGCCAACAGGAAAGGTCTGTCTCACAGGACGCTGAGCTGAGCAGAGTCCAGCCCTGGCCATGAGACACTGGGAGGAGCAGGACCTGAACAGACTTCCGGGGCAGAGTTCCCAGCAGGAAGGGTCCCAGATCCCTCTACCCACAAGCGACAAAGAAAGCTCCAAAGGTCAATGTGGGAGGGCTTTCCCAGCTGGGTGAGAGGGGAACCAGGTTTTCCAACACTAGCCACAGTCAGTAGCAGCAGCAGCAGCAGCAACAGGATGCAGGCAGCTACAGTGGCTGGGAAGCAACCTGGGTTCATTGTCCAAGCAGCTCAGCTTAAAGCCTCTGGTGGTAGGGAGCAGCTGATCTAAACCTCAGCCCACAGTGGTGGCCCCAACCCCACCCAAAGCCCCTGGGAATTGAGCAGCAGATCTGAATCTCAGCCTTGAATACTTTACTGGGGAGACAAAGGGTAATAGGACCCTCTTCCTGACAAAGAATTCAGATATCAAGTAACTGGCGGGGAAAATGCCCAAAAAAGGGAAAAAAAATAAGACCATAGAAGGGTACTTTCTTAGTGAACAGGTGTCTCCTCCCATTCTTTCAGATGAGGAAGAACAAGGCATACTGTCAGAGGAAGTCAAGGCCCCTGCCTCCAGTGCCTCCAAAGGGAAGGTAAAATGGGCTGAGGTAATAGAAGAACTTGAAAAGCAAGTTAGCAGCTTACCAAAGGAGAATCAAAAAAATGCTGAGGAAAATAACACCTTTAAAAAGAGGCTAACTCAATTGGAAAAAGAGATCCAAAAAGCCAATGAGGAGAAGGAGGCTTTAAAAAGCAGAATTAACCAAATGGAAGAGAAGTTTCAAAACCTCACTGAAAAAAAATAGTTCTTTAAAAGAGAGAATCAAGCTCAGAGAAGCTAATGACTATGAGATAAACCAAGCAGTTAAAAAACAAAACCAAAAGTTTGAAAAAATAGAAGATAAAGGGAAAAATCACATTGGAAAAACAACTGACCTGGAAAATAGACCCAGGAGAGACAATTTAAAACTTACGGGACTATCTGAAAGCCATGATCAAAAAAAAAAAAAAAAGACATTATATTCCATGAAATTATCAAGGAAAACTATCCTGATATTCTAGAAATAGAGGTCAAAATAAATATTGAAAGAATCTACCAATCATCTCCTGAAAGAGACCCGAGTTCCAAAGTCAAGGAGAAAATATTGCAAGCAGCTAGAAAGAAACTATTCGACTATTGTGGAAAAACAATCAGGATAACACAGGATCTGGTAGCTTCAACATTAAGGGATCAAAGAACTTGGAATAGGATATTCCAGAAGTCAAAGGAACTGGGATTACAACTAAGAATCACCTACCCAGCAAAACTGAGTTTAATGCTTCAAAGGAATAAATGGTCATTCAGTGATGTAAAGGACTTTCAAGCATTCATGATGAAAAGACCAGAACTAAAGAGGAATTTTACTTTCAAATACAAGAATCAAGAGAAGCAAGAGAAGGTAAACAGGAAAAAAGGAATCATAAAAGACTTTCTAAAGGTGAACTGTTTACATGCCTGCATGGAAAAACAATATTTGTAACTTTTGAGACTTTTCTCAGTATTTGGGTAGGTAGAGAGATTGTACACACACACACACACACACACACACACACACACACATACAGACATACACACACAATACAGGTTGAGTTGAATCAGAAGAGATGATATCCATAAAAATTAAATTAAGGGGTGAGGGAGGAAAATACTGGAAGGAGAAAGAGAATGGAACAGACTATAACTCATAAAAGAGATAAGAAAAATCTTGTTCAATAGAGGAGAAAAGGGAGAAGGGGAGAGGGGAAAAGTGAAGCTTACTCTCTTCATATATGGATTATGGAGGGAATAGCATAGTCACTAAATTTGGTATGAAAATCTATCTTACACTACAGGAAAGGAGGGGAAGAGGCAATAAGTAGGGTGAGGGGAATGATAGAAGGGAGGGCAAATGAGAGAAGGGAGTAACTAGAAATAAATACTTTTGGGAAAGGATAAGGTCAAATAAGGGAATAAAAAAATGAGGGAGGATAGGGTAGGACAGAGGGCAATATAGTTAGTATTACACAACATGATTATTATGGCAGTCTTTTACAAAACAACACATATTGTATTGTATTATATTTGATGCATGTCTGTATTGAATTGCTTGCCTTTTCAGTGGAGATGGGTAGGGAAGGAGGAAGGGAGAGAAGTTGTAATTCAAAGCATTAGAAATGGATGTTGAGAATTATTATTGCTTATAACTGGGAAATAAGAAACACAAGTAATGGAGTATAGAAATTTATCTTGTCCTGCGAGAAAGGAGAGAAGATGGGGATAAGGGAAGGGCGGGGTGTGATACAAGGGAGGGCACATTGAGGGAAGGGGTAACCAGAATGCAAGGTATTAGGGGGTTGGGAGAGGGGAGAGATGGGGAGAAAAATTGGACATATTACAAAGTATTGTAAAAGCAATTAGTATTAAAACAATTGACTGAATTAATTACTGAGACTAAATCAGAGATATTCTTAGTTTGGGGAAAAGAATTTTAGTCTAAATTTCCTAGAGGTAGGTAACCTCAGGGAAAATTTGGCATTGATGGAAAAGTTAAGGTTTTAATGGTAAATTTGATTTTATGATTGTTATTTAATCAGGAACTAGAATATGCATAGAAAGGCATATAAACCTACTTAAGATTTGCCTGAAAAGATGTTCCTTAGTCAATGTTGAAATTATAGTCATATCTGAAACCAGGTTATTGGAACTTTCTATTTTAAGATTCAGTGGGACTATTAACTGACTGTTCTTCTGAGTCTAACTCCAGGTATGGATAGCAAGGAAGGCCATCTGAGCCTCCAATCCATGATGCCAGTAAGTCTGTGAGATGCTGGTATGAACTGAAAAAGGTGATCTCATGGGAAGGGTGGGAGAGAGGCTATTCAGCCTGGACTGAGATAGGATTCTCCTGACTCAATTTCCCCACTGACACCTGGCAGACTTTAAACCTGACTGAATGTGAGTTCCTGCTTCTGCCTGGAATTGACATGAAGTTGGGGAGATATTGTTTCCTTGCAATATCCCTACTCTTAGTGGCAATTTCCTATAGTCAAAAGGTTTGTAAACTTAATACCAGATCTATTAAATTATAGGTTGTTGGTAGGGGAACATACGAGGTTATGTCTAAAATTAAAATATTAGTCTTAGGACTTTAGACCAACAACAATAAGTTTGGGTCCTTTAATTCTTAGTAATAGTGTGGAGACAATTAGGTCAAAGGCTGCTAAAGTTAGCATACATAGTTATTATTTGTGTCTCAGTTGTTTAATGATAAAAAAAAAGTTCATTTGTGGTCAATATTGTAAATGCTTTAAAAGAAGTATTACCTGACCAAAAGATGAAATTGTTTTGTGTGATATGAACTGTGTTAAAAATGAAAAATAAAAAAAAAAATTTAAAATTTAAAAAAAAAAAATCAGTGACCATAGAGAAATATCTTGTGACAGGGAATATCAAAACACAAATCCAGGAGAAGACAACATGATCAATATACCCAAATCTGAAACCCCAAAGGAGAATACAAACTGGTCTAAAGCCCAAAAAACCTTCTTGGAAGACCTCAAGAAGGATTTTAAAATTCAAATAAGAGATATAGAAGAAAAATTTAAAAATTAATTTGATAAGATGGGGGGAAAAAGTATGCCGAAGAAAACAATTCCCTAAAAAGTAGAATTGGTCAAATGGAAAAGGAGGTACAAAATGTAATTGAAAAAAAAATTCAATAAAAATTAGAATCAGGCAAATGAAATCTAATGAGACATCAAGAATCAATCAATCAAACAAAATCAAAAGTTTGAAAAAGTAGAAGAAAATGTAAAATACCTCACTGGAAAAACAACTGACCTGGAAAATAGGAGAGAGAATTTAAGAATTATTAGTCTACCTGAAAACCATGATGAAAAAAAGAGCCTGAACAATATCTTTCAAGAAATCATCAAGGAAAACTGCCCTGAGGTCCTAGAACCAGCAGGTAAAATAGTCTTTGAAAGAATCCACTTCCTGAAGAGATCTCAAATTGAATATTATAGCCAAATTTCAGAATTATCACAGTAAGGACAAAATACTGCAAGAGGCTAGAAAGAAACAATCCAAATATTATGGAATCACAGTCAGAATTACTCAGGACCTTGTAGCTTCTAATTAAAAGATTGGAGGGCTTGGAATATGAACATGTTACTGATTTGGATTAAGAAAGGGATTCTCAGTATCTGATATTCTACAAATCAATGAAATCACAGATTTGAATGAAAATGCAAATATAAGAAACTCTGCTAGACACTAGGGAGAAGATAAATAGGACATAGACCTTGTTCTCATGAAATCTATAATCTAATTGAAAGTGAGGGGATTAAAAAGTCAAGTGAATGAATAAGTGACAAATCATTTAGTAATCACTTGCTATTTGCCAGAATACAGAGAGAAAAGTAAAACTGCCCCTGTTTTCAAGGAGTTCACAATTCTAATGGGGAGGAAACAACATATAAGGGGTTTTAACTGAAGGTCAGATGGAAAGATCCTAAAATTCTTGGGGTACAATGGCAAAGTAAATGATGATGAATTTTCTTTAGTCATTCCTACTAATAAAATATTAGACATTTCTGATGTAGAACTATTGGATAGTGTCAAAGACTTGAGTAGTGAAAGCTTTCTTTTCTGGGTCTTCAGGAACTGAAGAAATGTCCACAAATGTGATATAGATAGCTCGGTGGTACAGTGGATGGAGCACTGGGCCTGGAGTCAGAAAGACTCATCTTGAGTTTAAATCTGGTCTCAGACCCTTACTACCTATGTAACCTTGGAAAGTTATTTAACCCTGTTTGCCTTGCCTCAGTTTCCTCATCTATCAAAAGAGTTGGAAAAGGAAATGGCAAACTCTACTGACTAGTAGGATGACTTGGCTTCAAATTCCAACTCTGACATTTTAGAACTCTGTGGCCTTGAGTTAGTCAACTAAATCCTTTGTACTTCATTAACCTCACGTCTAAAATGAGAATAAAAATAGTGATATTATCTAGCCCACAGAGTTGCTGTGAGGTTTAAATAATATAACATAAGTCAAATGTTTTATAAACCTTTAAGGTCCTATATTAATATTAGTTATTATAAATTATAAAAATTGAACTCATTCTATACTACTTCACATTTATTGAGCATTTGTGGCACATGCTGTTATACCAGGAAATGAAAATATTTAATAATATGCAAAAGTATATTGATGGGGGAAAGGAAGATTTGAACATAGCCCATTTTGTTTTACTTCTTAATTTCATATGGTAAAAATCAGGATACTGTGTTTTCAATTTGAAACTTCTTATTGATTTAACATATGAATTGCCCCAAATGAATCACATTCGACATCCATTTAGCATAGTTTTCTGTCTCTAAGTGTAGTATCCAAGGCAGTCTTCCAGGGAGTATGTTTTTTCCTCTCTCCAAAATGATTTTGTCTAGAAGTTTAGGGATGCAATATAAACATCCCTGAATTCCTTAAACTAACCTGTTACTTGCTTATCAACTAAGAACTTTGCTAAATTCTTCTTGATCCTTTTTGTATTTTTGGACTATACAAACTCTTGAAGTAACAAATTCCATATATTTACTACTCACAGCATAAATAGAATGGAAAAGTATTTTATTAAATATATACTATGTGCCAAGAACTGTGCTAAGCTCTGGGAATTCAAAGAGAAAAGTGAATCAGTCTCTGCTCTCAAAGAGCTCACATTCTAACAGGAGGAGACAATGCTAGGGCAGATAGAAAGGCCTGGTGATCTTTACAAAAAATTGTGTCTTGATATACATTAAGCTAGCCAATGATAGCCAATTGCACATACTAGTATATACAATGGTGAGCTTGGGAAGATTCCCAAGAAGAACTTGATAGTTTGTAGGGCCTGACACCTAGTAGAAACTTTATAAATTCTTGTTTCTTTATTATCTACCTACATTGTGTTCTATATAATCTGTATAATTTGAGATCTACTGAGATCAGTAGTATCTATTCCAGATGGATTTTGTTACTATCTTTTCTAGTTCTACAAAGTAATCCCTTGATATTTTTATTGGTGTGGCACTGGAAAAGTAAATTAATTTAGATAATATTGTCATTTTTATCATTTGCTTGGCCTACTCATAAGCAATTAATATTTCTCTATCTAGCCCCCATCTCAAAGTCAATTGGTATGGGACTCTTTCCTTCTTGGTACAGACATTCGTCCTGCTTGAGTGATGGTATGGTAGAGCTGGCAAGGGCAGGACAGCTCCAGCCTTCTTCAGTCCTCTCTGGGATCCTTCAAGTCTTCTTTGGAGCTGTTTAAGGTTGAGTCATTTGGGGTGTTTCTGACTTCCATCTTGGAAAGGAAAGATGGAAGAGGTTAATCCCACTTCAGGTTGGTGAAGGAAGAGATTCTAGGAAGAAATGAGAGGAACTGGAATTTTCCATCATGGCCCTATGTCCAGCTTGTTACACTAGAAACTTCAGGGAGTTTGCCCTTAGGTGACATCTAGACTTTCTTGGTTGAGTTGAGTTACTCCATTCTCAATTATAGAACTCCATCATTCTGTATTGTTTGGTATATGTCCTCCTATGGATACCTTCTCTAATACCTATTTTGCTATGATTTGGATGAATTAGTTTCTTTGATATTCACTATGTATTGTAGAAATGGTGCTTCGTGGGAAAGGGGACAGAACTTAGATATAGAGATTGGAGATCCCCATCTCTCTAATAATGACACAAAGTGATCAGAAATTAGATCATATCCCCTACATTAACAATATTTAAGGGAGCAGATGGATACAATTCTAGACTCTCTCTGAGGAGAATAGAGTTACCTCTGGGCACAACTTCCTGCTTTTCTTCATGGCAGGGATAAAAGTTTCCCTTGGAGGAAAGTGAGGATAGAAGAGGCTAGAGTTACCTGTTCTGTCTTCCTTTGAGGCAGACAAGGATAGCCTTTGCCACACATCATTCTCTGTACATTTGGAGCTTTGTTACATCTAATTATTTAGTGTTCCTCTAATGAGAAAGAAGAAACTAATGTATCTTCAGTACCTTAAAGTTTTCGAAGAGTATTCAATGAGTTAAACAAGAAAAATAGAGGTCTTGTCAGGGGAAGGGTAAATTGGTTCTCTTCCATGGGGTTTAAGAGGAAAGTTTTTTTAAAATGTAAAAGGAATACACTAATGTAGAGAGGAGGAAGAAAGGTAGAACTTGCTATTTCTCATCAATGATGTGCATGAGAAAAGCATGCAAACATGGAGAAAATCAGAAGTAGGAGAAGCATCAGATAAAATACTTGGAGAGAGAGAGAGAGAGAGAGAGAGAGAGAGAGAGAGAGAGAGAGAGAGAGAGAGAAGAGAGAAGAGAGAAGAAAAAATTTCATATAAAAATTATCGAACTGAACAGGGAACCAAGTAGGGACAGGAGTGGTCAGTTAAGGGAAAGGATAATCCTAAAGAGGAAATAATCATTTTTCAGTCATGTCCAGCTCTTCATGATCCAATTTGGGATTTCTCAGCAAAGATACTAGAGTGGTTTGTCATTTCCTTCTCCCACTCATTTTACAGATGAGGACCCTGAGGCAGAGTTAAGTGACTTGCCCAAATTCAAAACCCCAAAGAAATATGATTAATTCAAGTAAAAAGTTCAACATAGAAAGATGAGCTAAGGAGCAACAAGAAGAATGCAATAAAGAGTTTACTGGAGAAGTTATTGTACTCTTAGATGCATGTGCAACATGAAGACCTAGGATTTTGTAACAGTCATCCTCAACTTGTGAGATCCCAAATAACTGCACTTCCAACACTGGTAATCAGAGGGAGTATATTAGATCAGTTGAATGCCAGTCACACGAAGTGATTCTGACAGCACTTTGAGTCTGTCCAGACCTGACTGGCATTTCTCAGTCCAACAATGTGGATCATTAATTAGTGCTGTGGGTGAATTGTTGTTACTGCAAAGCTTGTCTGAGGAAAGTCCAACAGTACCCATGAGGCTAGAACAAGACTGGAGATGCCAACATTCTGAATGCCAAAGTATCAACCCCTTATAGAATTAGACTTTTGAAATTGGAAGGAAACTCAAAAGTCATCTAATCTAACCCCTTTACAATATCCTTGACACATAGTGATCCACAAGTGAATCCAATCTTTGCTTGAAGATCTCCAGTGAAGGTAAACCCGTTGCTAGTATTGGTTTGAAGACATCCAGTGATGGGGAGCACATTACAGCTTGATGCAATCCATTCTGATTTTGACAGTTATAATAATTAGGAAATGTTTCCTGATATTGGACTGAAACATATCTCTGTGTAACTTAGAACTGAGTGCTTACTGCGTATAAAGCAGTATGCTAAGCACTGGAGATGCAACCAGAAAAATGAAACTCCCTTATTTCAAGGAGTTCATATTCTAATGGAAGAAACAACACATATGAAAGGTTTTGGCTATAAATTAGATAAAAATATTCCAATAGTCCTTTGGACAGATACTTATGTCTTTTGTTTCACTTTATTTCCACTGATAAAATCATATCAGTTTCTTCTGGTAGACCATTGATAATGCCAGTGACTATGGTGGCAAGATCTTTCTGTTCCAGATCTTCAGTAGCTAGGAGTATAATATGTGCAGCAACAGTTGCCAAGTTGTATTTTCACAGATGTTGCTTCTCACAATGATGACTGAGGGCAGTGGGTTGGAAACACAGGTCTTCCCAAACTCTGAATTCAGAGTTCTGGGCTGTCTCCATCAGGATCTAGGAGAAATAGTGCTCAAAGTGATAATGATAGTGATGGTTTATTTTGCTTGACACATGCTACCTCCTGTTTCTCCCTCAAAGGGCTTTGTTGATTCAGCTAGGCTGACTTGCTTATCCTTTGGGGGTTGGGGGATGCATCGTGTTTGGTGGAGATAGCTGCTCCTTTCTCCACAGGAGTTGTTTCTACAGTTGATGTCTGTGAGAACTAGTTGGGATGCAGGCCAGGCAATCAATGGGGTGGGGGCAGGAAGGGAGATAGTGCTGCCATTTCTAGTGCTTTTGTGCTTATCTGACTTTTAAGAACAGTTGGATACCAGTTGTGACTCATGGTGATGAGAAAGGTAGGCCCTTTCTCCACAAAGTTTTCTCCCTTCAAAGAAGACCATAAGGATTAGGCTAGAGCAAGTCTTGTAGTTTGAGGGTTGTTACTATTACCAAGACTCACTCTGTGATCTCACCGTGACATATTACCTATAGATCTTCCTATCCTTTCTCAATAAACTTTTAAGTAATCCTCATATGACATGCTTTCAAAGCCTCTTACTAACCTTGTTCTGTATGATAGAAATACTAAGGTAAGTACTATATACAGGACACAGTCCTAGGTACTGAAGATGAAGCTATGTCTGTACATAGATATTTTTTATGTACATACATATCTCTTTGTATTCATGTCTTATCTTCTGCTCTCCCACCAGAGAGTCTACAAGTTCGTTAGGGCCAGGAATAGTTATCTAAAATTTTGTACTGTTTGCACAGAACAATGTATATGGTAGATGTTTAATAATTTGTTGCTGTTGAAAGAATGAATGACAGTCTCTGCACTGATGTTGAATAATTAAATAGGAAGATAAAACATATACACAGAATCATAGAGTTGGTAGAGACCTTGGAAGCTTTCTATTCCGGTTGTTACTTCAACAAAAATTCCCTGTGTACTATACCCAACAAATTAATCCAGTGTTCATTTGAAGATCTAACCCATTACCTATCAAGGCAGTTGCTTTACTTTTGGAGAGTTCTATTAGGAAGTTTATCCTTCTATCAAACCTAAGTTTGTGTTCTTGTAAACTTCCACCCATTGCTCCTAGTTTCGTCCTGTGGGACAAAAAAAAAAAGCATCAGTTTCACAGTCCTTCATATATTTGAAACTGCTAGCATATAGCTACAAAAGTCCTCTCTTTTCCAGGCTAAACATCCCCAGTTCATTTCAGTTTAGTTCAACAAGTCCCTACGTGTTGAGTTCCTTCAAATAAGATGAAGATGGCATAATCTCACTATCTACATTACCCTCTTCTAGCTATATTCGACATTATCAATATCCTCCATAAAATACATGGTCGAGAAAAGAAAATAGTATTCCAAATGAGGTCCAATTTGGGAAAAATACAAATAACCAGTAGTTTACAGTGGTATCCCATTTGTAACAGTGAACTCCCAGATGGGGGGCATGGAATTATTGCAAAAGGACTATAGCTAGTAATTCATGTTTAAAATAACTGAACCTTAATAGAACAGCTATTTCCTTTTTTAATTGAAGGGGTTCTCACACTCAAAAAGTTAGGAATCACCTACTGCCAACAAAACTTATATATTAATGTAGACAAAAAAATTAACTGGTCTAATCATTCTGGAAAGAAGTTATACAAATAAAATAACTAAAATATCAATACCCTTTGACCCAGAGATTCCACTGTTAGGTATATATACCAAGGATATCACTGACAAAAGAAAAGCCTCAGCATACACCAAAAATATTTATAGTACCACTTTTTGGTGTAGCAAAAGACTGGAAACCAAGTGGATTAGAGAAAGGTTCAACAAACTGTGGTACATGGATATAATGGAATACTACTGTGCTATAAATAACAAGGAACATGATGAAAGAAGCATGTAAAGACTTGCTTGAACTGTGTTCAAAGAAAGCAGAACCAGGAAAACAATACAAGCAATGACTAAGGTGATATAAACGAAAAGAACAAAGACCACAAAACAATCAAAATTGAATGTTGCAAAATTATAAAGAATAAGTTTGACCTCAAAGAAGACATCACTCTTCATTCATTTGAAAAGGATGGAATCCATATGTGTGTAACATTGCATATAATATCAGAATTTTTCCATGTATAGATCAGTTTTTTGGAATTTTCTTTTCTTTCCCTTTTTTTCCTAGAATTCTTTGTTATTGTTGCAAAGGATAACTCTTGAGAAAGACAGTGGGGGAGGACCATGAAAGAAGGATCATTTATGCAACATAAAAACTAAAGGTATCAATAAAAATCCATTCTTCTTTTTTAAAAAGAGCACTAGTTTTGAAGTCAAAAGTCATTTGTTCAAAATCCAGCTTAGTTACTTCTTGTAGCACTTGCTTCCTGTATAACCTTGAACAAATCCTTTAATCTCTCTGGATGTCAAATCCTTGATCTATAAAATAAATCTGCTGGACTATATTGTCTCTAAAGTTCTACACACTTTCTACTCTATAGTCCAAGTGTTTACCTCATAGGATTGTTATGTGGGTAATGTTTTCTAAAGTGCAAAGCACTATATAAATATGAGCTTGTTGGCTTTCTTGGCTGCTCATATTATTGACTCATACTGACCTTACACTATAATCTCTAGGTTCTTTTTCATATGAACTCTTGTCTAGCTATATGTTCTGTAATACTATACATGCTCAGCTGATATTTTTTACAACCCAGATATGAGTCTTCACAATTTTGTCTATTGAATGTCATCTCCTTAGAGTTAACCCA
This sequence comes from Bettongia penicillata ogilbyi, assembly GCA_023548195.1. NCBI lineage: Eukaryota > Metazoa > Chordata > Mammalia > Diprotodontia > Potoroidae > Bettongia > Bettongia penicillata. The sequence goes on along the minus strand of JAJHZJ010000020.1, from coordinate 3,837,336 downwards.
CTGTTCCAGCCTTTAGCATACAGATAGATTGCTAACTTTCCCTGAGTCCCAATGTTGTTTAGTCATTTCAGTCATGTTCTTTTCTTCATGATCCATTTTGGGGATTTTCTTGGCAAAAATATTGGAATGATTTGCCATTTCCTTCCCAACTCATTTTATAGATGAAGAAACTGAGGCAAACAGGGATAAGTGACTTGCCTAGGATCACAGTTAGTAAGCATCTGAGGTCAGAATTGAACTCAGGTCTTCCTGATTCCAGAGTCAGCACTCTACTCATTGTGCTACTTATCTATAGCAGTGGACTGTTGAAACTATAGAAATATTTTTCCATCATTGTGGTATGTGCCCAGTAGTGAAAAGAACCTTCTTTGAGAATAAATTGTGATGCAAAATGGATAATTTTGATTACATTAAATTGAAAAGTTTTTGCACAAACAAAAACAATGCAACTGAGATTAGAAAGGAAGCAGAAAGCTGGGAAACAATTTTTATAGCAAGTGTTGCTGAGAAAGGCCTCGTTTCTCAAATATATAGGAAACTGAGTCAAATTTATAAAAAATACAAGCCATGGGCGGAGCCAAGATGGCGGAGTAGAAAGAGGCACGTTTACAAGCTCCGAACCCACAGCCCATATATTTAATGTAAGAAGAGTTCTCCAGAAGTTCTGGATCACTGAAAGGTGTGCAGAAACAGAGTGGAAGAAATTTCCGTTCCAGAGAGCCCTGGAGAGCTGTCCCCAGGGTCCGTCACACTCCGGAAAGCAGACCCCACCCCAGTGCTGCCCTGGCCACGGCCCCAGAGAAGTTGATCCGAGCAGGCTTCAGGGACAGAAGCTCCGGCGGCCAGGAAAGTCCCTCCGCCCACAGAAGCTACAGGTCAGTGAGAGAGACGACTGGGCTGGAAGAGGGCAACAGGGTGTCTCCATGACTCGGGCCCCCTCGGGAGGAAGTGGCAGAGGCAGAGGCGGGGACAGCGGCAGAGGCAGCTGCGGGGGCGGCGTCGGAGGCAGCATCTGCGGTGGCAGCCCGGGACTCCCCCAGCAGCAGGCAGGATCTTCATTACTGAAAGTCTCTGCATAAACCCCCTGAGGGAGCTGAGCCTGGGAGAGGCCCTGCCCCACCCGCTCCATTTCTGAAGGTCTCTGCATAAAGCCCCTGAGAGAGCTGAGACTGAGAGGCGGCCCTGCCCCCACCGCAGCACCAGAACTAAAGCTCACATTGATTAGCAGCCGCGCCTGCCGTGGAAAGCCCATTTGAATCTCAGACCCCAAGCACTAGCTGGGCAGATCTAAGCTGGGGTGGACAGGAATCTCAGAAGCCAAGTAACTGCCTGGGAAAATGCCTAGAAAAGGGAAGAAAAATAAGACTATAGAGAGTTTTTTCAAACAGATGCAAATGATCCCGACTTTCGGATCTGACGAGGACATATTCTTGCCATCAGGGAAAGACGTGGAGGGTGGGGCCTCAGTACCCCAGACATCCCAGGGGGATGTTGGGTGGGCTCAAGCCTTGGAAGAGCTCCAAAAGGATTTTGAAAAGCAAGTTAGACAGGTGGAGGAAAAACTGGGAAGAGAAATGAGAGAGATGCAAGAAAAGTATGAAAAATGGGTCAATACCTTGGTAAAGGAGACCCAAAAAAATGCTGAGGAAATTAACACGTTGAAAAATAGGCTCACTCAATTGGCAAAAGAGGTTCAAAAAGCCAATGAGGAGAAGAATGCTTTCAAAAGCAAAATTAGTCAAATGGAAAAAGAGGTTCAAAAGCTCACTTAAGAGAATAGTTCTCTCAAAATTAGAATGGAACAGATGGAGGCTAATGACTTTCTGAGAAACCAAGAAATCATAAAACAAAACCAAAAGAATGAAAAAATGGAAGACAATGTGATATATCTCATGGGAAAAACAACTGACCTGGAAAATAGATCCAGGAGAGACAATTTAAAAATTATGGGACTACCTGAAAGTCATGATCAAAAAAAGAGCCTAGATATCATCTTCCATGAAATTATCAAGGAAAACTGCCCTGACATTCTAGAACCAGAGAGCAAAATAAGTATTGAAAGACTCCATCGATCACCACCTGAAAGAGATCCAAAAAGAGAAACTCCTAGGAACATTGTGGCCAAATTCCAGAACTCCCAGCTCAAGGAGAAAATATTGCAAGCAGCTAGAAAGAAACAATTCCAGTATTGTGGAAATACAATCAGGATAACTCAAGATCTAGCAGCTTCTACATTAAGGGAACAAAGGGCGTGGAGTAGGATATTCCAGAAGTCAAAGGAACTAGGACTCAAACCAAGAATCACCTACCCAGCAAAACTGAGTATAATACTTAAGGGGAAAATATGGTCTTTCAATGAAATCAAGGACTTTCAAGCATTCTTGATGAAAAGACCAGAGCTGAAAAGAAAATGTGACTTTCAAAAACAAGAATGAGAAGAAGCATGAAAAAGTAAACAGCAAAGAGAAGTGTTAAGGGACTTACCAGAAGTGAACTGTTTACATTCCTACATGGAAAGACAATATTTGTAACTCTTAAAACTTTTCAGTATCTGGGTAGTTGGTGGGACCACACACACATATACACACACACATGCACACATGCACACACACGTGCACACACATACAGAGACAGAGAGCACAGAGTGAATTGAATAGGATGGGACCATATCTTAAAAGAAATTAAGGTAAATGGTGAGAGAGAAATGTAGTGGGAGGAAAGAGGGTGAAGTGGAAGGGGGTAATTATATGTCATTTAAGAGGCAAGTAGGAGACTTTTTAGTGGAGGAAAAAGAGGAGAGCTGAGAAAAAAAAACAAAAAAACCAAAAAACAAGAAGTTTACCCTCATCACATTTGACTAAAGGAAGGAATAAAATGCACACTCATTTTGGTTTGAAAACCTATCTTACAGTATAGGAAAGTGGGGGAGAATTAGATAAGCAAGGGGGAGGATGATGGAAGGGAGGGCAAAGGGAGGAGGGAGCAATTTGAAGTCAACACTTGGGGAGGGACAGGATCAAAAGACAGAAGAGAAACAATGAGGGGCAGGTTAGGATGGAGGGTAATTCAGTAAGTCTTACACAACACGACTATCATGGAAGTCATTTGCAAAACTACACAGATATGACCTATATTGAATTGCCTGCCTTCCCAAAGGGAATGGGTGGGGAGGGAGGGATGGGGAGAATTTGGAACTCAAAGTTTTAGGAACAGCTGTTGAGTATTGTTGTTGTTAGTAGGAAAGAAGTCATACAGTTAATGAGGAATAGAAAGTCATCTGGCCCTACAGGAGAAAAGAGAAAATGGAGACAAGAGAAGGGAGGGATGACAGAAGAGAGGGCAGATTGGAGATAGGGAAAATTAGATTGCTTGGGGTATTGGGGTGGGGGGAGGGGATAAAAGGGAAGAAAATTTGGAAGCCAAAATTTTGTGAAAATGAATGTAAAAAGCTAAATAAATAAATAATACAAGCCATATCCCAATTGATGGTCAAAGGATATCAACAGGCAGTTTTCAGATGAAGAAATTAAAACTATCTATAGTCATATCAAAATGTTGTAAATCACTATTGATTAGATAAATGAAAATTTAAAAAAGCTCAAATGTATCACTTCACACCTATCAGATTGGTTAATATGACAAAAAATAAAAATGATAAATGTTGAAGAAGGTGTGGGGAAATTGGTATACTAATGTGTTGTTGGCAGAGTTGTGAACTGAGCCTATGCCCAAAAACATCATAATAACAGGAAAAGGACCCACATATACAATAATATGCCTGCCCCCATTTAATAATTCCATAAATTAATTAGCAATTAAATAAGGATTAAAATCGCCACTCCCTGACAGAATGACAGTTAGGATCAGTCACTTAGCACAGTGGCTGGTACACTGTAGGTGCTTAATAAATTCTTATTCCCTTGCTTTCTTAACTAGGTTATTACCTCTGTTATCAAGACACTTTTGTTCAAGATTAAAAGGGGATTCCCTCCTCCATTACTTACCAAAGTCTACCAAAATTACTTCTAATAATTGACCAGCCCTTACTTGCTTAAAACTCTGGTGTGCTCAATCCAGTAACACTTAAAGTTAGTGTCTCTGTGCCTCTACGTAACTCATATGACGATAAAACTATTTAGAACCTTCAAGTTTCCCTCTCTCCACCAAAAAACAAATATAAGCTTCCCAAACACAGGGGGTAATTTAGTTTTTGTGTCTATATCTATGTAATACAGAATGTAGGTACCTAGTAAATTGGACTCCCCCTCCCCCAAATGATCATAAACATTAGCTATTCCTGCACAGAACCCAACAGTGTAGCTGTTATAAAAGCACTTTTGTGGATTTCCCCTTAGTTTTACCAGAAATGCTGAATTTAGTCCAAGGAGTTACATTACCAGCAAACTATGTAGCAGATGGTGTAAAAGGGGGTTGTTGGGGTTTTTTTTGGTAACAATTCACATCTTTCTTTCAAAGGGGAGTACTGTCCTTCCTCTCTGCTCAAGAGAATATAAGCAGCATGCTTAAGTCATTCAACTAAATATACATGAAACAAAATCCACAAAATTAAAGCTAAAAATCATGATCTAGATAAGCCAAAGCAATGTGGTGTTCCCTTACTCTAATCACAAGCCACTCTTCAAAATGTTAGAACTGATATCTCTCCTGGGCAAAAAGTTTTACTTGAAAGGATCCTGATCCTTGTCTTTGAGGCCAGGACATACCCCAACATTTCCTAAAATAACAAATTTTTTTTTCTCTTACTGATAGCAATGTTATTTCAAAGTAATCTGCCAAAGGAGAATAACTAATTAAAAAAACAACAGAAATGAATAACTATTGTAATAGATGACTAGTTCTTACAAAGCACTTTAAGTTTTGCAAAGTGCTTTACATATATCATCTCAACTGATCCTCATAATGTCCCTGTTAGGGAGGTGCTATTATCATCATCCCCATTTTACAGATGAGAAAACTGAAGCAGACAGAGATTAAGTGCTTTGCCTAGGGTCTTACTTATGGTAGAAGGTGTCTGAATTGGATTTTAATTTAGGTCCTTCTGATTCTTGATTCAGCATTCTATCCACTGCCCTACCTGTTGACTGTTAGCATTTCCAGTATCTGTTTCTCTCCTCCATGCTTCTCATGAGAGTTTTGTCTAACTTCTTCCAGGGAGATTTTTTTTTAAACAAATAATGCTGTTTTGCTCTTTGCTCTTTGTTTATTCCCAGCCTGGTCATCAAGGTAGGAGGAGCTATGGGCACAGTCCACTGGATATACAAAGAAATGTATGTTTCATACTATATGTGAACTAGAAATATTTCTGTTTAATAGTTTAAGTGTTATTCCTTGATAGAGGGATTGGGGTTCATGATATGAGTCTACTTTCCTTTTCCTCTTCCCCTAAAAGTTCATATTTAAGAAAAATGATAATAGGCTCCAAAGGTATTCCTGCATGAGAAGCACCCTTCAACCAAAGCTTCCCTTGGAATAAGGTACATTAATATGTAAAGCTATGGACAATAGTTCCCTAATTATAATGATTTCTTTTTAATGCCTCCAAATGTTATGGACCCCACATTATAGGATTTATACTGTCAACATCTGTTGATTGAGAAGATATATTATGACCAAACTACTATGTAGTGTGCCTTTTAAATTCATTTATTACCTACAACATTTGATCTTTACATTTTTTTTGTTATACTACATTTGATAAACACTAATATAAATATTTGCATATGTAAAGAAGTATAGAAAAAAATATTGTATATTAAACTGCTATAGTTATCCTTTCCACATCACAACTTTCCCTATCAGGGTTTTGATATATTTCAAGTCATCATAAGAAATTAAATAGGAATTTGGGGGGGAGTTTTCAGAAGCTACAGACAACATAGAAAAAGTTTCGAAACTCAGAAATGCATAAAATATATGCATAGTATTGTATAATACCAGCATATTTTATCTTGAATACTATAATAATTCAGACTTCCCTGGTACAAAAGGAGGGCCAAAAATTTTTACACAGATTTTCCACATAGCAGGGAGGCCATAACCCTGACTCTTGCAATGTTTGTTTTTCAAAGTATATAATGGTTTGAGCACTTTACTCAAAGTTGTTCCACTTTTTGGTATCTCTATTCATCCTTTCTTTCTCTCCCTTTCCCTCCCCCCCTCCGTGTGTGTGTGTGTGTGTGTGTGTGTGTGTGTGTTTTAATGCTTCCGTGGTTTGGTATGGTGGCACATGTCTATAACTCCTGCTACCAGTGAGGCTGGGATAGGTGAATTACTACTGAACTTGAGAGTTCTGAATTTCAACAGGGCTAAGGCTATTGAATATCGACAGCAAATTTCACACCAGTAGTGAGCCCCAATGTAGTAAAGTCACCAGGCTACCAATGGAGGGAGAAACATCACAGTTTGGAAGCAGAGCAAGTCAAAGTTTCCATGTTGATCAGTAATGGAATTGGCTCCATGAGATAATACTATACTTTCAACCTGGATAAAATAGGGAGAGTCCATGTAACAAAGAAAGTTTCTGTGAACTTTTCTTTCTTTTCTTCTATTCCTTGGCATCATCATTATGATGGTTCATTATCATTATCACAATTTGATTCCAACTATTCCCTCCAAATCCACTAATAACACCAACCTCTTCAGTAACAAATAAGCACAGTCAATTAAAACAAACCCACGTGCTGACCATGTCTGAATACATGTATCCTAGTCTGCATCTCAAGTCCATGACCTCTCTGCTAGGATTTGAGCAGGCATATTGTTTGGTCATTGCATTGATCAAAGGTCTCAAGTCTTTCAAAGTTCTTTTTCCTTACAATGTTGCAATGATTGCATAAATTGTTGTCCTGGTTCTGCTCAATTCTATGTGGCTCAATTCATACAAGTCTTCCCAGGTATCTCTGAATTCATGCCTTTCATCATTTCTTATGGTTAGACAATGTTCTACTGCATTCATATGTCACAATTTAGCTATTCATTTCACAATAAATGAGTATTCCTTTAGTTCCAGTTTTTTATTATCAAAAAAGTATTGTTACATATACATATATATATTTCACTGTAACACTTTTATACATATAAATATATATAAATATATTCACATATATATCCTGTATATGTATAACTGTAACACTGTGTGTGTATATGCATATATACATATCCTTTCTCTCTTCTCTTCTTTCTTTGATCCCTTCAGGGTCATATGCCTAGCAGTGTTATCACTTTGTCAAATACAATACACAGTGTAATGACTAGGTGTGTAGTTTTAAATTTTTTTCCATAATATCTGTCCTAACTCACAACTCAAACAACAATGCGATAGTTTCCCTTCACATCCTCTCAAATAATTGTTATGTTTTTTTGGGGGGGGTCATCTTTACCAATATGATGAGTATGAGGTAGAACCTCAAATTTGTTTGAATTTTTATTTCTCTTACAATTGGTTATTTAAAGCATTCTATACAGTTGTTGATAGTTTTTTTATATTATTTTATATTATATTATTTATATACTCTGATCACTTATTTATTGTGGAATAGTTCTTGGTTTTTTTTTCTTTAAATTAGTTCTTTATCATTTTGAATATTAGACATTTATATGAGAAACTTGGAGCAAATACCCCCCACCACCAAGTAACTCCCTTCTTATTTTATCAGTATTGATTTTGTTTGATGTAAGTTTTTCAATTCTGTTGAATCAGACATCCATTTTAACTCCTATGGTACTTTCTATCCCTAGACAGATTTGACAAAGAACCCCTCTATCCATAGTTTTGGAAACTTTCCTTCTGTAATCCTCTAATTTGTTAATAATGTGTTGTTTCATATTTGACTTATGTATTCATTTGGAGATTATTGTGGCATTTAGCATGAGATGGTAGTCTGAACTTTACCTCTGTCAAACCATTTTCCAGTTTTTCCAACAGTAATTACTGAACAATGAGTCATTACCAAGTGGTTGGGTGTTCTTGAAGTTTATGAAACATGTTATTATATTTATTTATTTCTCTTATATTCCCAATAAGTCCCACTGATCATACTTTCTATTTTTTAATAAATAGTTTTGATAATACTATAAGGACATAATTATAGAAAATAAAGTATTATCATATAGTATGCAACATATCATATATTGGACTCATCAGCAAAGAGATGATAATTAAATTCTTGCAAGCTAATGAGATCATGAAAAGGAAGAGTATGCAAAGCATATTAATGAAAAAATATTAAAAATTAATAATTAATTAGTTATAAAAATTATTATGTGTATAACATTCTACTAAACACTAAGGACACAAATAGAAAAGTTAGGCTTTCTCTGCTCTCAAAGATTTCATATTCTAAAAGGAAAAGATATAGATATATAAAACAAAGATATCAGAGGTTTCAGCTGTAAGTCCTGTGAAAAGAATCTATGGTACGTAGGGAGTAGCAACAAAATATAGTAACACGTATTGTTCAATGTAATTTCCATTTATAAGATCACTTTGGTCTCTTATGTTGAACCATTTGATAGTGCCAAGGATTTTGGTGATAAGAACATTCTTTTTCGTCTTTAATAGCTATAGAGGTTGGATCACAAGGCCTTTCATCACAACATTTGCTTTCCTGGATTGTGGTTGTGCAGGCCAGGCTGGAAGCAGGGATATTAGTAGGGGAAATATTGCTGTTTCCAGGCTTCTTAGGTTTATCTGACTATCAGCAGCAGTTGATCAGCAATTGGTTGTGCTGATACTGGCAAGTCCCTTCTCACTGACAAACCAGTATCAGTTTGGCAAGGAGAAGAGCATTGGTAGCTCTGAAGAGAAAAGTTTTGTTTGAGAGAAGAGGGTGAAAGCTAGATTAAAAATGATTGAGAAGAGAGAGCAAAGGAAGAAATGACTGTGACTGCATGCAGCTTTTACTAATAATTTGACAGGGCAAAGAAGGAAGATATAAAGTGATGTCTTAAGGGAATTGCAGAGTCTAGAAAGGATTTTATTTGAAGATGGAGGAGACTTGGACATGTTCATCAGCAACAGGAAAGGAGCCAGACAGTAATTAAAAATTAGAGGATGGGTCAGATGATTGTGGAAGCAATCTGCTGAAGAAGACAGGAGGGGATGGGATCAAGGCAACACTCCTTTCCCTCGCCCCTCTTGGGTGAAGAGGGTTACCACTTCATCAGAAACCAAAGCAAAGGTGAGAATGAGGGATGGTGTCAAGGGCATGTGAGATGTAGAGAAATTAGTAAGACCAAATGCTCTCTGTTGCCTTAGTAAACCATTAGGGTAGAAGAGGGATGATGTATGAGATTTGAGGAGAGAAGGTTTAAAGCAGATGATCTGTCACAAAATAGATCATACTAACAGAATAATCAGTTGACTCTGGGAAAGTAATTGAACTAGCTGAGGAGTTCAAACTAATAAAAGTGTGATTTCTGTAACAGAAAATTTAGGTTCTTTGTGGCCCAGGTATCTCTAACATAAGGATTATGTATATATGTGTAGTTACAGTCAATCATCACAGAAGCATTTGTAAAGTTCTTTCTAAACTTTGAGACTCAAACAACTAGAGGGAGTCACCAAGAACCAATATTGACTCTGAGACAGTATATTAGTCAATTATACTTCCTAGTCATCTCCCTGATTTTTTCACTCAAAATACAGAGACATTTTATTTTTTGCCCTGATCTATGGTATCATTAGTGTAGGGAACTCTCTTTTGAGGAAATTCCTTCTAACTCAAATCAACAACTTGTTTGTAACTGATAATCCTAGAGAGGTGTTTAGGAACACTGAAAGTTTAAGTGGCTGGTCCACAGTCGCAGAGCCCCCACGTGTCAAAAAGCAGGATTTAACCCAATACTGTAAGACCCATTCTCTATCCACAGTGCTACATTGTTATCTCAAAGATTGTGATGGATATTTGCCATTACCACTACCACTACCAAAAAAAAAATACTTATATAAATAGGGAGTGGAGGAACTTGAAGAAGTTCTCATTAAGACAAAAAGTGATGAGAAGAAAAGAACAAGAGCCCCCAAATTCAGGAATATGGCATCATTGGATGACAGATTTAGAGCTGAAGGAACCCCAAAGGTCCTTTATTCCAAGCCTGTCAGTTGGCAATTGAGGCCAAAGGGATGTTTTTTGATATGTAAAAGGTCACATAATAAGTAGCAAAATTGGGATTCCAACCCCTTGTCTTTTGACTTCAAATCAAAGATTTTTTCTACTATGCCTTAGGTAGCAAGTTACCCTATGCAGGACAAAAAGTATACAATTTGCTTTAAAACAAATTTAATTATTTCATTACATAGTAATATAGGCAATTTCCACTTTTTTCCTCTCATATCAAGAATTGGTCAAAAATTACATGTGAGTTTGATTTGGGGTCCTATAAACACAGTGTGGCAGAGTGAATAAAGGGCCAACTTAGGAGTAAGAAAAACCTAAGTTCAAATTCTATCCCAGGTAACTCTTTAAGAGTGTAAATTACAAATTAAGTCAAATAAACAAGTATTTATTATATATAGTGGTCAGTCTGTCAGCTAGCATTTATTTTTATTTTTTATATATTTTTATTATTTTGTTTGTTTTCAGTGTTCTACAATCACTTCCATATAACTTGATTTTCCCCCCTCATTCCCCCTCCTTCCCTCCTCTCTCCCCCCCCTCCCTGAGATAGCATACAATTTTATATAGATTCTACACGTACATTCCTATTAAATATATTTTTACCTTAGTCATGTTGCATAGAAGAATTAAAATGAATGGAAGAAATCATAAAACAAACCAAAACATAATACAAAAGAAAATGATCTGACACATTCTGCAATCAAATTTCATAGTTCTTTCTCTGGATGTGGAAGGCATTTTGCCTTAAGAGACTATTGGGAATTTTTTTAAGTCCTTGCATTGCAATGAAGTTCTAAGTCTACCAGAAAAAATCCTCGCACACTGTGGTTGTTTCTGTGTACAAAGTTCTCCTGCTTCTGCTCCTTTATGTTCAGTATCAGTTCATATAAGTCTTTCCAGGCCTTTCTGAAGTCTTTTTATTCATCATTTCTTATAGAACAATAGTATTTCATTATATTTACATATTACAGTTTATTCAGCCATTCCCCAATTGATGGGCATCCCTTTGATTTCCAGTTTTTGGCCACAGCAAAGAGTGCTGCTATAAATATTTTTGCACAAGTGGGACCCTTTACCATTTTTATGATCTCTTGGGGACACAGTCCTATAAGCAATATTGCTGAGTCAAAGGGTATGCACATTTTTGTAGCCCTTTGGGCATGCTCTCCAGAATGTTGACTAGCATTTATTAAGTGTCTACCATATGTGAGGCATTATTCAAAGCATGGAAGGTAGACAGGCAAAATAAAGACAAAGACAAAACAAAACAAGAAAACCAGTCCCTATTGTCAAGGAACTCAGAGTCTAAAGGGGAAGACAGTTATAGACAAAAAAGATATATAAGTTTAAATTGGGGGTAGTCTCAGAGAGAAGGCACAAAGATCGAAGACTACTGGTATAGGCTTTTTACAGAAGGTAGGACTTTAATGGAAATTCAAATGAAACCAGGAAAGCCAGGAGGCATAGAAAAGACATAGAAAAATTCTGGGGATTGAGGATGACCAATAAAAATGCTCAGAGTCAAGATCCAGGATACTGTGTGCAAGGAACAGCAAGAAGGTTAGCATTATCAAATTGCACAGTACTTGCACAGGAATAAGATATAAGAAGATTGGAAAGGTAGGAAGGGGTCAGTTTTTTTTTATCTTCCTAATTAAATTTATTTTCAGTTTTCAATGTTCACTTCTACAAAATTTTGATTTTCAAATTTTCTCCCCATCTCCCCTCTGCCCCCACCCCAGGGCAGTGTATATTGTGATTACCTTTTCCTCCAGTCTGCCCTTCTTTCTATCCCACTTCCCCCTCTTATCCCCTTCCCTTCTATTTTCCTATAGGGCAAGATAGATTTCTATACTCCATTGCCTTTATGTCGTCTTTCCCAGTAGCATGTAAAAATGATTTTTAATATTAGTTTTTAAAAGTTTCAATTCCAACTTCTCTCCCTTTCCCCCTCCTCATCCACCCTCTTTCAGAAGGCAAGCAATTTGTTATAGGTCATACATGTGTAGTCATGCAAAACACTTCCATAAAAATCATGTTGTGAAAGACTAACTATATTTCCCTCTATCCTGTCCCGCCCTCCATTTATTCTATCCTCTTCTCTACAAAGGTGTTTGCTTCCAATTACCCCTTTCCCTGATTCTTCTGTGCCTTCTATTATCCCCACTTTCTTATCCCCTTCCGTCCGGTGTTCCTGTAGGGTAAGGTAAACTTCCATAACCAACTGAGTGTGTATGTTATTCCTTGCTGCAGCCAAATCCAATGAAAGTAAGGCTCACTTATTCCCTCTCACATTCTTCCTCTTCTCCTCTTTTGCAAAAGCTCTTTCTTGCCTCTTTTATGTGATATGATTTATGACATTCTACCTCTCCCTTTGTCTTTCTCCCAGTATATTTCTCTTAACACTTAATTTTAGTTTTTAGATATCATGCCTTCATATTCAGCTCACCTCTCTCTCTCTCTCTCTCTCGCTCCCTCTCTCTCTCTCTCTCTCTCTCTCTCTCTCTATATATATATATATATATATATATATATATATATATATATATATATATATATATATTTATCTCCTTCCTGTTAACCTTCCAGATTGTCTTGGAGTGGAAATTTGCTTCATTCTCTCATTTTGTGGCTTCTGCTGCTCTAGAATTTGTTGAGAGTTATTGTTTGCAAGTTTTTGAGGGGTTTGGGTGGAGAGTTCAAGCAGATCCCTGCTTCTACTTTGCCATCTTGGCTCTGCCCCACTAGGGGTCAAATTTTAAAAGACTAAAAGCCAAACAGAAAATTTTAGGCTTGATCCTAGATTAATAAGGAGATGTAGAATTAACTGTTACATTTGCCTTTTTGGAAGATTAATTTGAAAGTTAAATGGAGGATGGATGGGAATGAAGAGAGACTTGAAAAAGCAAGGAAGGCTTCCTTGAGGTAAGAAAGCCAGCTGGCAGATTATTGTAATTGTCTAAGCACGAAGTAGTGAGGGCCTGCACCACTGACCCTGCCAGAAGGTGGCAGCAGTGTAAGAGGAGAAGTGGGGTGTATCTGAAAGATAGAAACAAAAGGACATGACAATTGATTGAATATGGCAGTTGAGAGTGAGCAACTGAAAATGACATCTAGGTTGTGAAACTAGACTTAGATTCATAACTATCTGTCTATCCATCTGTACGTATCTCTGTGCATGTCACACACATATATAAGTATATGAAATGCTGCAACAATATTAAATGGAAATAATAACAAAAACAAAACTGAACATTATGGATTATTAATGATGTATAAGGATATTCATGGAGAAAAGTTGAGAAAAGATATCTTTTCCTCTTCTTTGCAGAGATGACGATCTGTGGGTGGATAATATTTCACCGACTATCAAACTTAAGTTTGATATGTTGGTAGGTTTCCCTGGACTGTGTTTTCCCCCTTGTTTTCTTTGTTTATCTTTTGTTACAAGGAAGGAATCAGTAGACAAGAGGAGAGGGGAGAATATGTGGGAACTAAAGAGATGTCAAAACAAAAAAATGTAAACAAATATTTAAAAGAAAGCATCAGTGTAACATAGAATGTAGAGGAAGGACTACATAAAAGTCAAAATTTCACACAAACTCCTTTATTTTCTACAGTAATACCGACTCTCAGTATATCCATGGTGGTTGAGGGTGGGGATGGGGAAATTGTTCTAACTCAGGAAAAGCAGTATTCTTTCATCAAGGATCTGACTTTGGAATCAGAAGACCTAAGTTTGAATTCCAGCTCTCTTCCTACCTGAGTGACAAGTCACACCACTGTACTGAGACTTCAATTACCTCAACTGTAAAATGAACTTACCAAGCTAGAGTTCTAATATCACTTCCAGCTCTAAACCTTATCATCTTGGGATGAACATATCCCTGGAGAATTTTTAGATCCCCTTTTTATTGGCTCTGTATTTCTAGATCAAAAAGTTTCTGGGTCATTGGTTTACTGAGGCCATTACCATATGTTCCTAATTCTCAAGTCAAGTAAGTCCTCTACTACAACCACTAAAATTAGCTTGCATTTGTATAGTATGAGTCACTTTTAATGGAGTTTGAATCAATCCTAAGAGATTTAAATATTTAGGTTTTAAGACTATACGTTTTAGAGACACCATAGAGCCTCTCTCATGTTCAGTTGTCCCAGAGACATCTCCCAAATAGTCTTCCCATCATAGCATTGATACAACTAGGATTGTAGAAAGGACACACTGAGTTGTTACTGGGGCAAGATTTCCTGTAAATTGGTATAATTTTATGTAAATCATTAAGTAGGATGAGTTAGTGGGGTCAAGGCAGAGGGTTAACAGGTAGTAATTATTGAGGAACAAATTACTTGACATTTGCAAAGCTCTTAGATCAGTGCCAAACATACAGTAAGCATTTAATAAATGTTTGTTCCCCTCCCCCCTTTCTTTCCCTCCTCTTTCTTTAGTCCCAGAAATCTCTCTCCACTACAGGCCAATGGCAGTCCAAACCCTGCCTCTGACCAGCATTCAGACCATGATTCAGATCAAACATAGAGAGGTCACTTGCAGACCAAAAGTACATTAGTTAATTGAGAAGGCTCATAGAAACATCTCACTACCTCCATTAGAACAATACATGTGGTTTGTTGCTGAGTATACTTAATCTTCTACTGACTCCAGTGAATAACTAGCAAAATGAGAGGCATGCGAAGGGTGAGATACAAGTGTGACACTTGAAATGCCAGCTCCATTTATTTGCCTGCATGGTTTTGGCAGTCAAACATATCCCTGGAGAGTCTCAGTTGCTGGGTACAGGCCTGCTTGGGTTACAAAAAAAATGATACTTCAACACAGAGATTGGGCTTTGAAATAGGATGAAGCTATTACAGAATGTTTATAGGGAGAGATTAGTCATACCAGCTAACTGTTCATAGAACAGATCTATACATATTCAAAAGTTCTCTATTTTAATGAATGGGATATTTGTGAGTGGGACTAGTAGCTTGGGTGTCTCAGATGAACAAAGATCCTCACTCTGGAAAGTTCAGAAATTGTCTAGTGATTGTCTTATCCTTCCATTTTCATCCCATAAAATTGTTCTCCAAATTACAGGGAAACCTCCCCCTCCTCTGCCCCCCCCCACTTTTTTTTGTGTCTCGTGCACCCTTTAAAAAAAAATAAATTATTCAGTGCCCCCTGCCAATCTTTCTTTAACTCTTTAATGTTTTTTTATCTGTGTCTTTTCAAGAAAATACATAAAATACATATTTTAAGTGATGCATCTTAAATTTAATAATTTATTGTAAATTTGTGGGTCTTTGTTGCATTGAAATTTTGATGACAATATTATGTCATGCAACCATATAGTATCATATTGTAAACGAATCACTACACGTACATATTCCATGCATATTCATGCCATATGCATGCTGGATTTCCTGACAACGAGCGACACGCTCATCTGCCAACACTTGCTTGTTAAGACCTGTCAGTGAACTTGACCACTGAATGGTTATAAATTTTGTGTGTTTATTTAGAAAATAATTTAATCACTATGACTTTAACTCTGTTATACAACAGATGAAATATAAATGTTTTTTCAAAATTTTCTTCTTTTCTTATGCTTCCACAGCCCCTTTATTTTTCCAATGCCCCCAATTGCATCAAAGGTTACTAGCAGCCCCCTGGATCATTCCAGCATGACACAGGGAACAGTATCACCCACTTTGGCAATCTCTGGTAACTCTTACCCTAAATATTCCTCCTGCATGCTTACTTCTTCACTAATTCAACTTTCTTATTTGCACCTTTATCCGAAGAGCCTTTTGAACTTCTGGAGTCAGCAACGGTGTTCCTATAGTTCATGTTTCTGGATGCTTAGGATATAGGTAGCATAGTATAATGCCTCCTGGAATGCTTTTGGCCCCTTTGCATAACTTAGCATACCCCTCTTCCCTTGACCAAAGGCTTTTTTGTGGTGATTGTTATGCTCTTACATTGGCTTATATCCTTCATCCTTGCAAAAATAATCATGGAAATTGGGAATGGAGAAAAGAATTGGAGAAATTTTTAAAAATCGTAAGTTCAACACTTTAAGATGCTCATCCACTCCTTCCTAAAACATCACTTACAAGTTTGGAAACTGGAAATATCATGAAGCCAACAACATATATAGAATACTGGTGTAGGCATGTATATCAGTATATACATATGGAAAATGAACTGAGGATCATAGAATGGAGTTGACCCCAGATCTAGAATAAGAGATTACTGGAGTGAATTTTGATTGTTTTTTTTTAAGTTGTTAAGTTCGTTTTGTTAGCAACAAACATCTGTTGATATGAATTTATTCCATACAGGATTTATGGGATGAAATAAATACTAAACTACTGAAGTCAACAAAAACAATGGAAGGGTAAAATTGGGATTCTAGGCTAGAGGAAGTTCCCAATCTGACTGAAATGACTTCTTTCCAAAGAAACAGGAAGACTTGCTGAATGAAGCTGAAGCAAAATTCAGAGGAAGGCAACTCTGATCCTCATTAATGCACCCATTTCCCCAGAGGTCAATAGAGCTTTACATTTATGGCATGATGGGGAACTGGCCTGTGGGGGCCTTGATGTGTGTTCAGTGTGCTTTGCTGCATATCTCTATATAGGAGAACTTTGAGCCTATTTCTGGAAATGTATTAATGTAATGGAGAGGCCCTCCCTCTACTACCTCTTATTCAGAGCATGCCAAGGCATTCAATGATTATTTCCAGTTGGCTTGCTGCATGGTAACATAAAGAAAAACCTTGTAATGATCTAATGAGCCAGAACTGAACATCATACCAAAGAGAAACTGCTATAAGCCTCTGGGTGGACTACCTCACTCAGCCTGTCATGTGGCTCTGAAAGAGATATTTTATAACCAAAAAGATTGCCATACGTCTTTGTTCTTCTCACTCAAAAGCTGTCATAAAGAGAAAAGGAAATTGCATGGGTTTGTGCCTTTTGTTTATACACTCAGATCCAGTTCAGTAACCAATTAAAAGACTTGATCATCACACAGTAAGTTCATCATATTACCTGTGCATTCTATGAATAGAGGAGGGGGAGAGCAAGGCTCTGTTGTGTGACATTACACATTTCCAAAAGTAGGCTTAAAAGCCTCCACGTGGATAGACCAAAGTAGGCAGAAGGCATGGCACATGTTCCAATGATGGGGAGCTCCATTGGCCAGTCTCCCACAACACACACACACACACACACACACACATACACACACAAAATGTCTGTCCTTCACTTTTTAAGAGGACCAATAACGTCACAGGTGGTCTTGACTCATGCATGAATTGAATTTAAGTGAGGCAGAGTTGTACAAGTCATCAGTCTCAATCTCTCTCCCAAAGTCATAGAAGTCCAGTGGCAAGAAAAAAGACCAGATAACTGGTGATGGTCTGAGAAACAGTGGATGACCTGAGCATCTTTGATCGCTGACCAAGCTCTTAAAGCTCCACAGCACCTGCTTCAGCTGCCTTCATGGCCCATTCCTGTGGGGGAAGACTTCACATGATGGGGATCGATACTCTCCCTAACTCACTGATGGCTTTGAGGTCTGTTGATCACCCTCAACCTTGGTTTAACCTGTCTGCTGAGATGATTTACCAGGTTTACCAGTGGCCACCGTGGATACTACAGCTTCTTGGAGCCACAGGCGAGAGGTGGGTGAAGGTGAACACCGAAGGTAGATGAGCAGCCCTGAAAAGGGCTCAGCAAACCCTAAACCAGAAATACTAATCCTCTTTGAACGTCCCATACACACACAGACACACGGACACACACACCACACCACACCACACACACACTCTAGGTTCTAGCAATATGTCATGTAAAACGTATTTCATGGCCAGATGAATTTGGTAAATACTGAATTAGTCAATATCATTAGGTCTCAGTACACGTTAGTGGATATAAAATCTTTCAAGTTAAAACATGCATTTTCATTTTTATGTGTATTTATATAAGCATTTTTAATCTATCCCTCCCAAACCACACCACTTAAGAAACATTTTAAAGACAAAACCTTATTACAGATATGCATAGTCCAACAAAACAAATTCTGGCATTGGTCATGTCTTAAAATATAGTCAATTTATGAATTTTATATTAATCACCTCTCTAGCATGAGGTGAGTGGAAGTTTCATCTTCAGTCTTTTGGACTCATTACTTCATGGATTAGCATTCTAAAGTCTTTTTAGACTTTTTAGACATAGTAAACCATATAATAGCTCACTTTGAGTGTATATATACACTTGATTTCATTATAAATACATAAAACTCTTTGAAAGAAGAATATAAAGAGGTAGGGAGACTTAAACAGATTTAAACTAAGTAAACAGTACTTAGTGTGCAAATAAAAAGAATAAAATTCCCCTGTAGCAATTTGGGATTAGAGCATTGCTTAACCTACATTTCAATTGAGTGACAAGATGATGAGACCATGTGCTCTAAGTCTGAATTAAAAGAAGCCAGTGAGAATAGAAGAGAGAGTAAGTTTCTCCAGTTTTTGGAGACAAGAATAGCTGAATTTGATAAGGCAAAAATGAAACAAAGTTCAGTCGTATTTCATGCATTCATTATTATTCTCACAGATGTTCAAAGATCTTGTATGGAAATACTGGTGTCGGGCTTCATTTCCTAGAAAAACAGCTCAGTGCCTTTTAATCAAAAGAGATCTGATAATTGGGCTCTAAAGAACAAGGGTGGACTTTCCCCAAAATTCTCAGTCATCTGTCTGAGAAACAACAGCCAGGAGGCTCTCAGAGCAAATGGCTGGGAAGAAACTGAAAGCATTTTCCATAATGGGGTGTTGCCAACCTGCTGGCAGAACATCAAATGGGTTCTTAAATCCTAACAGTCATTGATGAGAGAGAGGGAGAGAGAGAGAGAGAGAGAGAGAGAGAGAGAGAGAGAGAGAGAGAGAGAGAGAGAGAGAGAGAGAGAGAGAATGTCTTTAAAAACAAATTAAAATGTGGTCAAATCCCATTTTATAGCTTTTGAAAAAAATTCAAACAAAAAAAACTTTTCTGTGAAAATACCATAGAGTTGTTGATATGGGTGGAGTAACAGTGAATAATAGTGAAGCTATCAGAGTCATCCTGGCTTCATCTCACAGACCATGGAAACTCCTGGTTAGCTATGGGAAAGACTTGAAAGCGAACTAATTACAAAATCAACTCCCAATTTCTAAAGACCCTAGAGATGCCCCTCTTTTCAACTGAGCCTATGTTGGACTTAATAGATACTACTTTATATAATAATGCTCCTTAGAAACTCTGTCAGCCAGATTTTCTCAGGGAAAATCAAAAAATATCAAAATCAAATCAGTTAATTTTGTTTCTTGCTAGAAGTTCAATGGAAACTCCAAGCACTCTTCCGGAGCTTATAGTAGCTTTTAGTTTTCTATACACCAGTGAGGAGGGTCATATTTAGAATATGTAATATACTTATAACCTACAGCTCAATGCCTACTTGCATAAGAGTTTCTTTATTGATGGAGATTGATTACTCTGAACTAAACCTGCATGGGGAACTGAGTTATCAAAAGTTTGGGGGCAGCTAAGTGGCATAGTGATTGTGTATTTATCCTTCCTTCTTGAAGAGGACCGTGACATCAAGATAATGACATGACTTGCAGTTGACTTCAATTTGAGTGAGGGAAGGCTGTTCAAGGTCACCAGCCTCGCTTTCTTCTCCAGAATCATCTGGGTCCAGTGGCCAGATATTGGTGGCACAGTGGATATAGCATTAGATCTAGAGTCAAGAAGAACTGGGTTCAAATATAGCCTCGGACACAGACTAGATGTGTGACACTGAGCAAGTCATTTCACCCTTTTTTACCTCAGTTTCTTTATCTATAAAACAATCTGAAAAAAGAAATAGCAAACCACTCCAGTATCTTTGCCAAGAAAACCCCAAATACGGTCATGAAGAATCAGACATGACTGAAATGATTCAACAATTGGAAGAAGAGACAGTCTGGTCTTCTGACTTTCAACTACAAGAAAGACATGTGGAGATTCTCCTCAGGTTCCTGAAGGAAAAGAAAGACTAAGAATAAGTTGACATGTAGAGGAACCAGCACTTCTATCATTTCAGCTTCTTTCCAGAATCTTCCTTTCCCTTCAAGAACATGAAGAAAATTTTGAACCACATGCCCTCCTTTTCAAAGCAGAAGAACACAATTTTTTTTCTCCCAAGCTCTCACCAACTTTCAACCCTCACACAGCCTCTGAGCACTGAGTAATTAACCTCCAATAATAAAAAGAATTTCTAAAGCTCCTTAAGGGCAAGGACAGCTTCATTTTTGTCTCTATATCCCCAGCCCCTCTTACAGTGCCTAGCACATTGTAGATGATTAATAAATGCTAATAGATTACACCAACAACAAAACCCAAAATGTTCCATAGCCAAATCAATTCCCAGGAAACACTTGAGTTCTCTGTTCCCAGAACATGTTAATAAATATAAAAGTACATTTAGTTTGATAATTCAAATATCTGTGACATCATCAGTGTGGATACTTCTCCACTGATGTAAGTCCTCTAACTTAGTGGTGAGTCTTTTAGAATTGCTGCTGTTGTTCAGTCGTTTCAGTCATATTCTCATATTCAACTCTTCCTGTCTCCATTTGAGGATTTCTTGGCAGAGATACTGGGGTGGTTTGCCATTTCCTTTTCCAGATCATTTTGCAGATGAGGAAACTGAGACAAATTGAGTGAAGTAACTTGCCAGGGTCACAAAAGTGTCTGAGGTCAGAATTAAACTCTGAAAGAGGAGTCTTCTTGACATAAGGCCTAACACTATCCACTAGTCCACCTAGCTTCTCCCTTTTAGAATTACTGTGGATAAAAATGTGTCACTACCTCCAGTAAGCCACTTTGATATGGTTGCTCTCAGATATAAGTTGGTCCTAGGGCAACAAATCTAGAGTCTATCATCATCCCACATGGGAATTCTTTCCAGTTTAGGAATATCTTGCCCAGCATAACCATTTAGATTATGGTAACCAGGGTACCTTCATGCTATGGTGGGGAATTGGAATGAGATGTTAGTCAGAGAGCAAATCATATGTACTTTAAAAAAAAGTTAGTTCCTTTTAAGTAATCATTCACTGACACTTGAAACCCACACTTATATCCCCTGAAGGAAGCCAAGAATTGCTATCAAAGAGCAGTGACATGATCCGTACACTTAAAGTAAGGTATCCAATGATTGTTCCAGTCAAAGACAGAACCTCTCCCTGGAGGAATATAGACAAAGACAGAGAAAATATTTATTAAGCATTTGGCTAAGTGTTGGGAATACAAATACAAGCAAAAAATAAAGCAGTCCCTGTCCTCAAAGAGCTTATATTTTATTATTACCACATTAGTATAGTTGATTACCATATTACTAATGGAAGAAAACAACAAATTAAAAGGAATCAAAAAGTATGTCAGGGAGAAGGGAGAAGCCACATGAACCTGGGACAAGGTAGAATTCCCTAAGACTTCACCATATACTCAACTCAGTCATGGGTTGAACTAAATTTGAAGTGATTATGTCTGCTATGGGGACTTACTTAAATGAAGGTTCTGAGGACAAATTTACTAGATGAAGAAGGAGGCTGTAAAGGTAGAAGTACTGCCAATGTGAGAAGGTCATTAGAGGTTGAAAAATACTGTGAAGGTTCATGGGATGAGCAGGGTTTGAAGTGAACACAGCTCTTGTGCATTATCCCTCAAGTGTAAGTTCTGGAAATGAACTCTCTAGTTGGAGGAGGGCATCGATATATACTATGAACTGATCTCAAAACTGGGCCATGGAATGATAGCTAATCAAATAAATAGCAGTGTATTGTGAGGGTTTAAATGACCAACATCACACAATGGATCCCGTAGACTAGATGCACCTGAGGTATTGAAGGAAATGTCAGAGATTATCTAGTTTGATGTAGTTTACACAATGAGGAAATTTAGGTCAAGAAAAATACAGTTTGGTCACATAGAAGGTTAGTGACAGAATCCAGGTCTCCAGAAAATATACCTTCCATATGCAGAAAGTCACTTCCATTATCTGCCTTCCCAAGAACAGAGGGTTTATAGGATCATAGGTTTAGACCTGGGAAGAATCTTAAAGTCATTTAGTCCCATCACAAAATTCTACAAGTGGTTAAACTGAGGCCCAGGGAAGTATTAATGACTTGCCCAAAGTTGTATACATTATAAATGGTATAATCAAAATTTGAATCCAGGCCCTCTGGCTCTAATATTCCCTCCATTGTGCCACACTGTTTTTCAGTTTTTATCCTAAGTTACAAAGGTGATCTTAAGATAAGATCCTTGCTGCATACCTCCACTACCTAAAACCTGAAAAATGTCAAGACTAGGTTTAAAGTCTTCATAGAGATTACAACATAGGAAGGCCAGTTTGGAATGATTATTACAACTACATGTCCCTGGAAAATTGATTACTAAAATAATGTCACAGGGGCTATCTCTTAGCAAGACAGTGGCAGTATGGTAGAGTAAAGACAATAAAGAATAATGAACCAATCATCTGAGAATTTTATATTCTTGACTCTGATACTAAGCAGACATGACTTTGAACAAGTTGCTATGCATCCATGCATCCTCTTTTTCATCTTTAAAATGAAGATGAAACCAGATGAAATCTAATCTCTAAGATTCAATGAATTGGAAATTATAAACTCCTTGAAATCAGAAATTCATTTATTCAGGTATATTGAATAACTTATTCATTTTTTTCTTTTTTTCTTTTCTTTTTTTAATTTATTTTTAGTTTTCAACATTCACTTCCACAAGATTTTGAGTTCCAAATTTTCTCCTCATCTCTCCCCTCCTCTCATGCCAAGACAGCATACATTCTGATTATCCCTTCCCCCAATCTACCCTCCCTTTTATGACACCCCTCCCTTCTCTTATCCCTTTCCCCTCTATTTTTTTATAGGGCAAGATAGATTTCTGTATCCCATTGCCTGTATGTCTTATTTCCCAGTTGCATATAAAAATAATTTTTAATATTCATTTTTAAAATTTTGAGTTCCAACTTCTCTTCCATCCTTCCTCCCCACCCACTGCCATTGAGAAGGCAAGCAATTCGATATAGGTTATACATGTGTACTAGTCATGTTGTGAAAGACTAACTATATTTTCCCTCTATCCCATCCTTCCCCTCATTTATTCTATTCTGTCTTCTGGCCCTGTCCCTCCTCAAAAGTGCTTACTTCTTATTACCCCCTCCTCCCATTTGCCCTCCTTTCTATCATCTGCCCTACCCCTCCACATTCACCCTCACTTATCCCCTTCCCCACTCATTTCCTGGACTGTTAAGATAAATTTTCATACAAAATTGAGTGTGCATCTTATTCCCTCCTTAAGCCAAATTCAATGAGAGTAAGGTTCACTCTTTTCCTCTCACTTCCTCTTCCCCTCCATTGAAAAAACTTTTTCTGGCGGAGCCAAGATGGCGGAGTAGAAGGACGCACATTTATGAGCTCCAAGCCCACAACCCATGGAATTGAGGTAAAAGGAGATCCCCATAAATTCTGAATCTCTGCAGGGGGTGCATAAACATAGGGGAAGAGATTTCCGTTCCACTGAACCCTGGAGAGCCGTCCCCGGGGTCCATCGCTCTCCGGAAAGCGGACCCCACCCCCACCCCTGGCCACGACCCAGAGAAGCTGACCCGAGCAGACTTCAGAGAGGGAAGCTCCGGGGGAAGCTCCGGCAGCCGGGAAAGTCCCTCCGCCCACAGAAGCTACAGGTCAGTAAGAAAGAAGGCTGCGATAGGGGAGGGGAGCGGAGCCTCTCCGTGACTCGGGCCCCCTCGGGAGGAAGCGGCGGCAGCAGAGACGGGGGGCAGGAAGCAGTGGAGGCAGAGGCGTGGGCGGGAGGCTGAGGCGGCAGCGGCCCGGGACTCAGGAATCCCCCAGCAGCAGGTAGGATCTTCAATACTGAAGGTTTTTCCAACCTGAGGGAGCCGAGCCGGGGAGACGGCCCTGCCCCCACCCTGCTCTACTGCTGAACGCCTCTGAATAAAACCCCCAAGGGAGCTGAGCATAGCAGGCGGGGCCCCCCACCCCGCCCCCACCCGCTCCGTTCCTGAAAGTCTCTGCAGAAAGCCCCTGAGGGCCCAAGCTTAGGAGGCGACCCTGCCCCCACCCCTGCGCCAGAACTAAAGCTTGCCGCGGGAAAGCGCATTTGAATCTCAGAGGCCAAGCACTAGCTGGGCGGATCCAGGCGGGGGTGGAAAGGAATCTCAGAAGTCAAGTAACTGGCTGGGGAAATGCCTAGAAAGGGGAAGAAAAATAAGACTTTAGAGAGTTTTTTCCAACAAATGCAAATGAACCCGACCTTCGGATCTGATGGGGAGGATGAGAACGTATTTTTCCCATCAGGGAAAGATGTGGAGGGCGGGGCCTCAGTACCCCAGACACCCCAGGGGGGTGTTGGGTGGGCTCAGGCCTTGGAAGAGCTTAAAAAGGATTTTGAAAAGCAAGTTAGACAGGTGGAGGAAAGACTGGGAAGAGAAATGACAAAGATGCAAGAAGAGTATGAAAAAAAGGTCAATATCTTGGTAAAGGAGACCCAAAAAAATGCTGAGAAAATTAACACCTTGAAAAATAGGCTCACTCAATTGGCAAAAGAGGTTCAAAAAGCCAATGAGGAGAAGAATGCATGCAAAAGCAGAATGAGCCAAATGGGAAAAGAGGCTCAAAAGCTCACTGAATTTAATAGTTCTCTCAAAATTAGAATGGAACAGATGGAGTCTAATGACTTTATGAGAAACCAAGAAATCACCAAACAAAACCAAAAGAACGAAAAAATGGAAGAGAATGTGAAATATCTCATGGGAAAAACAACTGACCTCCTGGAAAATAGATCAAGGAGAGACAATTTAAAAATTATGGGACTACCTGAAAGCCATGATCAAAAAAAGAGCCTAGACATCGTCTTGCATGAAATTATCAAGGAAAACTGCCCTGACATTCTAGGACCAGAG
Source organism: Bettongia penicillata ogilbyi (assembly GCA_023548195.1). Classification (NCBI taxonomy): domain Eukaryota; kingdom Metazoa; phylum Chordata; class Mammalia; order Diprotodontia; family Potoroidae; genus Bettongia; species Bettongia penicillata. The sequence continues at coordinate 3,812,166 of JAJHZJ010000020.1, read as the reverse complement.
GGCAAAATAAGTATTGAAAGAATCCATCGATCACCACCTGAAAGAGATCCAAAAAGAGAAACTCCTAGGAACATTGTGGCCAAATTCCAGAACTCCCAGCTCAAGGAAAAAATCTTGCAAGCAGCTAGAAAGAAACAATTCCAGTACTGTGGAAATACAATCAGGATAACCCAAGATCTAGCAGCTTCTACATTAAGGGATCGAAGGGCATGGAATAGGATATTCCAGAAGGCAAAGGAACTAGGACTGAAACCAAGAATCACCTACCCAGCTAAACTGAGTATAATACTTCAAGGGAAAATATGGTCTTTCAATGAAACAGAGGACTTTCAATCATTCTTAATGAAAAGACCAGAGCTGAAAAAAAAATTTGACTTTCAAACACAAGAATGAGAAGAAGCATGAAAAAGTAAACAGCAAAGAGAAGTATTAAGGGACTTACCAGAAATGAACTGTTTATATTCATACAGGGAAAGACAATATTTCTAACTCTTAAAACTTTTCAGTATCTGGGTAGTTGGCGGGACCACACATACACATGTACACGCATGCACACACATACAAAGATAGAGAGCACAGATTGAACTGAATAGGATGGGACCATACCTTAAAAGAAATTAAGGTAAATGGTGAGAGGGAAATGTAGTGAGAGGAAAGAGCGGGAAATGGAAGGGGGTAACTATATGTCATTTAAGAGGCAAGTAGGAGATTTTTTTTAGTGGAGGGAAAAAGAGGAGAGCTGAGGAAAAAACAAACAAACAAACAAAAGTTTACCCTCATCACATTTGACTAAACGAAGGAGTGAAATGCACACTCATTTTGGTATGAAAACCTATCTTACAGTATAAGAAAGCGGGGGAGAAGGAGATATTGGGGGGGATGATGGAAGGGAGGGCAAAGGGAGGAGGGAGTAATTGAAAGTCAACACTTGGGGAGGGACAGGATCAAAAGATAGAAGAGAAACAATGAGGGGCAGGTTAGGAGGGATGGCAATTCAGTTAGTCTTACACAACACGACTATCAGGAAGGTCATTTGCAAAGCAACACAGATAAGGCCTATAATGAATTGCCAGCCGTACCAAAGGGAATGGGTGGGGAGGGAGGGATGGGGAGAATTTGGAACTCAAAGTTTTAGGAACAATTGTTTAGTATTGTTGTTGCAACTAGGAAAGAAGACATACAGTTAATGAGGAATAGAAAGTCATCTGGACCTATAGGAGAAAAGAGAAGATGGAGACAAGGGAAGGGAGGGATGACAGAAGAGAGGACAGATTGGAGATAGGGAAAATTAGATTGCTTGGGGTATTGGGGTGGGGGGAGGGGATAAAAGGGGAGAAAATTTGGAACCCAAAAATTTGTGAAAATGAATGTAAAAAGCTAAATAAATAAATAAATAAATAAAAAACACTGCAAAAAAAAAAAAGAAAGAAAAAACTTTTTCTTCACTCTTTTATGTGAGAGATAATTCTATTTCTCCCTTTATCCTTTTCTCAATATATTCCTTCATCACCTCTTAATTATATTTTTTAGATATCATTCCTCCATATTCAATTCATACTGTGTCCTCTGTGTGTGTGTGTGTGTGTGTATGTAATCCGTCCTACTACCCTAATACTGATAAAAGTCTCAAGAGTCACAAATATTTTCTTTCCATGTAGGAATGTAAATAGTTCAACTTTAGTAAGTCCCTTATGATTTTTATTTCCTGTTTACCTCATCATACTTCTCTTGATTCTTGTATTTGAAAAGTCAAATTTTCTATTCAGTTCTTGTCTTTTCATCAAGAATGCTTGAAAGTCTTCTATTTCACTGAATGGTCATTTTCCCCCTGAAGTATTATATTCAGTTTTGCTGGATAGGTGATTCTTGGTGTTAATCCAAGCTCCTTGGACCTCTGGAATATCAAATTGCAAGCCCTTTGATCACTTAATGTAGAAGCTGTTAGTTCTTGTGTTATCCTGATTGTGTTTCCACAATACCTAAATTGTTTCTTTCTGGCTGCTTGCAGTATTTTCTCCTTGACCTGGGAGCTCTGGAATTTAGACATGAAGTCTGGAAACCACAACAGGTACCAGTGATTCAGTCCCATCTGTGCCTACATGACCCACACTGGTGTGATAGACACTTCCCAACAACCTTCCAGGCTGTCTTAGGCTGGAGATTTGCTTTACTTCATCATATGGGTTTGGCAGCTTCAGAATTTGTTTAAAGTTATTTTTTATATGTATTTACCTGGGTTTGGGGGGAGAGCTCTAGCAAGTCTCTGCATTTACTCCACCATCTTGGCTCCATTCTCCAATTTATTCATGTTTATACCTAGATTAGGTACTATTTACATGTGATACCCTCTTAGTAAAATTGAAATTAATTTGGATCTTCCATTTCAATATAACAACTTGGGTTAAAGGTACTCTGTGTATCCAATATATATGTGCATTCAAAATTGTAGTGTATAAGCCTTCACTTAAGTGTTTACTTTTGCTAATCAGCCAAAGTATACAATTGGTTCAAAACCAGGGCATTTAATTAAAAAAAAATAAGTAGCATTGGACAACTGGAAACAGGGGACCCAGAGTGAGAAGACTGAGCTGTGATACAGATAAAATATATCTGTAAATTTTATTTATATATATAATATATATTGTATATAAATTTTATTTATATATAATATATTATATATATATATATATATATATAAATTTTACTAAGCCCTTTCTTCACAAAAACAGTATTACTCCACTAAAAAAGTATTACACCATTTTACAGGTAAAAAAAAAACATACTGAGGATGAAAGAAGTTTTTGCCTTGTCCATTATGACCAGCTGGTGTTAGAGAGGTAGGATCTTTCTGCTACTTGCTAACTGTGTGACTTTGGGCAAGTCACTTCATTTCTTTGCCCTGGGATTTTTTATGAACCGGGTCATCTCCATGATGCCTTCTAGACAGAAATCATTTGATCCCCTAAACTCAAGTATTCTTTCTAGTATATCACTCCTCATTCCATTTACTGGTTTCTGAATGTTACATAGCAACACATTACTTTTTAAAAAAATTTTACCCAAATTATATTCTTAATTCACATTTCATTCAAATAAAAAGTTTGGAAGACTCTGATTTATGAAATTGACTCAAAATCCAATGTCTTATTCCATTTTCAGTTCTTTATGTCAAGAATCATAATGGTAAATTAGATTCAGACATTGCTGGGGCCTAACACTGACATATAATCTCATTCCTCTACCATGCAAATACATGACCTGCATTCCCCAAATGGGATCTGGTCACTCAATAGTCATCTATGACCTTAGAACCACAGGAAAGCAGTTTTGGACTTGGATCTTATTTCTCACTTTGGGGGTTCCTCTGTAATCACAGTATTTATGACTCATGTTTGCTCCCAACTAGTATTCCTGTAGGGAAGATCATAAGTTTTTCCCCCAGTTCTACTCTAGGGGTATTTGCTCTCCTCTTGCAAGCAACAGAAGCTATGAAGATTTCTGAATTTTGATAGGACTTATTGCAATACACATTTTACCTGATTGCACATATATAACCTACTTCAAATTGCTTACTGTCTGGGGGAGTGAGGATGTGGAACGGAAAAAATTTAGACCTCAAAATTTTATATTATAAAAAATGAATGTAGGAAATGCCATCTTGTTATGTATCGTGGGTTAATGTTTCCTTGATTGAGTGGGAAGGACATTCTTTAGTTTAACATTCCTTACCCTTCCTTGACGCCAAAGGCATAGAAGTCCTAGTACCCTATGAGAACTGGTGTTGGAGGATTTAAAGGAATTCTCATTTCCCCACAGGAACACTTCTCTGAGCAACATGGCCATTTCCCGGAGTGAATGAACAGGTAGTGAAGAGTGGCTGTTTGACCTGAATTATCTTTTCATCTTTAGGAATTACGTCCTTTTAATCTTTCATTATTAGTGAAATCATTTTTATTTCATTTTATGGTCCATAAGTACCTCATTGCATTCAACCCTGAGCCTGATACTGTTCTGGTCTGAGTTAGGCCAGCCCAGAATTCCTGTCCTCTCTGAAGCTTATCCAGAGAATAGTAATGCTCCCCCATCTCTCTCCTTTCTTTTCTCTCTCTCTCTCTCTCTCTCTCTCTCTCTCTCTCTCTCTCTCTCTCTCTCTCTCTCTCTCTTTCTCTCTCTCTCTCTCTTAGCAATGGCAAGTTCAGATATGATGACTGAAGATCTCAAGTTTTTTTTTTTCCTTTAGGAGGAGTATCCCTCTGCATAAATAAGTACTCTGCCTTTCATGAGTACTGACAAAGATTTTGATTTATCTCTCTTAAGTCCCAAAGAACCTCTGCAGGCAACTGCATGTCATTAATCAAACACCCTAGACTAAGCTGTTTACTAGCCCCAGACATTGGATATAGCACAAACAAGAAAAACTGGCAATGGATCCCCCTCCCTCCTGCCCACAAACAGGGTTCCTTGGCTAGAAGTGGCTGGAGGTGTGGTCCCTGGAAACAGTTTTGACAATTTTTCCCATCATTATTACTCAGTTTAAGTAAAGTCCATAGCAAATCAAGGAAAATTCTGACATATGCAGGAATATTACCATTATCAGGATAATGAGTTCTTTTATAGGAAAAATAGAGAGAGGAATATCTCTCCTCTCCTGTAAAAACCTCCATCTCAGTCTATAATATTTATCTGTATATCACTAATTTTACAGATTAAGAGGAGTGGAATAAGGGGAGAATATCAGTAATTTATGTAATAATATTTCTATTTTGTTGATATTGTAGTACAGGGCATGAGTTCTATAAATATCACAATCTCCTGGTTGGACCCCCTCATTCTAATGAGAAAGAAATAGAAAATGAAATTCCAATTTAAAAAAAAAAAGTAAGATCAGCTCCAGAAAACAAACAAACAAACAAACTCCAAGATACATAATGGCTAAATTCAACAATTCAATTCAGAAACATCAAGTTCTGCAAAACCATCAGGAGCAAGACCTTCAGATACAAAGGAAAGGATTTGAATAATGCAAGACTATTCTGCACCATCTAGAAAATGTAGGAGAGAATGGAACAATATCTTCCAAAAAGCAGTGGAGCCAGAGATACAGCCCAAAGTAGGTTCCTTTGTAGAATTATACTCAGTTTTGCTATCTAGGGTATTTTTTTTACTGTAAACTCATATATTTTTCCTTCTGGTGGTGACTGCTAAATCATATATTATCCTGACTGTGACTCTACCCTACAAATCTGAGCTTAACCATACAGGAAAATGTGTTGGGTGGCATAATCTGATATCTGGTGGGAGAGGGGTCCTACTATGATTGGGCATTGTCTTCTCTTACACCAGAAATAACTGACATTGACATGGAGTGAGGAATAATAGAAAAGGGGAATCCATTGGGCAAGTCCTACAAGGCAGTGGCAGAGAGCAACTAAAGGAGAGCTCTGAATGGATTCCTTGGAAGCTTTGGGGGTTTTTGCATAAAAGAGAAAAGAGAGACAGATCAAATAATTATAGGAGTCATAAATCAGAGAATGATGGTCTAGAGTACACAAAAAAGAGGACAGATGAGGGAAATCCTTTGTTGAAAGGGTTGCAAAAAATAAAATTTTAAGTACTAGTGAACAGGACTAGATGATGGGGAGAAAAGGAAGGAAGAATTTACATTTCCTCCAATGAAAGAAGAAACTGCTGAGGTGGATGTTTATGCAGCATGAGAAGATGATATGGAAAAATAGTCCAGAGAGTCAAGAGGTGAGCTGAGTAAGAGGGTTAAAGTAAGCAAAATATAATATATAACAAATTCAATAACTGTAATATTTAATTAATATACTCCAAATTCCTATTCTCTGTATACAACATTCCATGTCCTATCTTGATACCTAAGCACCCCACGTTGTACCCCAAGCCTGGAAGCCTTTTCATCTCTACCTCAAAGAATACATAACTTAATTCAAAATTCAGCTCAATTACCCCCTCCTACATGAGGTTTTTCCTAATTCCCCCTAGGTACATACGTAGAAGGCTATGCCTGGAGTCAGGTAGACATGAGTTCAAATTCACCCTCAGACATTTATTAGAGGTGTGATCCTGGGCAAATCACTTAACCTCTTTTTTTCCTCAGTTTCTCATCCATAAAATGGGGATAATAACAGCACTTATTTTCCCATGGTTGTTGTAAGGATCAAATGAGATATTTGTAAAGTACTTAGCACATAGTAGGCATTCCCCAGAAAACTGTATCATTTTCTCAATTTATATTACCATGGAGAGAAAAGAGCTCAGAATCCTGAAAAGGATTTACTTTCAAAAGTATTTAAATTACATTTACATTTTTAAAACATGGAGTCTTGTAATGGTTATTTATCCAGGCAGAAATTTCACAAAGTTTTTTTGGTTTTCTTTTTGTGGTGGTCCAAATGAAAACTCATATGGTCATTTTTCCTTCTGAAGCAGGTCAGGGACCTGAAAGTTAGAGAACTACTGAAAAATGTGTCTAGGGGAGCCTAATTGTAGAGAGGGTTTTTTTTTTTTAAATAAACATTTGTTACATTGGATTATTACAAGAACATTTAAATTTAAAAGAGGACAAATCTGAGCCCCAAAAGAATTTTCCAGAACATTGTTTTTCTGGTAGATTATTACCTCACAAAAACCTTCAAGTTGTTGTTTACTTGGCATTGGGGAAAGTGGGACATATCCAGGAAGTCAAAGACAGCAGCCTTTTCAACATGTATTCTGATAGCAAAGGCAGCAGAAAGAAGGTCTTTTTATATGTCAGCCCAAAAACCCAATATTGTTTATATAAATCAGCTTTTGAGTTTCTCTTGTGACTATCATTCAGAAAACACATGTTCTTCTGATTTATTTCTGTTCTTCATATCCTGATTTTATGAGTTTCTACACCCTCCTGTTTTATACCTTTAGTTATTTATATCCTATCCTTCCCTGCAAAAAATTTATTAACTTATTGTTTACAATTTTCAAAAATCACTTCTATAAGTTCCAATATTTTAGATCCTATCCTTTAATAAAGGAAATAGGCATTTGTTCTACATACAAGAAAATAACAAGTAAAAGTAACCTAATGGTTATAGGAGTAGAATTTACTGAGATTAAATGTGTATATATTCCACATATACTGTATGCAGTTTATGATCAAGGGATAACCCATCTCCTTGCCAAGAAAACCCTTCTACTTGTGCCCCTAATTCCATTCTCTTCTGTTTCTTCTGACAAATATCCCCACCCTGCCCCCATTACCTTCCTCTCTATTTTTTATTCTCTCCCTATCTCCTGGTTCCTCCCTTATACCTATAAACATATCAAGATCCTGGTCACCCTATCCATAAAAAAGCTCCAGTTTATCCTGCCATTGCCTTGAGATATCATACAGCAAACAGTCTGACCATGTCACTTCCCTATTCAATAAACTCCCTCCCATCTCTAGAACCAAATGTAAGATCCTGTTTGGCATTCAAAGCATTTCATAATTTGACCCCCTCCTGACTTTCCAATTTTAAAATTTTAAATGGTATTCTATGGTCTACTGATCCTGGCCTCCTTCTTGTTCTTTAGACAAGATCTTTTCAAAAGCTGTCCCCTTGCCCAAAATTTTCATCCTCTCCATTTCTATCCTGACTTCCTTCAAGTCTCCAGTTAAAATTTCACCTTTAATAAAAGTTTTTTTCTGATTCCCCTTAATGCTGGTGTTGTGGTTTAGACCATGCCCACCCAGGGACACCAAAAACTGTTGTGGATTCATGATGTGTTGTGTTGGAACCATCTCAAAGAATTCAGAGTCAGACCACCTGTAATGCAAGTATAGGCATTTATTGAAATTGACACCCCTCACGGAGCAGACTAAGTTCCAAGAGGAACCAGCAACTTCAGAGAAAGCATGATGGATTTTTATAGGGTAATGATGCAGTTGCATAACAGAAATTATGAATATTAAAAAGGCAGGAGGAAGTTTTTAAGGGATTAGGTAATAGGGGAGGCATGCCAGTTATAGCGGAACTGTGCATGCTAATATCCACAATTCATACAGAAAAATTCATTGAGGAAGTAGATATGTTTGATAACAATATTAAAATAAGCTTCTCTATGTCATAAGTTTACTCTAGGCCAGTTCTTTACTATTACTGTGCCCTATTACTATTATTTCCCTACTTAGAGAAAGTCCCTTCTATTATTTTGGGGTCCATATCCTACTTGGGCATCCTGGTAGTACTGCTTTCTGATTGACTGAGTGTTGTGGTCCTGTCTGAGACTAAATGGGTTGAGTTCATGGACACACCTGCTGTTTCTGTGGGAAATATAAGGATTGAGTCTGGGGCAGTGGCTAGCTAGAGACTGTGGCTGGGATCCCATCATGTGGACACACCTGTTGTTTCTGTGGGAAATGTGAGTTCATAGACACACCTGTTGTTCTAGTGAGCAGTGAAGCATATAGGAAGAAGTTAAATATTGAGTGTATGGAGGGGTGAGTGGCTAGGTAGGGGCATTGAGTCTGCTGTTCAGTGGGGCCTATAAGGAAGTTAAATATTGGGGCTGGGGGCAGCCCTGGGTATGGGAGTTAGGAGGAAGGTGGAGAGGGAGAAATCTGACAGTAGCTACATGAGGAGAGGTCCAGGAGGGATGCTGGAGCAGTCAAGGGCTTACCCAGAAGCATTGTGAGCTGAGGCCAAACAGTAACCAGGGTTGCCCAGAATCAGTTGAGCACTTGCAGTCACTATGAATCCTATGCCTGGTGAGCAGGTGGATTATTTCCTTTTCATTTTCCTACTTTCTATTTTTTGGAGGGGGAAGGCAAGCCAGTTGGGGTTATATGACTTGCCTAAGGTCACAAAGCTAGCTGGTAAGTGTCAAGTGTCTGAGGACAGATTTGAACTCAAATCCTTCTGACTTCAGGGCCAGTACTCTATTCACTTTTCCACCTAGCTGTACTACCCAATTTTTCTTTTATTCCACATATCTGAGAAAGCACTCTCACAATTCTTAAAAAACAGAAAAGGTATAAATATTCCTAAAATATTCTGATTAACATGGAAGAATTGTGAAATGCTAAGCAAAGAAACCCAAGAGTATGAAAGATCCTAAGCACTAGAAGCATGAGTCCAAACAGTAAATACTAGATTTTGCATTCTATTATTTGAGCAATACTTCATCTTCTAAAAAGCAATCCAAGAGAGGAACCAAGATGGCAGAGTAGAAAGATGCACAGATGCTTAGCTCCTACCCCACAGCCCATAAAATACGCGTAAAGAAGAACTCTCAACAAATTCTGGAGCAGTAGAAGCCACAGAACAATGGAGTGGAGGAGATTTCTGTTCCAGAGAGACCTGAAAGACCTATGGGAAAGGTTTGTCTCGCATCTGGAGGAGGACCAGAGCACAGCCCTGCTTTGGTCACACAGCACTGAGGGGAGCAGATCTGAGCAGGCTTCAGGTACAGAATCTCCAACAGCAGCACAGCTCCTTCAACCCACAGGCACAAAAGGTCAGTGAGAGGACCTTTCTGGCTGGCCAAGAGGGGAGTGGGGTGTCCTCATGACTCAGCTCTCCTCAGGAGGCAGCAGTAGAGGTAGCAGCAGACAGGGCTCCCAAAGCAGGCAGTAGTCCGAATCCACTATTGAAGGTTTTCTCATCAAAAATCCCCTAAGGGAACTGAGCCCTGGGTGGCGGCCCTGCCCCCACCTGAGCCACTGATCTTAATCTCACACTGAATAGCTCCCTGCCCCGCCCCCTGAAAGCCCTGAGGCTTGAGAGCAAGTCATTTGAATCTCAACCCCCAAGTGCTGGCTTGGAGGAACTGGAGGCAAGGTAGGTGTGGAGAGGAAACCCTGAAGTCAAGAAAAAGCTGGGAAAATGCCCAAAAGAGGGAGGAAAAATAAGACCATAGAAGATTACTTTCTTGGGGAACAGGTGTCTCCCCCTATCCTTTCAGATGAAGAAGAACAAGGCATACTGTCAGAGGAAGTCAAGGCCTCTGCCTCTAAAGGGAACTTAAAATGGACTCAGGCAATAGAAGACCTTAAAAAACAAGTTAGCAATTTACTAAAGGAGAACCAAAAAAGCTGAGGAAAATAACAGCTTTAAAAAGAGGCTAACTTAATTGCAGAAAGAGGTCCAAAAAGCAAGGAGGAGAAGGAGGTTTTAAAAAGCAAAATTAGCCAAATGGAGGAGAAGGTTCAAAAGCTCACTGAACAAAATAATTCGTTGAAAGAGAGAATTGAGTTCAGGGAAACAAAAGACTATGAGTTAAACCAAGAAGTTAGGAAACAAAACCAAAAATTTGAAGAAAATAGAAGATAAGGTGAAACAACTCATTGGAAAAACAACTGACCTGGAAAATAGATCCAGGAGAAATAATTTAAAAATTATTGGACTACCTGAAAGCCATGATCAAAAAAAGAGCCTAGACATTATCTGCCATGAAATTATCAGGGAAAACTGCCCTGATATTATAGAATCAGAGGGCAAAATGGATATTGAAAGAATTCACCAATCACCTCCTGAAAGAAAACTGAACAGAGAAACTCCTAGGAATATTGTGACCAAATTTCTGAATTCCCAGATCAAGGAGAAAATACTGCAAGCAGCCAGAAAGAAACAATTTGAGTACTGTGGAAATATAATCAGGATAACACAGGATCTGGCAGCTTCAGCATTAAGGGATTGAAGGGCTTGCAGTGGGATATTGAAGTCAAAGGAAAACTGGGATTAAAACCAAGAATCACCTACCCAGCAAATCTGAATATAATACTTCAAGGGAAAAAATGGTCATTCAGTGATATAGATGACTTTCAAGATTTCATATTGAGGAAAAGACCAGATCTGTATTTAAAAATTTGACTTCCCAAGACAAGAATCAAGAGAAGCATGAAAAGGTAAACAAAAAAGAAAAATCATAAAAGATTCTCTAAAGCTGAACTGTTTACATTACTACATGGAAAGAAATATTTTTAACTCTTGAATCTTTTCTCCGTATTTGGGTAGTTGGAGAGATTATACACACACACACACACACACACACACACACACACAGATAGATAGAGAGTTCAGGGTGTCTTATATCAGAAGAGATGATATCCACATGCAAAAAAATAAAATAAAATAAAATAAAAATTAAGGGGTGAAGGAGGAAAATTCCAGGAAGAGAAAGGGAGCAATGGAACAGGGCAGGCTATAACTCATAAAAGAGATAAGAAAAATCTTATTCAATGAAGGAGATAAGGGAGAAGGGGAGAGGGGAGGAGGGAATAAAGCTACTTTCCCCACATGTAGCTGAAGGAAGAAATAACATGCTCACTAAATTTGATATGAAAATTTATATCACACCACAGGAAAGTAGAAGAGGAGGCGACAAGGGGAGTGAAAGGAATGTTAGAAGGGAGGGCAAATGGGAGAAGGGAGTCACTAGAAATAAACACTTTCGAGAAGGGACAGGGTCAATTGTAGGGAGAAAAATAAAGGGGGAGAGGGTAGGACAGAGACCATTATAATTAATATTACACAACATCATTATTATAGAAGTCTTTTGCGAAAGAACACATATTTAGTCCGTATTGAATTGCTTCCCTTCTCAGTGGGGTTGGGGAGGAAGTGGGAAGGGAGAGAAGTTGGAATTCAAAGTATTAGAAATGAATGTTGAGAACTTTTATTGCATATAATCAGGAAATAAGAACTACAGGGAAGGGGGAAGGAAATTTATCTTGCCCTACAAGAAGAGAGAGAAGATGGGGATAGGAGAGGGGTGGGGTATGATGGAGGGGAGGGTACAATGACGGAAGGAGTAATCAGAATGCAAGGTATTAGGAAGTGGGGGGAGGGGAGTGATGGGGAGAAAAATTGGACATGTTACAAAGTGAGGCAAAAGCAATTAGTATTAAAACAATAGACTGAATTAATTACTGAGAATAAATCAATGATACCTTTAGTTTGGAGAAAAAAATTTTGGTCTAAATTTCCTAGAGGAAGGTAACCTTGAGTAAAATTTGGCATTGATGGAAAAGTCAAGGTTTTAATGGTAATTTTATGATTGCCATTTAATCAGGAACTAGAACATGTATAGAAAGGCATGTAAGACACTTAAAACTTGCCTCAAAAGATGTTCCTTAGCCAAAGTGAAACTATAATCATATTTGAAACCCAGTTAATGGAACTTGCCATTTTTAGATGTTACAGGTCTATTGAGTGAATGTTCTTCTGAGTCTAACTCCAGGTATGGGTAGCAAGAGAGGCTATCTGAGCCTCCAGTCCATGATGCCAGTAAGCTGATGAGATGCTGGTATGAACTGCATAAGGATCTCAAGGGAAGGGTGGGAGAGCGATTGTTCAGCATGGGCTGAGGTGGGATTCTCCTGACTCAATTTCCCCACTGACACCTGACAGACTTTAAGCCTGACTGAATGCAAGTGGATAATCTAATCCTGCCTGGGGTTGACATGAAGTTGGGGAGATATTGCATCCCTGCAATGTCCCCACTCTTGGTGGCAATTTCCTATAGTCAAAAGGTTTGTAAGCTTAATACCAGATCTATTCAATTACAGATTATTGGTAGGGGAACATCTGAGGTTGTCTAAAATTAAGCTATTAGGCATAGGACTTTAGACCAATAACAATAAGTAAGGGTCTTTAGTAATAGTGTGGAAGCAATTAGGTCAAGAGCTTGTGAAGTTTCTCAGTTGGTTAATGTTTAAAAAAAATCATTTTGTGGTCTACATTGTAAATGCTTTAAAAAGAAGTATCACCTAACCAAAAGTTTGAATTGCTGTATCTGTTATAAACTGTGCTAAATAATAAAGAGCAGTCCAAGTCATGAAGGGATATATTACATGTGTGAAATTTAATATTGGAAGTAAGGAAATCCTCCTGACTTGTTCTATGGTCTGAAGTTGTCTATCTAACCTGTGCCCTGGCACAACAGAACTAAGGCAAGCAGAGGTGAAGAGAATGGAGAAATTTCCCTGCCATGGGATTGATTCAGAAGGACTCTCAACCTACTAGGATTTCCTTTAGATTTAAAAAAAAAAAAATGACAGGCTACACTCTTTGGGGAATAGGAATGGGTTGCAAATAGGTCTCACCACAAAGGTGAGAGATAACTACTTCCTATTCACTAAGAGGTGCTTGCATGCTAGACCCTTCTCTGTTCATTGTTTACATACAAACTGGAAGTCTTGTATGCTTGTAGGTGAACTGACTTAAATACTCTAGCAGCTATTCAAATTCATTTTTTCACAGATGTTTCTAGGCAGAGGCAAAAGATGGGCTATATAGAGATCCTATTTTTGATATATCTGAAATTTTGAAACCCAACTGGTTATCCTCAATCACAAATAGGAAAGAAAAGGGAGAAATGAGCATTTCTTAAACACCTGCTCTGTGCTAGGTAACGTGCTAAGCACATTTACAAATACCTCATTTGATTTTTACCACAACCTTAGAAAGTAGGTGCTATTATTATCCCCATTTACCAGTTGCAGAAACTGAGGCAGACAAGAGGTTAAATGACTTGCCCAGGATCACACAGCTAGTATCTGAGGTTGAATTTAAAGTCAGGTCTACCTGATTCCAGGCCAAGTACTCTATCTGTTGTATCACTTAGCTGCTTAGTTGGGTTACATATATAAATGATCAACTCCAGCTGCTGGTTATGCTTCTTTTTGTATCCCCAGAGCCTAGCACGATGCCAGGCACATAGTAGGCACTTAATAAGCATTTGTTGATTATTGATTGAAAAATAATGTACCCATGACACACTTTTAAACTTACTCTTCATTGTTAACATTTTTTCCATCACCTTATTAAGTCTAAACAATAACAGAACAAATCATGGACAATGATCTGCCAATTTCTGAGATGAGAATTTAACAGTCTGTACTAAAAGGCTGGTTTGAACTGGGATCAGCACATTTCTGTATAACATCCCCCAGTAAGAGATCACCCCTTTTTTTCTGAAAAAAAATGTTTCTGTTTTCTCTTGAATTCATTGGGAGATGGACAATTAGGAGGTTTAGGAGGATTTCCATTGTTAGCCAAGAAGGCAACAAGCGTTTATTAAGCATTTACAAGGTGTCAGGCACATAGTGCTATGTGCTCAGGATACAAATACAAGGGAAAAGAAGGACAGGCCCTGCCTTCAAGGATTTCACATCCTAGTGAGATAATATACTATAGCGTAGCATGACCAAGGAAGGGTGATATACTTAGCCCCATGGAAAAGGGGGGACTGGGATAATTGACTATCTTGAAGATTTAACAAGTCGACCTTCAAAGTTTACTAGTAGGTTGCAATTTATTGATTGGAGAAGTATATCTAAACCAAATAGTTAAGACTTAAATCCTAAGTGATTTAGAATAACTGAAAGTTATTGAGCTATATCCCTAGGCCTGGCTGATTCCATGGTTGAAGTCATTTCTGGGTTTAAAATGCTGAGGAAATTAAGGACTTTTTTAGGTGGTGGGATAATTCACACCTGATCTGCAGCTTTCTTAATGCTGTATGTTAAAATAAAAGTGACTTTCCAATAAGACTTTGGCATCCTTGGACCACACTGTTCTTTTAAACCCCTATTGCTTAATCCGATGCTTTCCACATAGCATTTGAACTGAATTTTGTAATTGAACTGCAGTTGTGCAGTATGGATGTGAAGGTTTTTTTCAATCAGCTGTTCAGAATTTAATGTGAAAGGAAATAGAACATGAACTAATTGATCCTACGAACTAGTGAAAGTTAACTCAGTTTGAATATTTAAATCAATTTTCAATTATACCTAGAAGGAGCCCTCCAAATGTTTTTTTCCAGAAGGATCTGTAAAAACTTACTTAATTCCTATTTCACTGAACACCTGGATAAGCCTCTAGAATTTAATGGTGAATTATAACTTTTGGAAAAAAGCAACTGAATCCTCCATCTGCTCCATTTTCCTGCAAATTCTATGTTGAATATAATTTTCTTGAATTCATTTTCCCCATATTTTTACAGATAATGTCTCAAAATATAGCTACAGATTTTTAGGACACTTTGTACCTGGATTGTACAGTGGTTAGAGTTCTGGGCCTGGAGTCAGGGAAACTCCTCCTCCTGAGTTCAAATCTGGCTTCAGATGCTTCCTAGCTGTGTGACTCTGTTCAAGTTGCTTAACCCTATTTGCCTCAGTTTCCTCATCTGTAAAATGAGCTGGAGAAGGAAATGGCACACTCCAGCATCTTTGTCAAGAAAACCCCAAATGGGGTCACAGTTGGATACAATTGAACAATAATACTTTCTACAATTAACACAGAAATACTCTAACAATCTCAGATCTTTTTCAGCAAAATTACCAATGATCTTTTAATGGGTCCAATGAAATGACCTTTTCTTGGTCTTTATCCTTCTTGACATGTATTTTTCAATATTTGACAGTATCGACAATCTCTTCGTGGATACTGTCTGTTCTCTGTGATACTCTTGTGACTGCTTCTCTTTGGTTGTCCTTATGCCTATGTGACTCCTGGTTTTCAGTCTCCTTCTTTGGATCTTCATCCATGCCATGTTCACAACATGTGGGTATCCTCCAACACTCCATACTGAACTCTTTTTTCTCTCCCCTCTTTCTCTTTTTCTCCTTTTTAGGCAATCAGGTGGAATAGTCACAGTGATTTCAGACTAAAATGCAAACAGATCCCTGAAGGTCATAGACTTAGAAAACCACAAATGAACATTATTCATGTTTCAGAATACTTTTATTCATTTTGTTAACATTTCCCAATTTTACTCTGGTTCAGGAAGTATTTAGAAGTTTTGGGGCCACTTTCCTCAGCATTGAGTTTGATATCTCTGGACTAGTGGATCAAACAATAGGGTTGTAGTCAATAAAATCCAAATTCAAATCCTACCTCACATATTTACTAGCTCTGTGATTCTGGGTAAGTCACAATTCTTCTCATTAACTTTTCCGTCTAGAATATAACTGAGTCCACCCTGCCTCAGTTGTCTCAATTGTAAAATGGAAACTTGTCATTCAATCATTTCAATCATGTTCAACACTTCATGGCCCCATTTGGAATTTTCTTGGCAGAGACACTGGAGTGGTTTGCCATTTCCTTCTCCAGCTCATTTTACAGATGAGGAAACTGAGGCAAACAGGATTAAGTGACTTGCCCAGAATTACACAGCTATTGTCTGAGATCAAATTTGAATTCAGGTCTTCCTGACACCAGACCTGGCACTCTATCCACTGCACTACCTATCTACCCAAGATAGGAATATAATAATAATAATATAGTATCTATTACACAGGGTTGTTATGAGGGTTAAATGAGATGATATGTAAAAAGCAGGAGGAGGAAGACATGGAAGAGGAGGAAGAAGAGGAATTTCATAAATGCCTATGAGTTCTGATTATTCCTAGATCTAGATATGTAGATATCTAGATATCTAGCAATATCTTCACTGGTCTCTAGTCATATCACATAATGACTATTGGACACCTTAAAGTGAATTCCTACAAACATCTTAAACTCCACATGTCTAAAACAAAACTCATCTTTCTCACCAAATTCACACCTCTTGTCTACTTGTCCATATTCTGGGTACTACAATCCTTCTGGTGATTCAGGTATGGGACTTCAGTATCATCCTTGACTCCTCACTCTTACTTACTCTATACTTTTGATCAGTTACCAAATCTTGCCATTTCCACTTCCCAACATCTCTTCTATAAGCCCACTATTTTCCCCTTCTGTAGCTACCACCTTAATTCAGGTCTTCATCACGGCTCATCCAAATTACATTGATCTTCTAATTGATCTTCTTTTCACAAGTTTCTTCCCACTCCAATCCAGTCCTGTGATGTATAAAAAAGTTAAAGAGACATAATTTCTGGGTACTTAATCATCTTATTAATTATGCTAGCATATAATTAATAAAATGGGTTAGAGATACTCTCAATGTCAAAGATTCTTCATGGAACTCACTCAACATTTATATGCTCTTGGTAGAGTGGGTATTCCAGAAGGTGGTAATTGACTCTGATTGGTTAACAATTAATGAGAAGAATGGATATGATAATGGGAGGTAGACCTATTCTAATGAGGGATTGTGGGACCCTGACTTTGATCATGTCATTTAATTGCAAATCATCCCCAGCCTTGGGCAGTCTAGACAAAAAGATATAGCTAGCACCTCCTTCCCTGCTACCTTTCACATATTCTTTATATACTTCTTGTATACCTTTTTACATACACACTGTCTCTTCCATTAGTATGTAAACTCCTTGGGAGAAGGGGCTGTTTTTGCTTCTTTTGTTTTAATCCTCAGAGTTTACATAATAATAGCCTAATACATAGTAATTAATGTAAATTCATTCATTGATTGAATTTATAAATGAATTCAAATATCAATAGTATATGAATCAACTCCATCTTCCATCCTAGTTCTCCACAAAGGAATGCTTAAATTCTGAAGGCAGAGATTCTAAGAAGCAGATAACAATCTCCTCCCTTCCAAAAAAAAAAAAGCCTCCAAAATTACAAAAGTCCCAAATCTGAGCCATCCTTTATGCTGTTATCATACCTTAAGTTGAAATACATATAGTGGTGCTTGAATGGTCACCAGCAATTGACAGGTATCATGTTTTACAGGGTTAGATAAGAATACACCTTTGCAGGTCAAAGTCTTGGTGCTTTTAGGTGTTACTCTTCAACAACAACCTTCAATAAATCTCACTGGGATATATAGCTTTATGCATAGACAGTCTCTTCATTCCTCAGCCAAGAAGGCAGCTATCACATAACCACTCATTTAGAAATCATTTGCTACTAAATGGTGGAGAACAGACAGGAGAGATTAATAACCTCTTTGGAAACTGACCTTTTGAACTCAGAACCCTAATCCTTTCCATTACATTCCCAGTCTCAACACAGATGCCTTCTATCCAATTCATACATGTATCTAATCTGACATATGTGTTTGTTCATGTTAGATATATAAATTATATGTCAGATCACATACATGTATGAATTGAGGAACAGAGGACATTGAGTTCAGATTAGGAATGTATTGGGAAAGAGTTAGAGTTTATACATAAACAGATATGTGTGTATCTCTCTCTCTCTATATATATGTGTGTGTGTGTATATGTGTGTGTAAAGATATATATGTATATAGATATGTTAATACATATCTAAATATCTATATATTTACATATATGTAAACAGCTAGATATATCTACATATCTATAGCTATCTGTATATAGATATACAGATAACCATCTATATTTAGTTGTGCAGATAGATAGCTATACAGCTAAATGTAAATAGCTATAGATATGTAGATATATTTATCTATATATGTAAATAGCAATGCTATCATAGACAATAAAGTTAGTCCTTCTATGTAACATGTATCTATTTTATATATTTATATATTTATAGGTGTGTATCCATGTATATATGTACATATGTATATACAGGGATCCTTGAAGCTTTAATCCAAAAGAGTTACTCTAACTGTGGAAATTTCAGGTATCATAGCAAATGAATGGGGAAGATGCTTAGGGCAGTGGTCTTTTCAGAACCTCTTAAATCATACTACTCCTGCAACCTCTTCAATGCCAAAGTCTTGGGTTCATTATGGCTTTGAGTGGTAACGTAACTGATTAAAATGCTCTGTATAGAATCCCTATTCCAGAGGCATCTATTACAGATAATGTTACTTCTTGGGAGCTTGTCATTCATTATCGCCCTTCTTTTGACTTGCTCTTATCCAGACACTTGAAAAATATTCCTTACTAGACAACCCAAGCCTTTCTACTTAAAAGCACTCGTACCTCAAAGCACCAAATAAATGTTAACACCTAACTATCTATGACTTTCATGGCAATAATCTACTAACATCCAGAAAATGGGGATTTTCTAAGGTCAGTTGCAGCTTGGAGCAGGATATGCTGACAGTAGTCAGGCTGTTCTTTCATATGAACCATTCCCAAGGAAGGGAGAATAACTGTGTACAGACTCTTACCCTTTTTCTGCTCATGTTAAGTAAAACTTCGTTCTCCATTTCTATGACATGGTGGACATCCTTCCCCAGTAGACTATACCATAATCCTCCAGCCACCTTGAACCACCTGCATGGTTCTGTTCTCCCCATTGAGGCTACAGGACATATGAAAATAAAATACATACACCCAGAAGACTCCCTAACAACTGCCATGTTTATACTTTTCTTTTTATAAAATTATTTTCAAAACCAGTCTGATTTAAATTTTTTAATCTAATTTAAAAATCTATAAATTGAAATAGAATTATTTATTTTAAAACATTTTTATTGATATTTTTAGTTTTTATGTGACCTTTATTTCTAGTTATATCCATTCCTTCCCCTCTCCCTGGAGTCATTTCTTATAACAAAGAAGAAGAAAAAGATAATTCAGCAAAGCTGCCAATACAAATCTGACTCTATAAAGCCTGAGCTAAATGATGCCCAGGCTGGGCCTGGAATCAGGACAACCTGAGTTCAAACCCAGTATTAGGCACTTACTAGTTGTGTGACCCTAGGCATGTCACTTAACCCCTTTTTACTCAACTGTAAAATGGGGATAATAATAGTACTTCCCAGATTGTTATGAGGATCAAATGAGACAATATGTTTAAGTTGCTTAGGACAATTGTCTGGCACTTAATAAACGCTTGTTTCTTTATGGCCTTCTGCTATACACCAGAAACAGAATTCTACAGTTGAAAGGGATTGCAGGAGCCATGTAGTCTAACCTATACACAAAAAGAATCCCCATCATAACACAGTTTAGTTCATCTACACCAATTTGTGTTAACTCGGATTAAATTCAGACTAAATCACTGTTCGATTTTTTGCTTAATAGAATCAGAAGCAAGTGTCACTTGATACTAATTCAGTCAAAATTTTATGCAATTCCCTCATATCTTTTCCCAGTTAAATTCCATCATGCACTATTTAATCTTTCATAACTTTCAAAACAGAATAATCCTTGTTTCCTCCAAAGGAGTTTCTTTGGCACCCTCCTTATGTAGTGCAATGCCAGATTTGAGCAAGGCCATATTGCCTTTTTATATTTCCTCCAAAAGATCAAAATAACTTCTTTAAAGATTGGTTTTGAAAAAATTTCCTCTAACATTTTAACTTAGCATTTAATTTAACTTCTGTGGAAGTAACTGGGTTTTAGTCAGAATAATATGAAATATTATTATATATAATATATATAATATATATATATTATATATATAATAATATATTATATATAATATATATATTTCATATATTTCATATATATATGAAATATGCTCCAGGACATAATAAAAAGAATTTACATTCAGAGATCTACAGCTGGACATCACAGGCTATTTAGTCCCATGTCCTTATTTTACAGGTGAGGGAAGTGAGGGTCAGGGAGGCTAAGTGATTTGCCCAAGGTCGCACAAGTAATAAGCATCAAGCCAGGATTGATGAACACAGGGTCACTGACTATAGAATCCCAACATGTGCTACTTTACATTGCAATTCTAGAATGAAATCCTCCTGTAAGAGTTCATCTATCATAATGACGGAGGTGACCTCAATTTCTCAGAGAGGTCCATGAGATGCAAGTGCTGACTGGGTCTGCAACAAACTAGAAAAACTTCCAGGAAGAGTCAAGCAACAGATTTAATGACTGATGTCTAAGGACCAGTTTCATTAAGATCAGAAAAGCTCAGAATCAGGTAGGTTCTGATGATGCAAGATGATGAATTTTTTAGTGAAGCAACTCTAGATGACCATCCACCAAGGCACAGGCATGTGCCTCTGTGGAAGATGAGGTTAAGGAAAGCATGGCTTCTTGAAGGATTGAAGTATGTATCTTAATGCATAAATCCACAAGAAAGTGTAACAGTGTATACACACACACACACACACACACACACACACACACACACTATGGCAGTATTATAGAAATGTTTTGTTCCCAACAAGAGCTAAACTGTCCTTTATTTGTACCAAAAATAAATAGGTACACAAGTGATCTTAGGCTAGTAGCTTTCTCCGATATCAAGCACTGAATCAGACTTCAACAAACATACTTGGCTCAAATCTGGAGCCTGCTTAGAACTTGTGGATTTTAAGTTTTGAAATGAATTCGGACATCTGAATTTACTTTTGAACAATACAATTTCCTGCTTCTAAAAGAGGCAGTTTACAAAATGAGGACCATGAGATTTCTTTCAAAGTGATAGGTTTTTGATCTTTTTATGTCAATCCATATAAATGAGTTATTGCCACTATGCTGTTCA
This sequence comes from Bettongia penicillata ogilbyi, assembly GCA_023548195.1. NCBI lineage: Eukaryota > Metazoa > Chordata > Mammalia > Diprotodontia > Potoroidae > Bettongia > Bettongia penicillata. The sequence goes on along the minus strand of JAJHZJ010000020.1, from coordinate 3,790,879 downwards.
TTATACAGGATTAAATTACTTTTACTGGGATACTAATAAGAGGCATTGTCATGCAGTGGGTAGACAGCTGCTCTCAGTGTCATGAAGACCTGGGTTTAAGTCCTATTTCTGACACATAAAAACTGTATGACATTGCCACTTACCTCTCAGTATTTTAGGCAATTCTCGAAGTGCAGGGAAGGTATGAGTTTACATTGGTAGAGGGAGTTTTCTCAACTATACCAAAGAAATCACTAGTTTAATCCTTATTTTTGTTGATATTGAGGTAAAAATAGAATTCTCTGTGGTTTTAGGGTAGCCACACGGGCTTCCCACTCATTGATCCCTGGAACAAGAATTGCATGATGTGCCTTTGAGACTACCTCTAGGTGTAAATCCTTCACGGTGGAGAAAGGTAGGCTTGGAGGGCTTGGAGATCATTTAGTTCTGCTTCTATACAGATGAGGAAACCAAGCTCCAAAACAGTGAGAAAACTTGCCCAAAGTCTCCTAGCAAGAAGAGATTGTTTTATTCTTTGTACTTGTATCCCCCTGGCCATCACAATGTCTGGCACATTGCAGGTACTTAGTATCTACAATGATTAACATCTGCTTGATTGATTATTGTTATGATTATTGGCTCTTTCTGTTGCTTACTTCCTTTGATCTCTCTGTCTGTGACTCCTTCTTTCTTGCCTTTCTAACCCTCTAGCTTCTGTGTTCTGACAGCTATCTTCTCCTCTTGATGATGATCTCGAAGAGCTAGATTCACTGTCAGTTTCAAGTCAAACATGGTCACTTCCCAATCATGTGAACCCCAAGTCAACAATTTTACTAAATTATCTTGTTCTCTCTAAAAGTTTACATTCACCAGGGTCGTTTCCCCAAATCTCTTCTCCTCTAAAAGCTTTCAATTCTTTCCTTTTATAGTTTTTTCCAAAAGTCCCCCCCTCCCCAACACACACACACACACACACACACACACACACTTCTTTTTAAACATTTCCATTCTAACATTATCACCTTCTCAGTCCTCTTTGATTCCTTCAGGGGATGGGTGGGGAGCTGGGAGGTATAACCCTTCTCTTTTTAGCTCAGTCTTGGCATAGTGTGTTATACCAATCCTAACATTAGCATGACTGTTATTTTGGTTTTTGACATATCTGTGATTTCATTGCTGTGGGAAGCTGCCAGTCTGGAGCCTCCCCCAGCAACACAAATAAACAACAGCAGTACTTGTACTAAAGCTATCCTGAACCTATCCATTAGACCACATCGCCTTTCACCATGGACATTAGAATCTCTTTTAAAAAAATTGTGCAGCCCCAGCTTGTGCAGCCCCAGCACTGGGCCATAGTAAGTGCTTAATAAATACTGGTTGGTTGGTTGATTAATTAATTCAATTAATTAAACAAACATTTATTCATGTACAAAGTACCTTTTATTCCTGGGTACTTGGGATACCCAGATAAAAATAGAATGAACAGCCCCTGCTCTGAGGAGCTTCTATTCTCCTAAAGGTAGTGGGTGGCTCAGGGGATAGATATCTAGACCTGGAGTCAGGAGAACATGAGTTTAAATCTCACCTTGGACACTTACTAGCTGTGTGACCCTTGGTAAGTCATTTAACCTCCTCTGCCTGAAGCAGTATCTTCAATCATATAATGGGGATAATAATAGGACCTACTTCATAGGGTTATCGTAAAGATCAAATGGGATCATATTTGCCAAAAACACTTAGCACAGTGCCTGGCACACAATAGCCACTATATACATGGATATTTGCCTCTCTCCTCATCCCACCCCCAAACTAGGGTGATATAAGCATGCACACAATTAAGGAATTACACACAATGCAAAAGGAATTTTAAGAAGTGGTCTTATACCAAGACATACACTTGCTGAGGGGAAGGGAGCAGAATCTGTGTCACATGCCAGGACCACAATCACTTCATCCTTGTCCTGATAACATGAAAACTGCTCAGTCAGCCTCAGGAAGGTAAAGGAAACACACTGTGTACAAATATATTTCTTACTTCAAGTAATTCTTTGATGTCATCTGTGTGAATGTTCTGTTCACCAATGAAGATCACAACCCAGAATCAAAGAATCAATTCATCCACAGATAGTGGACTCAAGTACAAAGAATGAAAAATCCCTATTCACAAGTAGTTTAACAGGAGAGAGAAGCACATCCTCTCTCTCTCTCTCTCTCTCTCTCTCTCTCTCTCTCTCTCTCTCTCTCTCTCTCTCTCTCTCTCTCTCTCTCTCTCTCCCCCTCTCTCTCTCTCTCTTTCTCTCTCTCCCTCTCTCTCCCCCTCTGTCCCTCCTCCCTCTCTCTCCCTCTCTCTCTCCTCCTCTCCTCCTCCTCTTCTTCCTACCCTGTCTGCCTTTGTCTCTGTCTCTTTTTCTCTCTCCACCTCTCTTTCTCTCTCCCTATCTCTGTCTTTGTTTCTTCTGTTTGTCTGTCTCTTTGTGTCTCTGTCTCTTTTTGTCTGTCTTGTCTGTCTGTCTCTTTCGTATTCTTTCTCTTTCCATCTCTGTCTCTCCCTGTCTTTTCTATCTCTCCATCTTTGTTTTTCCTCTTTCTCTTTCTTGTCTCTCTGTCTGTCTTTATATGTGTGTACGTATACATTTATATATATATACATATATATACATATAGCATATGTATATTTTTAAGGTTAATTTTATTTTCAATTAAAAAGCATTTATTTTCTTTACCTCTCACCTCTGCATTTTAGAAGAAAAAGAATGCTTGCAACGACTATTAATAGTCAAGTAAAACAAATGTTTACACTAACTTTGTCTACGTATTGAATGCATCACCACTTTGTCAGTAAGTGGGTACCCTTACCCACTAACAGTGGATATCACTGTTCTTCTAAAGTCATAGATAGTTGTAGCATTGATTAGAATTCTGAAGTCTTTCAGAATTGTTTATTTTAATATTGTTGTCATTGCATAAAAGATTCTCCTGTTTTTGTCCACTTCATTCTGCATTATTTCCCAAATCATACTCACACACTCACTATTACATACTCACGCCTATTCACAATTAGATGAATGATATTTGGGGAGCAAGGGTACTAGTAGTTGGGGAAATCAGAATTTACCTCATACAGGAGAATCTCAGAGTTGGACCTTCTGATCCAACCCCACCTGAACAGGAATTCCTTCTTGAACATACTCAAAAAGTGGTCCATTAGCCTCTGAAGTGATAAGGAAAATATCTTCTCCTCCCTCCCCCCTACAGTCCATTCTGTTTTGAGGCCATTCTAATTATTTCCTACAGTCTTAATAGATGGTGTCATGAACAGCCATAGCCAAAATAATTCATTGCCTGTTTGCTGACCTTCTGGTGAGGAGCCTCTCCAAACTTAACTAGGCTGATTCTCAGACAAATGACATGCAGTCTTTTGCTGGGACTGGACTCAATGTTTCCAAGCTTGGGAGGATCTGCAAAGGCTTTTGTCCCATTGGCATAACTTTCAAGAATCCAAAATCACCTCAATGCCACAGTGAGGCACCGGGGTAAGACTATAGCAGAGAATTACAGAATTTAGAGTGGATGTGCAAAGAAATATGGATTGACTTTAAATGGCCTAGGCCAGTGCTCTGCACAGTACAGATAGTTAATATAGGTATAACCTGTATGTGAGAGATTTATATAATTCAAAAGACACATAAACTTTAAGGAATTATTTCACTTCTCTTGGTTCATATCCTGCCATGCCCAGCGAGTTCTGGAAAACTCTAAACATAGTGTTTTCACTCTTCTCCAGCCCCCTATCTGCTATTTTCTGCCAATACATTGAGACTATCCCTTTACTGTAATTACAAAGTTCATAATACTATGAAAGAAAGTTTTATTTTAATGTAAGTGTGATTGCTCTAACTACCACTCTGTATAGACCAAGATATAGTATACTTCACCCCTTCCCCAGGATTCTCCAGTGCCCTTAAGTGATTAAGGGAGCTCTTGTTTCTGCTATTGGCTCAATCTTTTACCAATTATATTCCCTTAGCTTAAGGGGTCCAAGCACCACAGTTCCATTTAACCACTTAATAGTCAGATTAGCTTTTACAAAGGCCTAAATAGGTAAAGCAAGAATAAATATCAAGGGTCAAGCAAGAATAAACATCCAAAGTTTTCTTCCAATACCTTAAGGGTACAATCCTACCACTACCTCCACCACTATCACCACCACCACTACCACCACCTTATCTCTGGTGAGGAAAGAAGGATCAGGGTCACAGTTTAATTCACTTCCTACAACAGCAACAGTCCCACCCATGTTTCAAGTCCACAGTCTTTCCTGGCTTGAATCTGGCCCTCTGGCTTCTCAGGACTTCCTTGTTCAGCTAGCTCTAATATCTGACCTAGAATTATGGAATCCAAGATCCTCATGGCTCAGGGACCTGGCTTCACGACTCAGCTCTTGGCCCCTAGAACTGAAAAGGACAAACAAACAAAAAAAAATGCCGTGCCTGTTTCTTGGGGTTACAGGGTCTAGTGGAAAGAGGAGATTACCCTGTCCTGCCCCTGTTGAATTATGTTCTTACTGTGAGGGAATGAGAATTTCCCCAGAAAGATAGAACAACTCTACCTCAATCAACCAGATTTAAAGATACCGATAGATGTAGTTACATAACCAACAGGACTGACTTCCAACCATTTAAGTAGACCAATGAAAAATGTCATGTCCCATGTGGATGCCTCCATTTTACGTGATCTGGACATGTACCAAAGCCCTGTTACATTAAAAAAGAGGAAATCATTAGTCGTTAGTTCCAGAGATATATGTTAAACTCTTAGAGTCCCTTATTGTCACAAATAAAAGGCTTTCTCTCAAGACATTCTCTTCCAGTTATTCCATATCTATGTAAAGGGTTTTTTTTTTTTTCCAGCTTTCTTTTTCTTTTTTTTCCAGCTTTCTATTCTTCTTCATGGTTCTTACTAGCTCTAAGGCATGGCAACCTGGTTCATGTCATTTCAAGGAAAGGGCAAATTTCTACGATGCTCAGTCTTTTGATACCATTTCCCCCCCTACAAGATGCAAGAAAAACCTCCAAAGGAATTCTCCAACTCTACCATTCTTTTAAGCTAGCGGAGGGGAAAGAGAGAAAGAAGAAAGATCCCAGAAAGGTTACAAATATGTGTTGACGTGTACTGAATATAGAAAAACGTTCCATAATTTGAGGAGAAAGATTCTTGATATTAAAAGAATCAACATTCATTTGTAAACACCTTCAAATAGCAACTGATAAATTTGATCTCATTGTCAGTCAATGAAAAGCTAACATTGTAAGTATGGGTATAGTAGGGCTAGAAAGCTTGAACAATTTATTTCCCTGTCTGAGTTTAGAAGGAGTTTCCATAAAATGAAAGTCCCACACATGTTCCCCTTTAGAGCTCACTTCATTAACTACATCTTTACCTTACACATAATAATACTACAGTTGAACCCACAGGTCACCCACAAACCAAATTATACTTGATTCTTTATCTGACATTTTTTTATTTAAAAAAAGTTTTTAAAGACATGACAACAATTGTATGCCAAAAAAATAAGCTGGCAACATCTGCTAGCTCATTTACAGCCTCAGCTGGCTACATAATTTGTTTTTTTAAAGAGTAGCTCTCATGAAATGCATGATTCTCCAGTTTATCTCTTGCCAAGTAAAATTTTGAGATATCAGAACAAAAACGTTGTGGCAAATATGTCGATAAGTGGTCATATGACTAAAACAGAATATTTCCGTCTACTGGAACAACTCTCTAAGCCATTCCAAATCTTAGAACCTAGAACTTAGGACAAAAAGATCTCTGGTTTTTCAAGCTCATTGTTAGGGGTGAATGGAAGTAAGGGTAGGTTAAGACTGTGGAAGCAAGAATGGTGCAAATTTAGAAAGTCAGATAGAATTTTCAAAGCTGAATTAGTTTTCTTCCCAAATAGGATTCAGTTAATTTGGAAAAAGTGACAGATTATTTGAAATCATTCTTCTAATGGTCAAGAATACAGAAGAATTGGCAATCTCTTCTAACCAAGTGGCTGCAGGATTTTACTGAAATATGAGTCAGGAGGTTCTGAACTTGTCCCAAAGAGTATTGGTGTTCCTCTCATGCAGAGAAGATCTAAGATGAAATGAATATGATTAAAAAATTGATTCATAGTTTATGTAAATATAAATTGAGCATATTAGTTACAGGAAAAATACATCCTTGTCTTAGAACATTACATTAGTCTTATTCACTGAGGTTAACATTATTGAGAAACAACAGTATCAAAACAACTCTAAGATTCCACCTCATACTCATTAGAGGGTCAAAGTTGACAAAAATGGAACATGACAAATGTTCTGTACTACAGGCAGGACCTGGCATTGTTTGGGTGCCCTGTTTGGGGAATTGTGAATTAGCATAGCTATTCTAGAAAACAATTTAGAAATATACCCCACCAAAATTTCTAAACTTGTACAACTTTGACCCAGTAATATTACTATGAGAACTTTCTTCCAAAGAGATTAAAAAAAGATGAAAAGATCCTGTATGAACAAAATTTCTTAGAGTAGATATGGCTGTGACCACAATCTGATATTTCTTTTTTTTTTTAATTTTTTTTTAAATTTTATTTATTTATTTAATTTTTTACATTCATTTTCACAAATTTTTGGGTTCCAAATTTTCTCCCCTTTTATCCCCTCCCCCCCACCCCAATACCCCAAGCAATCTAATTTTCCCTATCTCCAATCTGCCCTCTCTTCTGTCATCCCTCCCTCCTCTTGTCCCCATCTTCTCTTTTGTCCTGTAGGGCCAGATGACTTTCTATTCCTCATTAACTGTATGTCTTCTTTCCTAGTTACAACAACAATATTAAACAGTTGTTCCTAAAACTTTGAGTTCCAAATTCTCCCCATCCCTCCCTCCCCACCCATTCCCTTTGGGAAGGCAGGCAATTCAATATAGGCCCTATCTGTGTAGTTTTGCAAATGACCTCCCTGATAGTCGTCTTGTGTAAAACTAACTGGATTACCATCCCTCCTAACCTGCCCCTCATTGTTTCTCTTCTGTCTCTTGATCCTGTCCCTCCCCAAGTGTTGACTTCAAATTGCTCCCTCCTCCCTTTGCCCTCCCCTCCATCATCCCCTCCCTTGCAATATCTCCTTCTCCCCCACTTTCTTATACTGTAAGATAGGTTTTCATACCAAAATGAGTGTGCATTTCACTCCTTCGTTTAGTCAAATGTGATGAGGGTAAACTTCTTGTTTTTTTTTTTTTTCTCAGCTCTCCTCTTTTTCCCTCCACTAAGAAAAACTCCTACCTGCCTCTTAAATGACATATAGTTACCCCCTTCCCTTTCCCTCTCTTTCCTCCCCCTACATTTCTCTCTCACCATTTACCTTAGTTTCTTTTAAGGTATGGTCCCATCCTATTCAGTTCAATCTGTGCTCTCTATCTCTGTATGTGTGTGCATGTGTGTATGTGTGTGCATGCGTGTACATGTGTATGTGTGGTCCCACCAACTACCCAGATACTGAAAAGTTCTAAGAGTTAGAAATATTGTCTTTCCCTGTATGAATGTAAACAGTTCACTTCTGGTAAGTCCCTTAAGACTTCTCTTTGCTGTTTACTTTTTCATGCTTCTTCTCATTCTTGTTTTTGGAAATCAAATTTTCTTTTCAGCTCTGGTTTTTTCATCAAGAATGATTGAAAGTCCTCTGTTTCATTGAAAGACCATATTTTCCCTTGAAGTATTATACTCAGTTTAGCTGGGTAGGTGATTCTTGGTTTGAGTCCTAGTTCCTTTGCCTTCTGGAATATCCTATTCCATGCCCTTCGATCTCTTAATGTAGAAGCTGCTAGATCTTGGGTTATCCTGATTGTATTTCCACAGTACTGGAATTGTTTCTTTCTAGCTGCTTGCAAGATTTTTTCCTTGAGCTGGGAGTTCTGGAATTTGGCCAAAATGTTCTTAGGAGTTTCTCTTTTTGGATCTCTTTCAGGTGGTGATTGATGGATTCTTTCAATACTTATTTTGCCCTCTGGTTCTAGAATGTCAGGGCAGTTTTCCTTGATAATTTCATGGAAGATGATGTCTAGGCTCTTTTTTTGATCATGACTTTCAGGTAGTCCCATAATTTTTAAATTGTCTCTCCTGGATCTATTTCCAGGTCAGTTGTTTTTCCCATGAGATATTTCACATTCTCTTCCATTTTTTCCTTCTTTTGGTTTTGTTTTGTGATTTCTTGGTTTCTCATAAAGTCATTAGACTCCATCTGTTCCATTCTAATTTTGAGAGAGCTATTAAATTCAGTGAGCTTTTGAGCCTCTTTTTCCATTTGGCTCATTCTGCTTTTGAAAGCATTTGTCTCCTCATTGGCTTTTTGAACCTCTTTTGCCAATTGAGTGAGCCTATTTTTCAAGGTGTTAATTTCCTCAGCATTTTTTTGGGTCTCCTTTACCAAGGTATTGACCCGTTTTTCATACTTTTCTTGCATCTCTGACATTTCTCTTCCCAGTTTTTCCTCCACCTGTCTAACTTGCTTTTCAAAATCCTTTTTGAGCTCTTCCAGGGCCTGAGCCCACCCGCCACCCCCCCTGGGGTGTCTGGGGTACTGAGGCCCCGCCCTCCACGTCTTTCCCTGATGGCAAGGATACGTCCTCATCATCAGATCCGAAGGTCGGGATCATTTGCATTTGTTGGAAAAAACTCTCTAAAGTCTTATTTTTCTTCCCTTTTCCAGGCATTTTCCCAGCCAGTTACTTGACTTCTGAGATTCCTTTCCACCCCCGCCTGGATCCGCCCAGCTAGTGCTTGACCTCTGAGATTTAAATGGGCTTTCCTCCTGCTGGCTGTCAATCAGTGAGCTTTAGTTCAGGTGCTGGGGTCAGGGCAGGGCCGTCTCCCAGGCTCAGATCCCTCAGGGGCTTTATGTAGAGACTTTCAGGAATGGAGCAGGTGGGGGCGGGGTGGGGGGCCCGCCTCCCAAGCTCAGTTCCCTTGGGGGCTTTAAGCAGAAGCCTTCAGTAATAGAGCGGGGTGGGGGCAGGGCTGTCTCCCAGGCTCAGCTCCGTCAGGTTTTATGCAGGAATCTTCCATAATGAAGATCCTGCCTGCTGCTGGGGGATTCCTGAGTCCCGGTCTGCTGCCACCTCAGCCGCCTCCCACACCTCTGCCTCCGCTGCTTCCTGCCCCCGTCTCTGCCACCGCCGCTTCCTCCCAAGGGGGCCCGAGTCACGGAGATGCCCTGCTCCCCATCTACTCCAGCCCGGCCTTCTCTCTCACTGACCTGTAGCTTCTGTGGGCGGAGGGACTTTCCCGGCTGCCGGAGCTTCCATCTCTGAAGCCTGCTCGGATCAGCTTCTCTGTGGCCGCAGCCAGGGCTGAGCTGGGGGTGGGGTCCACTTTCCGGGGCGCGCCGGACTCTGGGGACGGGTCTCCAGGGCTCCCTGGAATGGAAATCTCTTCCACTCTGTTTCTGCACACCTTGTATTGACCCAGAAGTTATGGGGGACTCTTTTTACATTAATTCTATGGGCTTTTGGTTTCGGAGCTCGTAAACGTGCGTCCTTCTACTCCGCCATCTTGGCTCCGCCCCCCACAATCTGATATTTCTTAAAAAATAAGTCTAATCCTGTAACTCCTTTGTTCAAGGAGCTCCAGCAGCTCCTTATCAGCTCTAGGATAAAATTTAGACAACTCTGTCCCTCAAAGACTTTCCTATTTTGGCTTTAGCCTACCTTTCCAGATTGATCTCATATTATCCCCCCATATTCTCTACATAAAAGCAAACTGGCCATTATTTGCTCCACATCTACAACATCATATCTCCTATCTCCATGCCTTTGCCCAAGCCCCACCATGTCTGGAATACTCAGTCACCTCCACCTTCTGGAATGCACACTTGAAAGGAAGACAAGTATCTGCTCAAGTGCTGTCTCCTATATGAGAGCCTTGAGGATAATGCTGCTCTTTGAATATGCGTTTGTTACCTGAAGGTGTTGATTTCTGTCAAGGTTTGGCTTTGTGAAGACTTTGTCTGCCACCTTCAGCTACATCTTATTGTTCTTCAGTATTTCAGTCAGATCTGATTCTTCATGACCCTGTGGAACATGGCACTCTAATACTGCCATGTCTTGGCAAAGACACTGGAGCATTTTGCCATTTTCTCCTACAATGGATTAAGGCAAGCAGAGGTTAAGTGATTTGCCCAAGGTCACACAGCTAATAAGTGACTGAAGCCAGAATTAAACTCAGGTCTTCTTGATTTCAGGCCCAGTTCTCTGTCCAAGAAGCAGTCCATCTGATCCATTAGCAACATCTAGCCATATCCTCCCATTGAGTAATTCCTATTCCTTAGTCATCTTCAAGGGTGAAGAATTTATGGAAGGAACAGAGAAGGAATTAGTGAGACCACAAAACCTGACAGACTCAGCCTTGTCCCAGACAGCTAAATGTCACTCTGACTCAAGTAGGTGAAAAACCTGGAGCTAGTTTAGTTTTGTCGTTGGGGAAGTATAGCAAAATTTATTAGTAATCCAGTCATTCTATCATCTCTCCTGTGAAGAATTTAAATATAACAGAGTTCTAGTCTTGTCTATGAACCACCCTAGGTGTGTGATCCTGAGCAAGACTTTTACCATCTCAGGGCCCTACTCACCTTTAGAAGATAATAAATTGCAAAGTAATTGCCAATCTGTATTAGGAGGAAGAGTTCTTTGCCAGAAATATACAGGATTAAAGAAATTCTGATTGTTAAAGTTTTTATATGAAATAAAATCGAGAAACAGCTCAAAGAAATAGAGGAAATCACTTAGAAAATGTCTACCACCAATAAGTAAAGGAGAGAAAGCTGGAAACACTGGTGAGAAACCTTTGTGCAGCTCTCAGAAGAGACGGTCACAAACAAGTGTTTAACTTTGAAATCTACATTCTAAAACCCTCCAAAAATGTTTTTGTCTTTTCCTGCAATTATCATTGCGCTGCAATCTTGCTGTAGCTGCCCATCACTCTGCCTGCAGCTGGGTGAGAGAGTTCACCCCCGGAACTCAGGACAGTTGCAACCCCTTCTAGGGCCAAAAGAGAACACTAACTATCTGGGATTACAATTTCCAGAATATGCAGCTAGCTTTCAGATTTCTTTTCCTAACCTACAGAGGAAATCATTCTGAACATCAGATTTACTTTGTATTGACTCTACTTGTATTTTGTATTTATTTATCTTCAAAAGCAAGTGGTAGAGTCAGTGTGTGAACTCGGGTCCTCTGATATCAAATGCAGCTTTCTTCTCTCCGCACTATGAAGACTTGATTCTGGGAATAATAACTGATCATTATATAGTACATTGAGGCAGAATGGCAGTGAATAGAGAGTTGACCTCCAAGTCAGGAACACCTGAGTTCTAGTCTTATCTATGAATCATCCTAGTTTTGTGATCCTGAGCAAGACTCTTACCATCTCAGGGCCCATCTCACGCTTAGAAGATAATAAATTGGAAAGTAGTTTCCAGTCTACATTAGGAGGAGGAGTTCTTCACCAGAAATGTTCTATACCAATGGAATCTCAGGTCTGGTAAAAAAAAATTGTATTTATAGATAGATTTTTTTCAGTTGTTTTTACTCATATCCAACTTTTTATGACCCTATTTGGGGTTTTCTGGAAAAGATACTATAGTGGTTTGCCATTTTCTTCTCCAGATCATTTTATAGATGAGGAAACTGAGACAAATAAGGATAAGTGATTTGCCCAGTGTTACACAACTAGTTTTCGAAGATTATATAGATATAGATTTAGATATAGATTTTGATATAGATGCAGAAAGATAAATCTATAGATAGATATACATATACACATACATACATATGTATATGTACATATGTATATGTGTTTATACATGCATATATATACATGTATATGCAGTGGTAGGTGGCACAGTGGATAAAGTGTTGAGCCTGTGGTCAGGAAGACTCCTGTTCCTGAGTTCAACTCTGGCCTCAGACACTTACTATCTATGTGACCCTGGGCAGGTGACTTAACCCTGCTTGCCTCAGTTTCTTCATCTATAAAATGAGCTGGAGAAGGAGATAACAACCATTCCAGTATCTTTGACCAAAAAAATCTCAAATGGCATGACGAAGAGTCAGACACAACTGAAAAATATTTAAACAACAACATATACACTCATAATACATATACACATGCCTATACATCATACACATATATGTATATATATAAATTGTGTATCTGTGTGTATATAAATATGTATGAATAAATAATATTTGCATATTATGTATGTATATACACATTTTTAAAGCTTGAACATCCTTTATATGAACCTCTAACTTGATCCTCATAACAACATTATGATGCTCTAAGGATTATAGGTATTATTATACCTGTCTCACATACAAGGAAATTGAGGCTGACTTTCCCATACTCACCAACCTATTAAGTGCTAAATACAGAATTTAAACCCAGGTCCCTCTTGACTCTAAATTCAGTCCTCTTTCCATTGCACTTTGCTATGTTTCAGTTAATACTCTGCTTAAAAACAATCTAAAAAGACAATTTAGCTATACAAATTGTTATAGTTTCATATGACACTATAGTTTAACTTCTTCTGACATGACAACCTCACTGACTTCCACGTTCTTTTAGCTTAAGTGTCCTGAGGACATTGTTCCAGACAAAACATCTGTAAATAAATAACTGTAACCTGAGTGCCTCATGTTCTATTCTTGCCAGTTCAATCTGATTTGATCTTGGGTAGTTCTCAGTGATAATTGTTCTAATATTACTTATTTCTTGCTCTCATCCAAAGTGTATCTCTCCCTTTAGGAATCTCTGAATTTAGCATGTTTAATATAAATATATTTACTACAAAATAGACAAGAGAATAAGTGGACCAGTGACCCAAGTTCAACAGCAAGGAACAAACTCAATATAACAGAAAAAATTCTTGAAACATCAATGGAGCTGGAGATTCTTTGGTAAAACTTCTTCTGTACCACCACCACCACCACCATCATCACCACCATCATCATCACCACCACCATCATCACAATAATTACCCACTTGGCTCTGGACCTTTTTCGTTTTGTTTTCCCTTTAGATCTTCACCCCATTTGTGTCTACGTGCTAAGTCTTCACCCATCAATCCACCTCTCTTGTATGAATAGCCTAGCTCTCTATTAGGTCCTGTATTAGCTCAGGAAACCTCAGGCACAGGCCCAATAGCCAATATCTTACCTACTTCCAATTGTATACTCCTCTTAGCAATGTTTCCCTGGCTCACCGTCCTCTTTCCTGAAGTATCTGCTCCAAATTCATGACTATGCTCTGTTCTGGTTCCTAGGTACCTTCTACCCATAGGACTCTGTGATTTTTTCCCCAAAAAATATGGGTACCATCGTACTCTGAGAGATAAGAGAAAAAAGGGGGAAGAAGAACGAAGGAAGAATGAAGGACAACAGTGAAAAATAAAAGCACTTGTTCATGCCTGCTATATAGTACCTGAAAATATTACAATCAATCGGTCAACAAGCAGCTCTCTCCCAAAAGGTACCGAATCCTAACTCTGATGATTAGGGCAAAGAGGAGTTTACAAGTCAGATGTACATAGTTAGAATAAATTCTTCCGAGTTATACCTATGTAGGTCATTAGATTGTGACGTCCTTAAGGACAGGGACTATTTTGCCTTCTTTTGTATCTCTAGCACTCAGCACAATGCTGCAGAAATAGTAGGGGCTTAATAAATCCTTGTTGACCAGATGAAAAGACTTCATGACTTGCCGTGGTCAAATATATACACAAACATACATACCTACATATATATGTGTATGTATATATGCATATATTTTTGACTTTTTGGAATTCAAAGAACTTCAAATAAGAATAAATTTTGAAAAACTGAATCAGTCAGGAAGTCATCCAGATTCTTCTTCCTGTCCCTATGCTCAGAATTCTTTCTTGCTCTTCACTTAAGTAAGAAAATATGAGACCTTCTCAGATCAATGAGAAGTGTCCACCCGCACTGAGCAAGTGTAAGATGGCTACAGTGATTTAGATTTTCTTTTCATCACTTCCATAGGTTGAGGGAAATAATGAAACATTTTTGTGTTTAAAATTTATTGAATCCTGGGGAGATGAATTGGGAGAAAGCAATTCTAAGAAAAACAAAATTAAAAATCCTTTATTAACTAGAAATAGGGATGAGGCATGTAATCTCTTTGGTGCAGGGAATGTCTAGGTGAAGAAACTCCCTCTAACTACACAGGTCAGCACCTCCTCTGCAATTTATAGTCTTACAGAGTGTAGCCTAGAAGAGTAAGAGCATAAGCAACTTGTTCAGTGTGACATAGGCAGAGAAAGGACTCAAACCCAGGTCTTCTTGACTTTGAGATCAGCTACCTAATATACAACATAGTGGATATATCAACAAAAACTTAAAAGCAAGATATGCTTCTGATAATCTGCAATGCTGACACTTCTATTGATTATTAACTAAAATCTGCTTCTCAGATTTATTGAGTCCAACAATCCTCAGATATGAGAGTAATTAGATGACTCTAAATATAATATAAAATAACTATTTTTGATGAGTATAGTACATCAAATTTCTGATTTTTCACTACCATTGCATATGATCACTGCTATGTGGGGAAAACTAGCGTACATTTGTCAGACTGACCAAACGATTTAGAAATGTACCATGGATGATCTAGGATTAATTGTGACAGATACCCATTACAAATTAAGTAAAAGATGTCTAAATCTAGAAAGAAAGTGCCAAAGTTGATAGACTCTACCCTACCTTGTTTGAGGCAAGCAGCATGAAACCTGCCCCTCAATCAGTTAAGACAAATTTGGTCCAGGGTAGTGTGGATCAAGGTATTGTGGTGACTGAGGGGCTTGTGTAGCTCAATGAAACTATGAGCCATGCCATGCAGGGTTACTCAAAATAGACAGGTCATAGATGAGAATTCTGGCAGGTGGTCCACTGGAGAAGGAAATAGCAAGCTGTTCAAGTATCTTTGCCAAAAAAACTCAATGGACAGTACTAATATTTAAAAAGATATGATGTTAGAAGAAGAGATACTTAGGTCAGGAAGTATCTAATGTATTACTGGGGACAATCAGAAAACAATTACAAATAACTTCAGTATTAATGAAACAGCTTGGACAAACCTGAAAGAAAGCTCAGGTATAGATATGTCCAGTGATGAAAGAAAAGTCCAATGCTGTAAAAATTAATTTTACATAGGAAGCTGGAATGTAAGATCTATAAACCAAGGTAAACTAGATGTGGGCAAACAAGAGATAGAAAGCTTAAATATCAACATTTTGGGTTTCAGCAAATTTAAATGTACATGAATGATTTTAATTTAATGAATTTAATCAGGTGATCACTACATATACTATTGTGGGCAAGAATCCCTTAGAAGAAATAGAGTAGCCCTCATGGTCAATAAAAGAGTGAGAAAAGCAGTGCTGAGTGATAGAAAGATATCTGTTTGAATCCAAAGCAAACTGCTCAACATCACAGTAATTCAAATCTATGCTCTAACCACTGATGCCAAAGAAGCTAAAGTTGATAAGCTCTATAATAAGCTCTACAATATCTTCTAGAAACAACAGGCCACCTGTAATGGTTTTCCATTCATTAATAGGCCCATGTGACCTTCCTGGGTCACAAGGAAGTCTGAGTCACATGGAGCCCGTGATGGGAGGAGTTTACTGAACAGGTAGAGCAGGAAATGAGTCAGAGAAGTCAGAGCTGAGAGAGAGAGAGCAGGCAGCAACTAGCAGGAGTGAAGGAGCTTGTCTGTGGTTTTGTTTAAGGGAGCTTGTTTGTGATTTTCTTGAGGGAGTTGATTTGTGGGAAGCCTAACAGAGGGAAGGCTTGGGGATGGTAGTGCCCCCTGCATTGTTATTATATATAGATTTCTTTGTTGCTATGATGGATTTGGTTTATGGTATTGAGATTTGACTTTCTGGTGTTTGAATAAATGTTTTGATTCTGTCTTCCATGTGGAGAGTCTATTATACTTTGTGATTCAGAACTGTGCTGGCATATTCATAGCCACCATAGATGCTATGAATATTGCATTGGTGCTTTACCCCCCAAAAAGATGTTACGTTCATCATAAATTAATTAATTTATTTAAGTATTGACTGATTAAATCTGCTTGCTGACCAAGGGACTCTCAGAAGTCTTCTCCAGTGCCACAATTGGAAAGTGTCAATTTTGTGGCACTCAGTTTTCCTTATAGTCCAATTCTTACAAGCATATATTACTACTGGAAAAACCATAGTTTTAACTATCCAAACCTTTGTTGGTAAAATGATATCCCTGTTTCTTAATATACTGTCCATATTTGCCATAACTTTCCTTCCATGGAGCAAGTATCCTTTAATTTCATGGCTGCAGTTGTCACCTGCAGTGATCTTTGAGCCCAAGAATATAAAAATCTGACACTGCTTCCATTTCTTCTCTTTTCCAGGAAGTGAAGGGAACTATTGGCAGGATCTTGGGTTTTTTTATGTTAAGCTTCAGGCCAGTGTCTACACCATCCTCTTTCACCCTCCTGAAGAGACTTCTTAATTACTCTTCACTTTCTTCCATCAGAGTGGGTATCTTCCGCATACTGGAGATTGCTGATATTTCTCAAGGCAACCTTAAATTCCAGTTGTTGATTTATTTGGTCTGGCATTTAGCATGATGTACTTTGTATATAAATTAAATAAATAAGGAGACAATATGCAGCCTTGTCATACTCCTATCCCAATCTTAAAACAATCAGTTGTTCTGTGTTTGGTTCTGACTGTTGTTTCTTGTCCCCAACATAGTTTCCTCAGGAGATAAGTAAGATGTTCTGGCACTCCCATCTCTTTGAGGACTTGACACATTTTATAGTGGAAGGTCAAATACTAAAGCTGAACCTTTGGTCATATAATGAGAAGGCAGGACTCATTGGAAAAGACCCTGATGCTGGGAAGGCAAAAAGAAAAGGGGATGAATGAGGATGGCATGGATAGATATTGTCATGATTATGAACTTAGACTTTGAAAGATAATGGAAGGTAGAAGGATCTAGTATGCTGAGTGGGGTCCATGAGGTCAAAAAGAGTCAAGTATGGGGAGGAGCCAAGATGGTGGAGTAGAAAGACTCACGTATGCTAGCTCTGAACCCACAGCCCATAAATTTCCTGTAAAAAGAACTCCCCACAAACTCTGGAGGAGTGGAAGCTGTGGAGGAATGCAGTGGAGGATATTTCTGTTCCAGAGAGCCCTGAAAAACCGTCACCAAAGGTCCATCACGCACCAGACAGTGGAGCCCATCCCTGCGCTGCCCTGGCCACATGGCCCCAGAGGAGGAGATCTGAGCAGGCTTCAGGGACCCAACCTCTGGTGGCCATGAAGGTCCCTCCACCCACAGGCGCTACAAGTCAGTGAGAGAGACTTCTGGGCTGGCCAAGAGGAGAGCAGGGTGTCTCCGTAACTCGGGCCTCCTCAGGAGGCAGTGGCAGAGGGAACGGCAGAGGCAGTGGTGGCCAGGTGTTCCCAGAGCAGACAGGAGCTCCGCTCCATTACCGAAGGTCTACACATAAACCCCCTGAGGGAATAGAGCCTGGGAGGCTGCCCTGCCCCCACCTGAGCACCAGAACTTAAGCTCACATTGAATAACAGCTGCTCCCTCTGTGGAAAGCCCTGAGGCTGGGGAGCAGCACTTGAATCTCAGACCCCAAGCACTAGCTGGGAGGATCTAGGCAGGGGTGGAGAGGAATCTCAGAAGTCAAGTAACTGACTGGGAAAATGCCCAGAAAAGGGAAGAAAAATCAAACCATAGAAAGCTACTTTCTTGGGGAACAGATGATATTTCCTCCTTTCATTTCCGATGGGGAGGAACAATGCTTGCCATCAGGGAAAGATGTGGAGGTCGGGGACTCTGTATCCCAGATATCCAAGGTGGATGTCTGGTGGGCTCAGGCCATGGAAGAGCTCAAAAAGGATTTTGAAAATCAAGTTAGACAGGAGGAGGAAAAACTGGGAAGAGAAATGAGAGAGATGCAAGAAAAGCATGAAAAATGGGTCAATACCTTGCTAAAGGAGACCCAAAAAATTCTGAAGAAAATAACACCTTGAAAAATAGGTTAACACAATTAGCAAAAGAGGTTCAAAAAGCCAATGAGGAGAAGAATGCTTTCAAAAGCAGAATTAGCCAAATGGAAAAAGAGGTTCAAAAGCTCACTGAAGAAAATAGTTCTCTCAAAATTAGAATGGAACAGATGGAGTCTAATGACTTTCTGAGAAACCAAGAAATCATAAAACAAAACCAAAAGAATGAAAAAATGGAAGAGAATGTGAAATATCTCATTGGAAAAACAACTGACCTGGAAAATAGATCCAGGAGAGACAATTTAAAAATTATTGGACTACCTGAAAGCCATGATCAAAAAAAGAGCCTAGACGTCATCTTTCATGAAATTATCAAGGAAAACTGCCCTGATATTCTAGAACCAGAGGGCAAAATAAGTATTGAAAGAATCCATCGATCACCACCTGAAAGAGATCCAAAAAGAGAAACTCCTAGGAACATTGTGGCCAAATTCCAGAACTCCCAGCTCAAGGAAAAAATCTTGCAAGCAGCTAAAAAGAAACAATTCCAGTATTGTGGAAATACAATCAGGATAACACAAGATCTAGCAGCTTCTACATTAAGGGATCAAAGGGCATGGAATAGGATATTCCAGAAGTCAAAGGAACTAGGACTCAAACCAAGAATCACCAACCCAGCAAAACTGAATATAATACTTCAGGGGAAAATATGGTCTTTCAATGAAATAGAGGGCTTTCAAGCATTCTTGATGAAAAGACCAGAGCTGAAAAGAAAATTTGACTTTCAAACACAAGAATGAGAAGAAGCATGAAAAAGTAAACAGCAAAGAGAAGTCATAAGGGACTTACCAAAAATGAACTGTTCACATTCCTACATGGAAAGACAATATTTGTAACTCTTAAAACTTTTCAGTATCTGGGTAGTTGGTAGGACCACACACATACACACACATGTACACGCATGCATGCACACACACATACACAAATGCACACACATACAGAGACAGAGAGCACAGAGTGAATTGAATAGGATGGGACCATATTTTAAAGGAAATTAAGGTAAATGGTGAGAGAGAAATGTAGTGGGAGGAGAGAGGGTGAAATGGAATGGAGTAAATTATCTCTCATTCAAGAGGCAAGCAGGAGACTTTTTAGTGGAGGGAAAAAGAGGAGAGCTGAGAAAAAAACATGAAGTTTACCCTCATCACATTCGACTAAAGGAAGGAATAAAATGCACACTCATTTTGGTATGAAAACCTATCTTACAATACAGGAAAGTGGGGGAGAAGGAGATAAGCAGGGTGGGGGGGATGATGGAAGGGAGGGCAATGGGAGGAGGGAGCAATTTGAAATCCACACTTGGGAGGGACAGGATTAAAAGACAGAATAGAAACGATGGGGGGCAGGATAGGATGGAGGGAAATACAGGTAGTCTTACACAGCACGACTATTGTCAAAGTCATTTGAAAAACTACACAGGCATGGCCTATAATGAATTGCCTGCCTTCCCAAAGGGAATGGGTGGGGAGGGAGGGTTGGGGAGAATTTGGAACTCAAAGTTTTAGAAACAACTGTTTAGTATTGTTGTTGCTACTAGGAAATAAGAAATACAGTTAACGGGGAATAGAAAGTCATCTGACCCTACAGGACAAAAGAGAAGATGGGGACAAGAGAAGGGAGGGATGATAGAAGAGAGGGCAGATTGGTGATAGGGAAAATTATAATGCTTGGTGTATTGGGGTGGGGGGAGGGGATAAATGAGGAGAAAATTTGGAACCCAAAATTTTGTGAAAATGAATGTAAAAGTTAAATAAATAAATTTATATTTTTTTAAAAAAAGAGTCAGGCATGACTGAACAACTGAACAATAAAGTATCTAGAGAGACTCTCAGGCATTTTCCTAGCAAGGGAAAACAGAGATTTTGAACCCTGTGAAGCCACTGCTGAAGAGGTACAGGTGGGGAGAGAAGTTCAGTGGGATGGAGAGAGAAACAAGACAGTGACAGATCAGAAAGGAAATGTGACCTTATTGAGTAGTAAGGTTAGCATCTGGTAGCTTCCCTATGTTAACAAATTCTTGCTAACTAGCTGCTAAACTCAGTTGTTTCTAATCTACAGAAGGAATACAAAAGTTATCTCTGGCCTCTAAATTTCAGTGCTCTGGACAGAGCCACAGTTTTCCTGCCCTCATAGCAGCTTTGTCTGTGGCAATGAGAATTTAGGCCTCTCATTCTAAATTCTTTAGCCCCCAAAACTCTTGTGTAGATTGGAGACTCTTAAAAATTATACAGACAGTTAACATTATTTCACACTGTATTCCCTGGCCTCCTCAAGTGGATGTGGAGTAACATCTGAAATTACTTATATCTACTGAAGTTGCTAGAATATGGAGCAAGTGACAAGAGTAAAGAAGGCAAGAAAGAAGAAAATGGCTTTCATCTGCCTGCAACAAGTAAGTTCCTAAAAACACAAAGTTGGATTTTTTTAAAAAAATCAAACAATTCATTTGAAATGCACTGGAAAATTCATTCATTAAATGTGATGAATATTTTTAATGTAACTAAATAAACCCCAATGAACAAAGTAGATAGAAGAGTAAGAAAAACTTTGGTTCAATCTAGACCTGTCTCTGACAAAAATGGGCTCTTTGGCCCTGGACAAATCACTTGGGATGCTAGTGTTCTAGACAACTCTCTCCATGAGTTTCCTATGCCAATTAAATCATTGGGTCAATACCACCATCCTTCCCTGACCCAAATAAAAGTAATTTATCCATTTCATATGTAAATTTGGATTTCACTTTCTTTTTCCTTGAAATAATGAATTTACATGACAGAGGTCCCAACAAAATCCAGTGATCAATGAATTCCCATGAACATCTAAATTTTTAGTTTTTTTAGGGCAAAAGTCATGTCAGAGACATCTTTATTTTGTCCTCAATGCTTAGAACAGGACTACAGAAAGAGACACAAAGAGATGTGGTGGAAAAAGTACTGGAATAGGAATCTGAGTCCTTGGATTGGCAATCTATCTTGGCCTCTTATTAGAATGTGATCTTGATTCTTTGGATCTTGATGATCTCAACAATAAAATGGAGGGGTTGAAATTGATGACTTCTAAAGCCCTTTCTACCTCTAAATCTGTGATCCAGTGTTTAAATTTTATGCATTCCAATATGATACACATTTCCTGACCAAAGGTCAGAACTATGTGCACGACTCATTAGCATAGAATTCATGCACTTATTCTGATAATAGAGCTAGAAAAGACCTTAGAAATTGAGGCCTCCACACTGCTACTCTTAAACAAAAGTCATACCAACTATGTTCATTGATTAATTGTGTGAGTCTTTCTTCTGAGACAGGAAGGTTTTCCTGTTGGCTGAAGTTGGCATGTATTGGTGAAAAAGGGAAAAATGAAATCCTTACAATCTTCTCAGAGTCACAAGGGAGATTAGGAGTAGAGGATGATATAAACAAGGATAAATATTATTTATAAAATACAATTATTATTCTAAGACTTCCTATAAGTTGGCTGGCTAGAAAACAACATCCTAATAATCTTGGCCTTTCTCAGACCTCTCATGACTTGTTGCAACAGCTCCTCTGTTAAGTGTGATGCCCCACAGCTGTAGTGTAGACAGCCTCCATTGTTGGGTGATGAGTAGGAAGATATCATGACTGAGTTTGTTTTTTTGTACTTCATTTCTCTTTCAAATGACAGACACTTTGAAAAGCTGCAACATTTTGGAGGTTATTTTAAGAATAAAGTTATCATATTTGGCCCTGCTCTTTAGAAATCCCAATGTCTAACAAGGGTCAAAAGTGTCTCCTGAGAATTTTGCCATTGCCAGCTTCATCTAGCTTTGTACAGCTAAGAGAAAAGTTTCACAAAGGAGGGTATTTTCAGTGGAAGTGGGTTTCTGGAAAGGCTAAGTCTGACTATGAAAGATGCCAGGGTCCATAAGGAAATTAGCTAAAAACTTTATTGTGCATTCATCAAGTTAGAATTCAGATCAGAAAATTAAATATAACCCAATTAGCTTTGTGAGATGTTAAATAAGGGTAAGAGGGGCCATAGGAAATTTTGTTAGGTGATTGATACTCCATCTTTTTTTTCATTTATTTAGCTTTTCAACAGTCATTTCCACAAAATTTTGGGTTCCAAATTTTATCCCCATTTATCCCTTCCCCCCCAAAATGCTGAGAATTCTAATTTCCCCTATCACCAACCTGCCCTCTCTTCTAACATCCCTCCCTTCCCTTGACCCCATCTTCTCTTTTGTCCTGTAGGGTCAGATACCTTTCTATTCCCCATTACCTGTATTTCTTATTTCCTAGTAGCAAGAACAATACTCAACAGTTGTTCCTAAAACTCTGAGTTCCAACTTCTCCCCATCCCTCCCTCCTCACCCACTGCATTTAGGCAATTCAATATGGGCCATATCTGTGTAGTTTTGCAAATGACTTCCATAATAGTCGTGTTGTGTATGACTAACTACAATGCCCTCCATCCTATCCTGCCCCCCATTGCTTCTATTCTCTCTTTTGATCCTGTCCCTCCCCAAGAGTGTTGACTTCAAATTGCTCCCTCCTCCCATTGCCCTCCCTTCTATCATCCACCCACCCTGCTTATCCCCTTCTCCCCCACTTTCCTGTATTACAAGATAGGTTTTCATACCAAAATGAGTGTGCATTTTATTCCTTCCTTTAGTTGAATGTGATGAGAGTAAGCTTCATGTTTTTTCTCTAATCTCCCCTCTTTTTCCCTCCACTGAAAAGTCTTTTATTTGCGTCCTTTATGAGAGATAACCTGCCCCATTCCATTTCTCCCTTTCTCCTCAATATATTTCTCTCTCATCCCTTAATTTTATTTTTTTAAGATATGATCCCATCCTGTGCTGTGTGTGTGTGTGTGTGTGTGTGTGTGTGTGTGTGTGTGTAATCCCACCAACTACCCAGATACTGAAAAAAGTTTCAGGAGTTACAAATATTGTCTTTCCATGTAGGAATGTAAACAGTTCAACTTTAGTAAGTCCCTTATGATTTCTCTATGCTGTTTACCCTTTCATGCTTCTCTTGATTCTTGTGTTTGAAGGTCAAATACCATATGCAGAATACCTTTCATTTTATTTCTTTGCCTGCGCATTTAACTAGAATAGTAGATAAGAGTCTGCCAAGTGTCATAAGGCACTTGTTCCTCTGACTGGCAGTTTTTCATTGCAAAGATATCACTAATCATGTCAGACCAGAAGTCTAGGGGAAATTTAGGCTCTTAGAAATTTAGGTTTTAGAAATTTAGGGTTTTTAGAAATGTAATTAATTTTTCTCAGTGGTAGAAAATAGGGCAGTTAATGCAGAGGATAGAGTACTGGACCTGAAGTTAGGAAGACTCATTTTCCTGACTTCAAATCTGCTCTCCGACAATTATTAGCTGTGTGACTCTGGACAAGTCACTTAACCTTGTTTGCCTCAGTTTCTTCATCTGTAAAATGAGCTGGAGAAGAAAATGGAAAATTCCAAGAAAACCTCAAATGGGGTTACAAAGATTAAGACATGATTGAAATGACTGAACAACAGCAAAGAATCAAAACAGAATAGTTTATAAGATTTTCTTATCATATACCTTTAAGATAATTGCTGAAACAACAAAACATTATTCATTAACTCCTGGTCATTCCATCCACAGGTTTGTTCTGTGATCATTTCATCCTTTCAACAGTAGAGAAGAGGAAAAGAGAAGCTTCATTCTGGACCTGATTCTAGTCAATAGAAAAAAAATGGTTGTCAAAATAGAAGTGACTGAAGACTTAGATAGAAGTGAGCACTGCATCTTAGATTCCGGGCTAAATGGGAAATAAAATGCTGAAGAGTGGGTCATGTAGCCAAGATCTGGGTAGAGAAAACCTCAGAATCTGGAGAAAGTATAACATGTCTATTATGGCTTAAAATACTGTAAGGGAAGTCCGCCCAAATTAGACTTGTATAGGAGAAAGAAGAAAGGACTGGTAACTGATGGTGAATACCAAAGAGTAACATGATCCTGTGGCTTTAATGTCAGGAACACTAAAGGTTAAAAAAAAAAGATGAAGTTGATGATATATGCTAACAAAGCAAAATGGGTTTTTTTAAAAAACTATGTTCAGAGCAGGTAGAAGAATAAAGAAAAAAACATGACAACCTGTTGAGCTATAGTAGCAGATGATAAGAGATAATTCTTATTCATCTTCTCTTTTCACTACCAAAGAATATGATTTGTGGGATTGGGAAGGACAAAATGAAAATGTTTAGGGGGTAACTGAAACCCCAAATAAGTGAGGAGATGGTAAGGTCTTCAAGGAGTTCCAGTGATCAGCCCTAGATAAATTAGATCTTAAAACTGCCAATCTAGCCTCATTTTTTTTGGTAGGGTTACTAAACAAATGAATAGGAAAATACTAAAAAAATAGTATACATGCATTTTAGTAAGATATATAACAAATTTCTATTACAGTTTTCTTGTAGATGAGATATATGTGAATCTGATAGTATTAATATCATTATTTTTGGTAGATTCAAAACAGTTTGAATAATCTGACCCAAAGAGTAGTAAATGTGACCCATGGAGGAAGTCTCTAGTAGTAAGCCTCAGGAATCCCATTTTCTTTAACTGATAGAATTCTATCAGTGACTTTGATAAAGGCATAGTCAGTATACTAATTTAATTCTAAATGACACAAAGATAAGTAACAAAATGAATAAGAAAAGTACAAAAAAACAGGTTAAAATGATGAATTGAAACTGATAAAATTTGGTTGAGATAAACAAATGTCCCACATTTGTGTTTATAAAGCCAGTAATACCAATTCATTATGGAAGAGACACGGATTGGGAAAAAAAATTGAATGGAAAAAAAATCCTGAGCATTGCAGAGGAAGTCAAACTCAGTATAGTGTCCAGAATTATGAAAGGGATTGACCCATTATAATTTATTTCTACATCTGGAATATTGTTCAATTTTGAGTGATATATTTTAGGAAGGACATGAAAAAATTAGAGCCTATCTAGAGAAATGAAGCCAAGATGGTGAAATGCCTGGAAGTCATGACATTGAAAAACTGATTAGAGGAACAGGGGATGTTTAACTCGGAGAATAAAAAGACTTAAGGGAGACATGACAGTCTTCAAGTTCCTGAGTGGTTGTCATATGAAAGGACCATTAGACTACTTTTCTTGTCCCTGGATGACAAAACTAGGAGCAGTTATTTGAAGTTGTAGCAAGGTAGATGTTTGTTCAATGTAAGGCAGAATTTCCTAACAATTAGAGCTATGTGAAAGTGAAATAGGCTGCCTAATATGGTAGTGAGTTACCCATCATTAGAGGTCTTCAAGACTACTTGTCAGGTATTCTGTAAATGAGATTCCTGTATGGGTTGGACTAGATAGCTTTTGAGGGTCCTTATAAATCTGAGATTCTATAATACCAACTACTGTTTGGTTGGTGAAGTAATTGTGGGGTCTTTTGGCCTTCTCATTCATTCAACTGTTTTACCCAAGTTTACAAGTTATTTAAATAGGTCAGGTTGTAATTGCACAGAGTGTCTCTTCATTTTTAGCCTTTATTTTACCTTTGGTTTTGATTTTAACCTTTGTTCAGAACTTGTCAATGGTCTAAAATGAGTCCTGGGAGGTAAAGGAAAGGACTTCATATTGCTTGGGATTCACTACATCAGAAATATTTCACCCTCTTCCTTAAGGAAAGTAGTCTCTCTTCTGCCAAAATATTTGAGGTGGTCTTTTTGTAATAACAAAGACTGGAAGTAGGGGGACAACAGGGCCAAACTGTGGTACATGAACATAATGAAATATCACTATACTATAAGAAATGACAAATAACTACAGAGAAGTATGGAAAGACTTACACGAATTGACACAAAGTGAAGCAAGCAAGGTCAGAAAAACAATTTATACAATGAATGTAACAAAATCATTTTTTTACAAAAGCAACAACAAAATAATCAAAACTGATGGGTGGAAAATTAAAAGGAAAAAAAAAACTTGTCCTCAAAGAAGAGATAAGAGATGACATTTTTCTCTTCATTGCACAGATTGCACTGCACAAGTATGGAATATTGAATAAAATGTCAGGTTATGTTTTAACGTACTGATTGGTTTTGATATTTTTTCTCCTCTATTTAAAAAATATTTTTAAAGAAATTACTCTTAGTAGAGCAAAGAGAGTGGAGTAGAAGGATGGACCTGCTCTTCCCTCTACCCCCAAAGCCCATAAAATACCTGTAAAAAATTACTCTAAACAAATTCTAGACCACTAGAAGCCACAAGACGACAGAGTGAAAGAGATTTCCAGCTCACACAGCCTGGAAGGCTTACAAGAAAGATCTACTATGCTGGGCTTGGAGTGGAGCACAGCCCATGGAGTACAACCTAGCCTTGGCCATGCAGTGCAGCACTGACTGGACTAGAGTAGGCATCAGGGTGTGGAATTAGGGGTAGCAGCTGCAGTTCCCAGATCTCTCAACCCACAAATGCAAAGTTAGTTTCAAACCTCAGTGAGAAAAATCTTTCATCTGGGTGAGGGCGCAGGGCAGCAGAAGTCACTGTAGCACAGCATCCGTCTTTTGAGCACTTGACCTGAAGACCCTAGGGCAATTGAGCCATTGATCTGTATTTCAGCCCTGAGTGGCAGAACTGGGGTGAGGAACTACACCGGCATAGTGGAGCAGTTGTGGAGAGGGAACCCTATTCTTAGATCCTGGGCAGAAAGCTTGTGTTGCTCCCACACCAGAGCGCAGGACAGAAGAGGAGTAAACTCCTCTCCCTCCATTATACCACTTTGGAGGAATTGAGAACTTACAGGTCCCTAAAATATACAAAAATATATATGACAAAAGACTCAGAAGTCAAGTAACTGGCTGGGAAAATGCCCAAAAAAGAGGAAAAAATAAGACTATAGAAGGTTATTTTCTTGGCGAACAGGTATTTTCATCCATCCTTTCAGAACATCCTTCCAGAAAAAGGCATGCCATTAGAGGAAAACATCAAAGTCAAGTCTTCTTCATCTAAAACCTCCAAAATAAATTTGCAATGGTCTCTGGCCATGGAAGAGCTCAAAAAAGATTTTGAAAATGAAGTAAGAGAGATAGAAGAAAAATTGGGAAGAGAAATGAGAGCAATGAAAGAAAATCATGAAAAGTGAGTCAACAGCTTGCTAAAGGAAACCCAAAAAATGCTGAAGAAAATAGCACCTTTAAAAATAGACTAACTCAAATGGCAAAAGAGGCCCAAGCTGAGGAGGAGAATGCTTTAAATGACAAATGGAAAAGGAAGTTCAAAAGCTCACTGAAAAAAAATAGTTGTTTAAAAATTAGAACGGAGTAGTTGGAAGCTAATTACTTTATGAGAAAGCAAGAAATTAAAAAAATAAAACTAAAAGAATGAAAAACTAGAAGACAATGTGAAATATCTCATTGGAAAAACAACTGACCTGGAAAATAGATCATGGAGAGATCATTTAAAAATTTATGGGGCTACCGGAAATCCATGACGAAAGAAAGAGTCTAAACATCATCTTTCAAGAAATTATCAAGGAAAACTTCCCTGGTACTCTAGAACCAGAGGGTAAAATAAATATTGAAAGAATCCACCGATTACCTCCTGAAAGAGACCCAAAAAGAGAGACTTCTAGGAATATTGTAGCCAGATTCCAGATATCCCAGGTCAAGGCAAAAATATTGTGAACAGTCAGAAAGAAACAATTTGAGTACTGTAAAAATACAATCAGGATAACACAAGATCTAGCAACTTCTACATTAAGGGATTGGAATATGATATTCCAGAAATCAAAGGAACTAGGATTACAGCCAAGAATCACCTACACAGAAAAACTGAGTATAATACTTCAGTGGGGGAAAAATGGTCATTCTATGGAATAGAAACCTTTCAAATATTTTTGATGAAAAGACCACAGCTTAATAGAAAATTTGACTTTCAAACACAAGAATCAAGAGAAGCATGAAAAGGTAAACAGGAAAGAAAAATCATAAGGGACTTGCAAAAATTAAACTGTTTACATTCCTTTTAAAAAATATATTTATTTATTTTAAGTTTTCAACATTCATTTCCACAAAATTTTGAGTTCCAAATTTTCTCTCCATCTCTCCTCTCCAACCACCCCCAAACGCCAAGCTTTCTAATTACCCCTACAACCAATCTGCCCTCCCTTCTAACATCCTTCCCTTCCCTTATCCCCATCTTCTCTTTTGTCTAGTAGGGCAAGATAACTTTCTATACCCCATTATCTGTATTTCTATTTCCTAGTTGCAAGAACAATACTCAACAGTTGTTCCTAAAACACTGAGTTCCAACTTCTCCCCATCCCTCCCTCTCTACCCATTCCCTTTGGAAAGGCAGGCAATTCAACATAGGCCATATCTGTAGTTTTGCAAATGACTTCCATAATAGTCGTGTTGTGTATGACTAACTACAATGCCCCCCATCCTATCCTGCCCCCCATTGCTTCTATTGTCTCTTTTGATCCTGTTCCTCCCCAAGAGTGTTGATTTCAAATTGCTCCCTCCTCCCACTGCCCTCCCTTCTATCATCCCCCCCACCCTGCTTATCTCCTTCTCCCCCACTTTTCTGTATTGTAAGACAGGTTTTCATACCAAAATGAGTGTGCATTTTATTCCCTCCTTGAGCTGAATGTGATGAGAGTAAGCTTCACGTTTTCCCTCTTACCTCCCCCTTTTTCCTTCCATTGAAAAGTGTTTTTCTTGCCTCTTTTATTTGCCCCATTCCATTTCTCCCTTTATCCTCCTAATATATTCCTCTCTCACCACTTCATTTTATTTTTTTAGATATGCTCCTTTCCTATTCAACCCACCCTGTGCTGTGCTGTGTGTGTGTGTGTGTGTGTGTAATCCCACCAACTACCCAGATACTGAAAAAAGGCTCAAGAGTTGCAAATATTGTCTTTCCATGTAGGAATGTAAACAGTTCAACAGTAAGTCCTTTATGGTTTCTCTTTCCTGTTTACCTTTTCATGCTTCTTTTCATTCTTGTGTTTGAAAGTCAAAATTTCTTTTCAGCTCTGATCTTTTCATCAAGAATACTTCAAAATCTTCTATTTCATTGAAAGACCATTTTTTTCCTGAAGTATTATACTCAGTTTTACAGAGTAGTTGATTCTTGGTTTTAATCCTAGTTCCTTTGCCTTCTGGAATATCACATTCCACACCCTTCTATCTCTTAATGTAGAAGTTTCTGATTGTATTTCCACAATACTTGAATTGTTTGTTTCTAGCTGCTTGCAATATATTCTCCTTGACCTGGTAAGTTAGGAATTTGACTACTGTGTTCCTAGGAGTTTCTCTTTTGAGATCTCTTTCAGGAGATGCTCAATGGATTCTTTCAATATTTATTCTGCCCTCTGGCTAGAATATCAGGGCAGTTTTCCTTGATAATTTCATGAAAGATGATGTTTAGGCTCTTTTTTGATCAAGACTTTCAGGTAGTCCCGTAATTTTTAAATTGTCTCTCCTGGATCTGTTTTCCAGATCAATTGTTTTTCCAATGAGATATTTCACATTATTTCCCATTTTTTCATTCTTTTGGTTTTGTTTTGTGATTTCTTGATTTCTCATAAAGTCATTAGCTTCCATCTGTTCCATTCTAATTTTTAAAGAACTATTTTCTTCAGTGAGCTTTTGAACCTCCTTTTGCATTTGGCTAATTCTGCTTTTTAAACCATTCTTCTCCTCATTGGCTTTTTCCTCTTTTGCCAATTGAGTTAGCCTATTTTTAAAGGTGTTACTTTTTTCAGAATTTTTTGGGTCTCCTTTAGCAAGTGGTTGACTCACTTTTCATGATTTTCTTGCATCTCTCTCATTTCTTTTCCCAATTTTTCCTCCACCTCTCTTACTTAATTTTCAAAATCCTTTGAGTTGTTCCATGGCCTAAGACCATTGAATATTTATTTTGGATGTTTGTGATACAAAAGGCTTGACTTTTAGGTCTTTCTCTGATAGTAAACATTGTTCTTCACCAAGAAACTAATCTTCTATAGTTTTATTTTGTTCCCTTTTGGAATTTTCCCAACCAGTTACTTGACTTTTGGACCCTTGTCAAGAGTTGGGTATACTCTGGTGATATGTAAGATCTCAGTTCCTCCAAGGTGGCACAATCAAGCCTGGTCTGGAAGCAACAAGAAAGTTTTGTGCCCAGAATCTGTAAGTAGTAGAGTTTCCTCTCCATAACTGCCTCACCTCCAGTTCTGCCAAGCTAGCACTGGGGGCTTTAGGTGAGGGCAGGGCCACTATCCAGTGTGAAATTAAGATCAACCGCTTAGGTGGGGCCAGGGAAGCCACACAGGGCTCAGTTTCCCCAAAGATTTCATGATGAGGCCCTCAACAATGGATGCAGGTGCTGCCTGCCTTGAGAGGCCTGTCAGCTGCTGCCTCTGCTGCTGCCACCTGAGGAGGCCTGAGCTATGGGGACACCCTGCTCCCTTCTTCACCAGCTGAAAAAATCCTCTCACTGACATTTAGAATCTGTGAGTTGAGGGATCTGTGCTGCCACTGGAGATTCTGTCCCTGAAGCCTACTTGGTCCTGCTCCTCCAGGTGTTGTAGGGCCAAGGCTGAGCTGGGCTCTGCTCTGTGTCTGGTGTGACAGACCTTTCCCATTGGTATTTCAGGTCACCCTGGGCTAGAACTCTCCTCCACTCTGTTGTTCTGTTGCTTCTTCTGCTCTAGAATTTGTTGAGAGTCTTTCTTTACAGATATTTTATAGGTTGTGGAGGAAGAGCTAGCATGTGTGCATCTTTCTACCCCACCATCTTGACTATGCCCTATTTACATTCCTATATGGAAAGATAATATTTGTAACTCTTGAGACTTTTCTTAGTATTTGGGTGGTTAGAGGGATTATATACATATAGACAGAGGGCACAGGGTGAGTTGAATAGGAAGGGATGATATCTAAAAAAAATAAACCTAATGGATCAAAGATGAATATGTTGGGAGGAGCAAGAGAGAAAAGGAATGGGGCAAATTATCTCCCATAAAAGAGACAAGAAAAAGCTTATTCAATGGAGGGGAAAAGAGGAGAGGTGACAGGAAAAAAGTGAAGCTTACTCTCATCACATTTTGCTTAAGGAGGGAATAACATGCACACTCAATTTGGTATAAAAATCTATCTTGCACTCTAGAAAAGTAGGGGAAAAGGGAATAAGTGTTGTGTAGGGGGAGATGATAGAAGGGAGGGCAAATGGGAGGAGAGAGTAATTAGAAGTAAACACTTTTGGGGAAGGACAAGGTCAAAAGAAAATAGAATAAATGGGAAACAGGATAGGATGGAGGGAAATATAGTTAGTCTTTCACAATATGACTATTTTGGAAGTCTTTTGCATAACTACACATGTATAGCCTATATTGAATTGCTTGCCTTCACAGTGAGGATGTGTGGGGAGGGAGGAAGAAACAGAAGTTGGAACTCAGAGCTTTAGGAATGAGTGTTGAAAATTGTTTTTACATGCAACTGGGAAATAAGAAAAACATATAATGGGTTATGGATATCGATCTTGCCCTACAATAAAAGAGAGAAAATAGGGATAAGGGAAGGGAGGGATGTAATAGAAGCAAGGGCAGATTAGGGGAATAGGTATTTAGAATGTGCAGTGTCTTGGGTGGGGGAGAGATGAGGAGAAAATTTGGAACTCAAAATCTTCAGGAAATGAAGGTTGAAAAGTTAAATAAATTAATTAAAAAAGAAACAACTCTGTGGAAAAAAAATTTTAGGAATGGCTTTCTGGGAAGATTGAGACAGAGATATACAGGGGAATATGGAGGCAAGGTCAAAAAAATCCTTTAAAGAGGAAAATATTCTACAAGTTTCCATCCTCTTACTTCTTTATCATTCTTTATTTCTAACTTGGAATCATATTTTCCAATGTATTTTTCATTTGGTTTTACTCTGTGTTCACTTCTGGATTAGCTTTAGTTTGTGTTCCCAGATCTCTAAAGCTTTGCCAACTTTTCTTATAAATCTTTATCTCTTAAGATAAGAAAAAATAATGAAGGTTCTGATAGGTCAGTAAGGCTATTCAATACATCCTTTTCACTAATAAAAGCAGCTAGTAGACAAGCTTGAAACCATGATTAAGACAATAATAATGCCTCAGATTTACATTTGTTGTTTAGTCATTTCACTAATGTCCAACTCTTTGGATCCCATTTTGGAGTTTTCTTGGCAAAGATACTGAAGTGATTTGCCTTTTCCTTCTCCAGTCATATTTGTAATAATAATAATAATAGCTATAATTTATATAGCACTCTAAGATTTGCAAAACACTTTATCCATGTTACTTCATTTTATCTTCACAGCAAGTTAGGAAGTAGGTGATATTAGTCCCATTTTACAAATGAGGAAACTAAGGCAAATAGGATTTTGTGACTTGCCCAGGACTACACACATAATAAGTGTCTGAGTCCTACTCCATTCACTGGAAAACAGTAACTCTTTACTCCATTACTGGTGGGGTGTGATTTTTCTTGTTCTCCATGTCATTTACTCTCAGTTAACATAAAAGCAAAAAGCTTATTTGCAACTTAATTTGCAAATTTTTCAAAGGATGGAAATAGTTTTTAAAATGCCAACTGTCAAAAAACAGATTTTTAAAATGTTCCAAATCACCAGAAGTTTTTTTAAAATGCAAATTAAGAAACCTCACACCCCCTTAGATTGGCCAAAAAAAAATTTTTTTTAGT
This sequence comes from Bettongia penicillata ogilbyi, assembly GCA_023548195.1. Lineage (NCBI taxonomy): Eukaryota > Metazoa > Chordata > Mammalia > Diprotodontia > Potoroidae > Bettongia > Bettongia penicillata. The sequence goes on along the minus strand of JAJHZJ010000020.1, from coordinate 3,758,015 downwards.
TACAATAGTCAGTGTTGGAAGGGGTGTAGGAAAAGGAAAAACTGCTATTTTGGGTGAAACTGTGAACCGATGCAGTTGTTCTAAAAAAAAATTTGGAATTGTGTGATTAAAGTGCCTAAACTGTGTATAACTTTTGACTCCATGATCCCACTACTAAACATATATATGTGTATATATGTATGTATATATGCATAGTATATATGTATATGTGTACATATACATGCATATGTATATGTGCATGTGCATGCATATATATATATATATATATACACATATACATATATATTCCAAGGAAGTCAGACAGAAATACAGAGCTTATAAATACATTTGCATAATGTTTAAAGCAACTGTATATGTGTATATATGTCTATGTATATGTACATATATATAGTGTGTGCATAATATATATGCAAAACATTTATTTTGTAGCATCAAAAATGGAAACAAAATAGTTGCCCACTAGTTGAGAATGTCAGATCAAATCATATGTGGGTTTTTTTTTTAACCAGACAGTGATTTCATCAGAATGAGAAATTTCTTCTACTTAGAACAATGAAAAGTTAAGTGACTTGACTAGTTTTATATTTAACTTAGAGTAAAGAGGCATATGCAAAATATCCAGGGATAGAGCCTGGGAAGTATAATTTCCTCCCATCTTGGAAAAGTCTATTCAAGCATTGTCAGTGACTTGGGGATGGATCTAACACTTCAGTTCAGCTCATTTTCAGGTCTTGTTGTTTTAGTTAGATACACATCTGCTAGATTTCAAGTCTACAAAACAAGATATTCCTGTGCTAGGTACCCCAGGTACCACCTTTCCAGCTTCCTTCTGTCTTCTCCCATTAGATTATAAGCATCTTGAGAGCATGGATTATCTTTCTTTTTCTTATTTGTATCCCCAGTGCTTAATATAGTGCCTGGCACATAGTAATAGCTTACTAAATGTTTACTGAATTGAGTTTTTAAACACTCTTTGGAGGTTTCCAACTTCCCTACTCCTACCACCACCACTCCCACATCTTGCTGGGTTTTTAAATGGAATGGAATGCTACTGCAACATAACAAATTATGACTATGAGAAATCCATATAATACCCATATACTCTCATACAGAACGAATGAAGCAGAAGAGAAAGAACAATTTACCCAGCAACGATAATAATGTCAATGGAAAAGCCTAAGACTGTTGTTTTTAGGTTAACTTCAAAATCAGGTAGTGTTATACCATATGTCTGTCTTCCTGCTGTACTAGTGAGAAGCCAGAGGTAATGATGCCATACAAAATGTCAGATGTAGTGGTTTTATTAATTGGTTGTCCAAACCAAAATCTTTAAAAAAATTGTATTGGACTGATGATTTTATTGTTATAGGAAACTTAAGTGAGGAAACTCCCTTCAAAACATATAGGCACCTACTCTGTTACTTAGAGAGTGACTTAGGTGTGAAGAGGTTAAGTGAATTGCTCAGGATCATACAGTTAGCATTTTAAAAGAGGAAAAACTTGAACTCAAGTCTTCCTTTCTCTAGAAATCAACTCTCTATTTGGGCAGCTAGGTGGTACAGTGAATAGAGTGCCAGAGTCAGGAAGACATTTTCCTGAGTTCAAATCTAGCATCAGACACTGACTAACTGTATCCCTTGGCAAGTCACTTAACCAATAATTGCTTTAGTTTCCTCATCCGTAAAATGAGCTAGAGAAGGAAATAATAAGTCATTCCAGTATCTTTCCCAAGAAAAATCCCAATAGGTTCAAGAAGAGTTGGACATGGCTGAAAAGCTACACTGCACAACTTTCTACTGCACCATATTGCCTCTCGGAAAAAAAATTGTTATTCAATGTGGAGGTACGTGTTTGTGGATTTATGAAGCAACTTGTTTCTTGAGGTAATCAAAAAACTAATTCATTCCTTACAATTGCAATTCTCCTCTTAGGGGGGTACAAAACGAGTCAAAAGTCAAAATGTGAGTTCTAAACAGGAGCAACACATTTGAAAAGGTCTCTTTTGAGACCTGCATCAAGGTGAGTAAATACCACCATCATCACTTCATCAAATGTCAGAGGCAGAATATTACTAGACTAAATAGAAATCTCATATGATCTTTAAAGCTGTTTATTTTCTAGTTAAATTCAGAGTGCTTATGTAAGGAAAGATCAAAGACTAGGAAATTTTAGGACTGTTTACAAAACAATGATAACCACTAAGTCTTGCTACTTCCAGGTGTGGAAATGAAGAAACTCTGCTTGAGACTAGGGGTTTTCCAAAGTTTTCCTAAATTTATTTTTCTCTTTTTAAATAACAGACAGACTTAGCAAGGTTGTTGTATTTGGAGATATTTCTTCTGGCCTCCTCAGCCAGAGGCAAACAGGGTAGTTTCAAAACATTCGGCTCCAATTGTGATACCATAGTGATAGTTTATTTTCTGCTTAAAACAACAGCCTCTCTACCATTTCCCTCTCCAGGTTTCCAAAGGTTCTTTTCCCCCTTCCAAATTCTCTCCAAAATAGCATTCATTTCGTGCCATAGTGTACACTATGTATGTGGGATCCCAAGAAAAGTCATCAGGAAATATCCCTTTATTCTCTGTTAATTATAAAACAAAATATTGAAATAAAGAGGACTGCTCTACTGCTTGGCTGCAATTGATTTATTTTTAAATCAAACAAACATTTATTGAGGACCTCCTGCTACTCATAGGCTACTCTCATACATACTAGTCTCATCATGGCCTACAAGCAAACCTAGGTTCTTGATGACTACACCTGGCAGATTCTACCAACCTGGAAAAGCTTCAAGTATGGGCACAATGATAGACAACTTTTCTGTCATCTGAGAGACTATCGTGCTAAGGACGGAGAAGTTCCTTACCAGGTTGGCCACAGAATCGTGGATTTTTAGCTGCAATAACTCTTGATGATTGTCTAACTTAGAGAAGTGTTGCAATCTCTATGGATGGAAGGGGTAGCCACACCCAGGAAATCATAATTTCTGAAAGTATAAAGCAATAGGGCATATACAAAGTTACATCTACAATGTGGCTGTCTGCATTAAATCCTATCTGCCTTCCCCTGCTAGACTCTAAACTCCATAGGAGCAGTAACAAAGTGCTATTCAAACTGTATTCTGTGTGCCCAGTGCTGTAAACAATAGGTGCTTACTATATATTTGTTAAATGTATAAATGAATGAATAAATGAGTGAATGAATGAAAAGTCAATATCTTTTTAAATCCTGTAGCTGTTGTCCAAATGTTACCTATAGGCATATATACATAGGCATATATATCTTAGCTTTGTGTCATCTTAAACTTTTGAGAGGTATGTTATCTTTGACTTTGCCTGAATCATTGATCAATGTCTAAAGTATTCAACAGTACAAGCCTGTGGGTTACTCCATGAAAGGCTTCCATGTTGAGATCAAACAATGGTGACTGTTGTTTGGGTCCAAACATTCAACCAGTTCCAAATTCACTTGTCCACATTATCATATAATCCACATTTCTGCAACAAAAAAATAGTATGAGACATTTTTTAAAGTGCCTTTCTAAATTGTAGCTAAACAATACAGCATTTCCCTGATCCTACCATAGTAACCATGCCCCTCTCCCAAAGAAAAGAAAATTAGTCTGGTATTCTTGATTAAGTCCTTTTGGCTCCTTGTGATCACCGCTTCCTTTTCTAGATCTTTACTAACAATCTTCTAACCACATATTACAAATAACGAAATTCATTTTCATGAATAAAAGTTTCAAACTACAAAGAGAAATAATGGGGGAAAGTAGAAATGAAGAGGGAAGAGCACCTCTAGACCTCAAACAATATTAAAAAAAGAGTAATCATCGAAACTATTTGGTACTGACTAATTAATATTTCTAAAGCACTTAGCAAAATACTTGGCACACAGTAGGCACCATATAAATGCTAATTATCATTACTAGTAGAAGTAGTAGTAGTAGTAGTAGAATAGTAGTAGCAATAGCAGCAGCAACAGCAGCAGCAGCAGAAGTTTCAAATTATAAATGTAGAACAATGGACTCGATTAGACAAGGAAGAATCAAAACTAATTGAACTCAAGTACATGGTATATGAAAAATATGACATCAAATGGGAAAAAACTTCCTATCTGATGGGAATTTCTGAGAAAACTAGAAATCCGTCTAGCAGAAATTATGCTTAGATTAGCATCTTGCATCTAATACAACAATCAACTCAAAATGGATACTTGACCTGAACACTAATGGTCATACCACAACAAAATTAATAGAGAACCAAATCAGGTATTTTATACAACAATAACCTTAAGTAAACAAGGAGTAGAGGTAATTGTAATAGATAAGTTCTTTGTGGAGAGAGGAGAGCAGGGACTCTTCACTTTTTCTTTGCATCAGTAGTGCTTAGCAAAGTACCTGACACATAGTAAGTATTTTTAAATGATTACTAATTAATTGATTGATAATTTTGATTGCATGGAACTGAAAAGAGTTTACATAAACAAAATTAACATAAATGGAACAACACACATCAAATTTAAAAGGAATGAATAAATGAAAATGCATTTACTAAGAACTTAGCATGCATTACGTGCTATACCAAGTTCAAATGAAAAAATGTGAAACAGTCCCTACTCTTGAGGAGTTTACATTCTAATGGGGGAATACAACACATATATGAAAACTGGGAAAGTGCAGCATATGGTTGGTAACCTGGTCGAAAGTGAGTTGAGGCTTGCTTGCAGATGAGATAAAGGTAAAATCTGACCTATCAGAGCTCATGGCAGTCATAGGTTCAGAGCGCAAGGTTCCAGGGGAAAAGGGCTGAGGAGGTTAAGTATAAAGGCCAAAGTGATGGCGGCAGTCCGGAAATGACTGTTATCACACAACTCTGAATCTGATAAGGATGTGTTCTCCAAGTTTCATAGGCAACGAACAAGAATACGAAATGTCATTCTCCTACTGATAAGTGGCAGAAGGATATGAATCAAAAGAATAATTGTAAGCTATTTACCTTATGAAAGAATGTTTCAAATCACTAATAGTAAGGGAAATGAAAAGCAAAATAATTTGAATGTCTCACTTTATATCCAGCAAATTGATAAAGATTACAAGAGATGGGAATAGTCAACGTATACTCAATTAGGGGAAAAGGGTACATAAATGCATTATTGTTGAACTTATGATTTAGTTCATCTATTCTGGAAACCAATTTTGAATTATTTGAAGAATATGATAAAAATGTTCACATTCTTTGATCCAGAGATTCCACAACTAGACACATACCCCAAAGAAGTTATCAACAAAAAGAAAAGCCTGTATATACTATATATTGTATTTTGAAATATTATAGATTGTGCATAAATGTTTATAAGCAGCACATTTTGTGGTAACAAATGAATGAAATAAAAGCAAATATTCATCAGTTTGGCTAAATGTCCATTCGAATGGTTAAACAAATTATGGTGCATAAATGTAACAGAATATTACCTTATTATAAAAAATGAAGAATTTTAAGTAGAGAAATGTGAAAAGAATTACATGCACTGATACAAAGTGAACTAAGCAGAAAAAGCAACATATACAATGACTGCAATAATGTAAATAGAAAGAACAACAACAAAATAACTGAATCTGAATGCATTGAAATTATGACAAGGGCTGATCCCAAAAAGAGATATAAGAGGATACCTTCTTTTCACTTTTTCTTCATAAAGAGGCTTGCTCCATGTAATATTATATATTAAAAGCATAGAGAAGAAGAAACAATTTAATAATCTTCTTTAATGTGATAAGTGGGTTTCTTGGTTGTATTTGAGCAAAGAAATATTTTAAAATCCTCTCCCTCTCCCACCAACTTTATTAGTTTGTTGTTCCACATGGAAAACAACAGTAAGTTTTAGTCATATTATACTCAGGTTACTAGAAATTTAAGCTGTGCATTTTTATATTGGCTCTAAATCAGCATTATGTCAAGACTTTATTTTTCAAAGGACTTAGAATAATTTTCTCAAATGGTTTAGTAGGAAATAAATCATCCTTAATTTATTCTCTTTGATCTGGATTTGAGTCCTTTCTCAAACACTTCCAAACTTTGTGATTAAACCACTTCACCTCTATAAAACTCAGCTTCCTCCTTTGTAAAATGGATATGCTATTTATTAATAGTACCTAATTCATATGGTTGTGGTAAAGTAAATCCTTTTTAAAAATCTTCAATTTGGGAGAAAATGGGAGTTATTATTGTAAAATTTACTTAATGTTTTTTCCCTCATTCATTTTATTCACACTAACAACAAAGCTATTCTCTTTATTCCCTAAACTCGGATCTGGTGAATCATAAAAATGACCATGAGAGCACAACACAGTAGCCAAAAAGCAGCATGTTCAAACTCAAAGTAATTTATGGAAAATACTCCCTTGGAATGTTAGCTGAATCACAAATAAGAACTTATGTTGAAGTTTATAGAAATAGTGATTAGACCTATGGTTTCATTGTACAGACAACTCCCATGTAGGGAAACTTCTTTTCCCATGGCAGGATTGCATAAACACTGAGAGGTTAATAGCCTAGACCAGGGTCACAATGCCTGATACAGGACTTTAACCAAGGTCTTCTTGACTCCTTTGAGCTCAATATCTACTACAGCCTGATGTTTTACTTGTTAAAGTTTATTTAAAAATCTTTAAATAACTCTCTTACTTGCAACTCCTAAATTATTCTCTGAAAATATTTGTTACTAGTTACAATCTCCCTTTTGATGAAATTCCTTGCTTAATCATTCTCTTAAGTACTATTTAGTTGTGAGATAAATGATTATTTTTTCTTGTATTTAATAATTATTAATTAGTACCAAGGTTTTCCCTTTTTTCTACTTTCTCATCTAGAAATCAACCAGTATGGGAAATCTTGGGCAAATATTTACCCAGGCTAAGATCTAATCAAAGGCAGCAAAAGAAATTTTAAGGCTGTGTAGTCTCTCTTTTGTCAGATGAGTGATATGGAAATTGATAAGTCTCTTTCACCAAGATTTAGGTAATGCACCCCCAAGACCTTTATTAGAATAAGTCCACATTTCATTATAATATTCATTTTCTCAATAATTGTTAGCCAGTTAGAATTGATTGCCACCCTCAGGAAAACTCACTTTTCCACAGGTATATAAAGGTTGTGATTCTGCTACCAGTAGGTTCTTTGGCATTCAAAAGTGCCTCTGACTCTTTTATTAAGAAACTGCTAGCATTATTGATAAAATGATTAATTATCCAGAAACTATGTCTCTTGAACTATTTTAAAATCACAGTCATAACCTCTTATGTCAATCTTCATGCTGATAAAACTTTTTTCTTTGAAATTGGAGAAAAGCATAACATTCCCTTCATATGTCAAGTTAGAGTATGAAATGTAAACCCCATATTATTACTTAAACAAGGAATGTTTATTTGCCCTTAGTAATAACTTAATCTTATACATTTGACTTATTTTTTTTAATTAAGAGACTTTGATAAAGGGTGCTTTATTGTGATAAAGTATGGACAAGTATTTTTTTATTTGTTATTTAAAAAGAAATGTCAACAGTACATTCACATGAACTCTGCCAATCCAAGAAATAGTTTGTAATCAATGACAAAATGCATCCAAGCAAGTTTTGCCATTTGATATCAATGCAGTAATGGGCAAGTATCTTTTATCTGAATCTCAGTTTTCTGATTTGTTACAGTAGAGTTATCTACATTATCTCTTTCAAATTTGTAAATTGTAAAGTGAAAAGTAAATATGAATTGTTAAATCATAATTGTCTTTAAATATGACAAAGATCTTCACACAATCCTCAATAACTTGACAGAAACTGGAGGAAATTTCACTGATGGAGAGAGAGAAAAGGAGAACCCAAAGATGCTACTGGAAAGGTCAGCACATGTTGCCATCACTGCCAATTCTAGATGTCCTACAAGAATTGTGTCCCCAAGACTAGAACCATAATGTCGGTAGTTCCTTCTCAACAAGATAGTCATGGAAGTACAGTGATGATGAAAGATGAGGCCTGGGCTAGTGATGTAGTAGTGATGGCAACCTTGGGTGGAAGGATAATGTGGGAGAGGGTGCTTCATATTAGGTGGAAGAGAGCAAGAAAAGTTGTAGATTTCAAATTACAAAGGATTGCTTTTTAGAAGCAATAAGTGGTCAATCTGAGCTGGTTTCAACTTTGAGGAGAGAAACAGAAAGAAAGAAACACAGAGACAGAGACACACAAAGAGACAGAAGAAGGAGATGGAAGGGGAGAAAGAAAGAAGAGGAGGACAAGGAGGAGGAGGACAAGGAAGAAAGGGAGGAGGAAAAGGAGGAGGAGAAGGAAAGGGAGGAGAAGGAGCACAATGAGGAGGAAGAGGAGAAGGAGGAAGAGGAGGAGTAGAAGAAGAAAAAAAAAGAAGAGCCAGTTGTTAAACAATTGCCAACACAGTGCATCTCACAGGCTTTTGCATAGGGAAGAAATATCAATACAGCAGGGAACCTCATTTATCTGGGAGCAACCCAGAACTGTCCCTTCAGGGATGCAATTAGACATATGGACTAATAAGGTCTTGACCAAGGTATCTTAACCTGGTATCTGTGAACTTTTAAAAAATAGTTTGATAAATGCTCTTCAATATATATAATTGGTTTCCTTTGTATTTTATATATTCTTTCATATTTGTATATTTTCTATGCATTTTACTTTATGCATTTAAGAACATTATTAAGAGAAGTCCATCGTCTTCCCCAGACTGCCAAAGGGATCCATAACACAAAAAGTTAACTCCTGATCTGAAAGAAAGATGGCACCTACAAGAAGGGAATTTGTTTAATGTCCTCTGGGAACAAGAGTTTTCCTGACTATTAAGAGACTCAAGCATGAGTTCAGTTCGCATTTTTATCAGATTAAATCATACCTGTTCTATTGTCTATCTCATGCCTTTTCAACCTGATGCTTTCAAGTGGAAGCAAGAGACTTTAGGGAGGCACAAGCAAAATTTGGATTCTCCCAGGGAAAGAAATGGATGAGGACACAAGTCATAGATAGTATTATTGGGAGAGGCCCTCAAAGTGTTGAATCCAGTTCATCTTGTCAAGAACTAGAGTCCACATAATACATGAGTTAAATTACTTTAAAGTAGAATAAGTAAACGTCTTTACTTGAGAAGCCTACGTAACTTCACATTCATGATTTATTCATCCACTGTGAATTAATATGTAACAGGTCTCACAGCTGGACACTGTCAGGCCTCAGGGACCACTTACTGCTAAGAACTAACAAAAGGAAAATGGATTTTATTTTCTTAAAAAATCTCATTTTTCTGCAAAGAATACCTGCGGATTGGATTAAGAAGACAACCTAGCTCTCCTGCAGGATACAATTAGACAGATGTTTTCAGTGACTGGGGTTACTCCCTATAAATAAAGTCTGGAAAAAGTAAACATTATTTTTGAACCAGAATGTGCCAATTAGCACACTGACGGCATCCTCTATAATTTATCCTCTTGCTAGCAATCACACTGACTGGAATGCCTTCCATTCTTTTCCTTTTCACTTACTCAGACTTTATTCATCCTTTAAGGCTCAGCTTTTTCCATGAGTCTTTCCTAACCATATCAGCTAAAAGTGATTCTCCTCCTCTCCTTTCTTCTCCCCCTCCTCTCCCTTCTTCTCCCCTTCCTCTCCTCTTTTTTCTCCTCTTGCTTCTTCTCTCGTCACCTTCTATACCTTTTTCTCTCCTCTCTTCTCTCCCTTCCCCTTTCCTCTCCTTTCCTTTATCCTTTTTGTCTCCCTTTTTCTCTTTTATCCCTTTTCTTTTCCTCTCCTCTTTCCTCCTACTGCTCTCCTTTTTCTCCTCTCCTTTTTCTCCTTCCATTCCTTTTCCTCCCCTCTCCTGTATTGCTATTTATCTTTCTCATATGATGTGTGTTATGTCCCTAATTAAATTATAAGTATGCACCTAAGTCATCTGAAATAGTTAATGGAGCTTCTAAATATATTCAGCTTACTTCCAACAACAGCTTGGATTGAGTACATCTGTTTGGTGTTACTAAACTTACCTTGACTGATGAACACTTGGTGTGTGTGTGTGTGTGTGTGTGTGTGTGTGTGTGTGTGTATGTATATATATACCAATAGATAGATATATATATGCCATATATATACCATAGATATACCAATAGATATATTTATATATGCACACATATATACATACCAATAGATATATATACATATATATTCATAAATCATACAAAAACTTTTTCCAATATACAACACAGTACCCATGAAATTCTTAATCCCTTTCTCAAAAATAATCTTTAATTTAGACAATAGCAAAATTGCTGTAAAAAAATACTAACATGGAAAGCTTGTTCCGTTTGCCTTCATAGGATCAAAGACTCTAGTTAATATGAAACTTCTAAGGGATCATATTCAACCTCAAGGAATTTTAAAATTTAAAAGTGATTTATTTGAATCACATTTTTTCTATAGAAGAGGAAAAGGAGACCTAAAATGTACCTGAGGATAAATGACTACTTAGTAGCAGAGGCTAGACTAGAACCCAGGATTTCTTGCTTCTATTCGAGGGCTCTTGCCACTACACTACACCACACTGCTTCTGGTCCCTTTCCATGGAAAGTTCAACTAGTCAGCACCAGAGGAGGCTCTATAGACATGCACAGATAAGCTACGTCATGCAAAGGCAAAGCAATGAGAATGTATTAGACCCTTACTCTGTTCTAGGCATTGTGGTAAGCACTGAGGATACAAATATGTGCAAAAAGAAAGTCAGTCCTTGCTCTCAAAGAGTTTAAGGGGAGGAAAACACACAAAAAAATCTGAAAAGTGAAAGGAGTGGGTAAAGGATACCCCACACTGAGATACTGTGCTGTAATCTAGAGAGTCAGAAGCAGAGCTGAGAGAGGAAAGAAGGCTGACTAGCCAGGGCCCCTCCCTCCAAAAATGGAGGTTGTGGAACAAATTCACGAATGAGAGAAGCGTGGGCTTGGCTGAGGAGTAGTCTGGGTGAGAAGGCCTCAGAGGTGGATGGATGCTCTAGGCTGAGAAGGCATCAGGCATTGAGGGAAGTTCCAAGGCTCTCGCCTTGGAAAGTCATAGGATGGCAAAGTCTGGTGAGTCAGAACTTCCCAGGCTCTACCAAAGTAAAAACATCCCCATCCTTTGGTACTATTACAGAATGAAAGCTAAGTCACATAACTCAATGGCTACTGTCAATTTGTTGTCATGTTCAATCATTTCAGTCATGTCTATCTCTTTGTGCCTCCATTTGAGGTTTTCTTGGTAAAGATACTGGAGTGATTTGCCATTTCCTTCTCCAGTTCATTTAAAAATGGAGAAACTGAGGCAAACAGGGCTAAGTGACTTGACCAGAGTCACACAGCTATTAAGTGTCTGAGGTCAGACTTGAACTCAGAAAGAGGAGTCTTCCTGACTTCAGGCCTGGCATCTATCCACTGCACAATCCAACTGCCCGCTGCTGGCAGTAGTAATCAGTAAACTTCAATTTGAAGTTGAATTCACACCAGAACACAGTTATTCTTTCCACATCATGACTTTCCCCATTGCGGTTTCAACGCAGGCTGATATAAGATATTAAATGGGAATTTGGGGTGAGTTTTGTGGAAGCTGCAGACGATATGAAATGGCCAGCAGAGGACACAGAAAAAGTTTAGTAACTCAGAAATGTATAAAATACATGTATAGACTTGTATAATATCAGCATATTTTATCTTTTAATACCATAATAATGTAGACTTCTTCTCTGATTTTAAGGAAGGGCCAAACAATCTTACACAGATTTCCCAGGTCGAGAGGATACTGTCCTCCTAAGCCCTGTGATGTGGAAAGGATAACTGTACATGTTAAATCAATCATCGCTTTGGCTCAGGGGCACTCTCCCCATCAAAAGATGTATAGTCAGCCATTCTACAGAAGGAAAGAGGCCAGTGGAGTTGAGGTAGACTACAAAAGCCAGGAGATAGTATGTTGTGTATTTATCTCCCCTCCCCCTACCAAAGCATGCATCTCTGATACCATTTAGCTGTGTGTCCCTGCTCAGTTTTCTCCTTTGTAAATAACAGAGTTTGATTAGGTCTCAATCAAGGTCCCTTCTAGCTCTAGAGCAATGGGCCTATGTGCACAGGGCTTCACAGAAAAAGGTAGCAAAAAATATCACCATCTTTTGGTACTATCACAGGGTGGGAGCTAAGCCACACAATGAAGTGGCCACTGTCAGTAGAAACCAGTAAATACCAACCTGAACCTGCATTCACACCAGAATCTACTGAGTCAGCATCCTTAATAGCACGGTGAATTTACATTTTCACATTCTCCACTTTCTGCAAAAAGCAATTTGTCTGAGAATTTATTTCCAGATTGTTTATTTTATATTATGTTAATCAGTCATGGCCCTCTGAAAGTAGGTCAGACACTCCTGCCCTAAGCTCAATGATTTTATGACACTGGGTGATGGAATATAGAAAAACAGTCAAGTTCCTAGTCTTGCTCATAAAAACTGAGAAAAACATTTCTGAAATTTATTACCTAATACATTAGAGATAATATTTTAATCATGCCTGAAAAAGGTGTGAGAATATAATTCATTCTTCCCTTCTCCACCATCTTCCTGTCATCTAAGTCTATGAGTATATATATATATATATATATATATATATATTTCTATCATAAAATTAATTTGTGAGCATAGGGATATCATTCACTTTATACACTTTGCTTTATAGTGATAAAAAGTCATCAAGAATCATAATATTTATGGGGGCTTCATATGACCTTTAATTTAGTTGAATCAATTGTTTAGCAAAGTGGTTTGTAACTGAGTTTGATTATAACTAAAAGAAGGTAATGTGCTAACAGTTCAGTTGATAATTCTTTATGTTAACTAATTCATTAATCAATAACATTCAATGTTAGACTCAGTCCTAGAATCAAAACTTTTCACTGCTAAGGTCTTCTGGGAAGTTTAGCTAAAATAAATTCCTGATACAAATATAGTGTTTAAAACAAGAATTAACTAGATCATAGATTTTGAAAAAATTGCACTTTAGAAGTCACTTGGCCCACCATCACCACCCTCATTTTGTAGATGAGAAAAATGAGCTCCAAAGAGATTAGTCATTTGTCCAAGGTAATATAGACAGCAAGTGATAAGAGTGGGATTTGAAGCCAGGTCCTTTGATATCCAGTGCTTTTTTTTTTCCCCCACTATGCCAACTTCTCTCAAAGTGAACTAAATATTTTAAAGTAAGATTAGTACTAGTAAGATAATTTATGAATCATGGGATAGAGTGACAAAAAGTTGACTAACCAAAAATGGAAAATGAGACTTTGGAAATCCCTTTGCCAATTAGTAGCTAATATTTTTTTATGGAAGATCTTCCACGTCAATTGTTAAAAATTCATTTCTCATATTCTTCCTTCATAAATTTGCCAGTATGGTATGCGGAAAATAACTCTGAAATTTGAATCCAGACTCCTAGTTTTCAACACCTAATATGACTTAACAGGCAGTTTGGATGCAAGTTAGCCATAGGAGTGGACCACATACTTGGGGGCTTCCTTTCCAGCCTCTGTGTGAAGCAAATGAAACTTTGCAAAGATGTTAAGAAAAGGCATTACGTCAGTGTTCCTATCAGTACAAAAGGAAATAACATGTAAGTCGGGCTCCCTTTTAGAGAAGAGGATGGAAAGACTAGAAGAACACTATTCTGTTTTTTAGGAAGTTATCAAAGAGAATTTCAAGTTCCTGGAAAGAATGGAAAAACTCCAAAGAAAAGAAATAAAATCAAGAGTGGAATGAACTTGCTTCTGGGGACTGGAAGATGAAAGAATGCAAAAAGAAGAGGCAGGAAAGGATGACTGAACCTTCGGAGCTATAGTTTAAATGCAATGTTTATCCTTATGGAAATCAAGGAATGATGAAATAGATCCACAAATGCCAACAGGAGAAACACCAGCCTCTACTGGTCAGAGGAAGAAGAGATGAGTAGAGGTATTGAGGAGCACTGAAGCAGCCAAAGGTTGGTTGGCCATGACTAATACAATGGTGTGCTATTCTCCCAGAGTGTTTATCTTAGACATAGCAAGGAACTATCAAACTTCAATACCAATACCCACTTCTGGTGATTTGTGAAGGGAAGAGTGTTACCACCAGAAGAAATCCAGAAAGCATTGCTAGAGGTTATGGACTCTGGCACAAGAAACTGAAGATTTTATACCACTGCTGCCAGCTGAAGGGAATTCAGAAAATAAAAGTGGATTTGGGGAGTAAGTTACCTAATTAAAAAATATGCGTTCTGAGAATGATATTTGGATAACAAAGACCATTATTATTAAATGTAGAAATGATAGATCATTGGTCAAGGTACGGTAAAAAGGGAATTATTTCACTTCTACTCAAGATAACTAAAATCAGAAGGAGAAAGGGAAAATTGCTCTCACACACTGACCATTTATCACAGGAAGAAGGAGATATACCACAGAGGGAATACCAGGAAAGGTCCATTAATTCACAGGAAATAATATCTAATACATCAGAAAGTCCAACAAAAAATAGAGAATGAAAGGAAGTTCCTTCTTGATCTTTGAATAAAGAAAGAATTCCTTTTTAATTCCTACTGATGAATTTTATTGACGTCCTTTGTTTTGCATCAATTTTATTTCCAAATATATCATTTCCATGCTATGGCTAAACTAAATCTCCATTCTTTAACTGTTAGTCAGTCCATAAGTGTCTTATTCTATTCCAAGACTATTATGAACCAATATAAACAAAAGCTGCGTATACATGGTTCTGTTGCTGAATTTCTTTTTCTTTCCAAACTCTTGCCATACCAGCCTAGCTTCTTGAGAGAACTGATTGTTCTTACTTCTCCAATCTCAACACACATTTCCATCAAATACAAAGCTGTATTTTTAAAAATTCCTCTCTTCAGTTCCAAAGTACAATTTACAAAAGACAATCCTAATTAACAAAAATTACCAGTACACAGCTTCGAGAGTTAAACATCTATGGTAATTTTTCTCTACAAGCTTCATTAGATTTTGGGGGGATGTTATTGATATCTCTTGTTTTTGTGTCCCCTTCACTTATGAATATATAATATAAAATATGGTATGATATAATTTACATCATCATATCACATTACATTATATATGTTATATTATATTATATTACATTTTTCCCTCCCAAGTGAGCCTTGGAACAAAGAATACAAAAGAGAGGAAAAAAAGTACAGTATAGCTATTGAAGAAATCAACCAAGTTTGAAAGTATATGTGATGTTCCACACTCATAGTCCCTTGCCATGGAATAAAAGGAAAGGAAATTCATTTACTCACTTTTTTTGGGAACAAACTTAATAAACACCACAGTGTTTGGCTTCAATTTTTTGTTATTTTGACTGTTTATGATGTTCTGGTCATCATTATGTTGTTTTCCTCATTCTGTATACTTCATTTTGAATCAGTTCATAGAGAATATTCCAATCTTCTTTGAAATCTTAATATTCATCATTACTTATGGTACAATAATATACTGTTTCCAGGAACAGAAGTAGTTTTGAAGAGAGAAGCAAAGAGCAAAACTACTTACTTTGTATAAAAATATATTCAGCTTACATATCTATATATGTATGCATATACATGCAAAGAACTATCTTAAAAGATATTTCAAGATTTTAAAGAATTTTCAAAGTTTTTTGAGATTTTTATTTAATATTTAAGAAACTCTTAGGTGATTTCCCCTCATTAAAAATTCACAAAAAATGGGAAATTTTCTTAAAGATCCATGTGCTCCTACTGAAAAGCCACGTTTCACTCTGAGAGGTCTTGACAATTTGCCACAGCTACGTGAGAACATCATAGGAGAGAAGAGTAAATAGTTATGAAATAGATATGGTTACTGGAATGGGAAGTGCTTTACTAGAAATGACTGTTATGCAAAGTCTAATAAGAGAAGTGATTTAGAACAAACTGGAAATTATTCTGTCCTCTACTGAGTAATATCAATATGTGTATTTTAGAAGAAAAGAGAAGTCTGACTCATAAAAATGTACTAATTTTTCATCCAATTATATTTACACTGTGTAACATATAAAGAAGTAAATTGATCTAGTCCTCAAGAGGCTTATATTTTTAATCTCAGACCATGAAACATGAGATGAAAGCTATGAAAATCTCACTATCTGCTTAGGCAGTGGTGTCAAACTTGAATTTAAAAAAAAGGCCATATCTATACATGAGGATACCTGTAGGTCACATATTGACTTAGTTTTCAATGTAATGTTATCTACATTTTATTGTATTTTTATTTACTATTTAGCACCTCTGGTGCAAGGGTTTGCCAAGCCCTTTTCATCCTCCTTTGGTGTCCACTTTCCCCCAATTCTCACCTGTGGCTCCAAGAAGCTGTAGCACACAGTGGCCACACCCTAGTAAAAGTGCCTCAGCAGTGAGTTAGGGAATATCTACCCCAAGCATATGAAGACTTCCTAGGAAGCAGAATGGACAGATGAGAACAATTTGCTCCTACGGCCATAAAGGCAGGCAAAGCAGTCGTTGTGAAGTGCTCAGAGCTTACAGACATCCAAGATGCCAAGGTTATCTACTGCATCCCTGGTCATGGCTAGTTGACCTAAGTCTTGTTATACCACTGGACTTTGATGACTCTGGAAGAGAAAGTAAGGCTGATGACTTTGTGCGACTCTGCCTCACTTGAATCCAATTCACATGTGAATCAAGACATCACCCCATGGTGTCAATAGTCCTCCTTAAAACAAAAGACAAAAGACCTTTATTAAAACAAATATTTCACAATTATATTTTGTGCTGGTTCAGGCTGCACACAAGAGTGTTGCTATGCACATGGCCAGGCCTTTAGGTAACATGTGTGACACCTCTGTGCTAAAGGAAGCTGTTCTGATTTTGGATAGTTCTCATCATTAGGAAGTTCTACATTGTATTTAGTTGGAATCTGACTCAGTGTCTCTTCTACTCATTAGTTTTAGTATGGTCCTTTCAGGTCAATAGAACAATTCTAATCTTTCTTTCATGTCATATTTTAAGAAAGCTATAATGCCTTCTCACGTTCCTCAACTCTAAGATAAAGAGTTTTAAGTCCTTCAGCTGATATTGTATAGTTTATATGACCTGGTTCTTAGACCTCTTTTTCAGGATCCCTCCCTCTGGGTGGCTCCCGTTTATCAACGTCCCTTCTAAATGGCAGTAATCAATAGTAGACACAGTTACAGTAAGTCTATCATCACCCTAACTGTGGACACAAAACTTCTATTGATTCTACCTAAAATTGGGGCAGCGAGGTGGCATAGTGGATAGAGTGCCAGGCCCAGAGTCAGGAAGACTCATCTTCAATAGACATTTACTAACCTTTGCCAAATTCCTTAACCCTGTTTCCCTTAGTGTCCTCCTCTGTAAAATGAACCGGGGACGGAAATGGGTAAACCATTCCTGTATCTCTGCCAAGAAAGCCCAAAAGGGGTCAAGAAGGGTCAGACAGAACTGAAATCACTGAACAACAAAACACTATTTCAATCTAGTTGGTTTCCTTTGTAAATCCTATGTATTTTACGCATTTAAAAACATGATTTTGAAAAAGACTCCATAAACTTCACCAGACTGCCAGAGAGGACCAAGGCGCACAAAAAAGTCAAGAATTCCCTATTCCAGTCCAAGCCTTTCATTCTACAGATGAGAAAACAGAGGCCCAGAGAAGTCCAGTGACTTATACAAAGTCGCACAGTAGTAAACTGCAGAGCCATAATTTGAAGCCAAATTTTCTAATTTCACATCCAGCATTCTTTCCAATCCCCTGTCTGTGCTGCTTCCATCAAAATAGCATATCAAACTCTCTCACTAAACTTATGCTTAATCCCAACTAAAAGGTTAATGTTTTAACAATGTTTGCTTGATTTGTCAGTCTAGCAATTCTGTCAAAAAATGAACTGAAGCAAGTCTGGCATGACTTATTCTTGATAAACCCATGTTAGTAGTGATATTACTGAATATTTTTTTTCTCTATAAATACTCACAAACCATCTCTTTAGCAAAAGTAATATACTTTTTCCAAGAATTGAAGTCAAATTCACTGGTCTATAGTTCCCTTTTTTTGAAAGTCAAAAAAACTTGTACCAACTCTGTGATTATTCTAAGGATCACTAAGGGTCACTTGAAACATAGTTGCCATGTTGCTCATGTTAAAATCATGAGACCTGAGTCTAGATCTTGATTCTGATATTTATTTATGTAAACTTGGGCAAGTCAGCTGACTTCTCCTGGCCTCAGTTTCCATCTGTACAATGAGGGAGTTGGATTAGATAGCTTCTAAGGTCTCTTCTATCATCCTGTGATCTGTTGTGTGTTCATCCTTCATTGCTGAAGAAGACCATGCCATCAGAGAAATAGTGACATGACTTGCACTTGACTTTGGGTTTTTTTTTGAGTAAGGGAGGGCTGTTCAGGTCACCAGCCTCACTTCTCCTTCAGACCCATCTGAATCCAGTGACCAGATATTCATCACGATGACTGGAGATGGCCTAAGATGAGGCAATTGGGGTTAAGTGACTTGCCCAAAGTCATACAGCCAGTGAGTGTCCAGTGTCTGAGGTGAGATTTGAGCTCAGGTCCTCCTGACTCATGCACTGGTACTCTATCACTGCACCATTTAGCTGCTATCCTGTGATCTAACTAGTAGGGGATGACCAATGATGGGGGGAGGCTTTTTTTATTTCAGGGCTTTATTAATCAGGCCTGTAATTAGGCTTTACTAGTTGGCCAACTAATCTGAATTAAATTTTCAAATTAACTTAATTTGCAATTTAATTTAATTTGCAAATTAAACTGAAATTCAAATAATGTTCCCATGGTAAGGTTTTTCCTAAAATGATTTTACTCTAACCACAGAACAAAATCCAGTCACTCTGGAATACATTTGCCACTAATGAAAGGAAATCCAAAATTTAAAATGCAAATTAATTCAACAAGTAAGCTAGTAAATCAAATTTCAACTCTAGGTTTGGATCAGATTTTCATTCCTTATGCCTTACAACGTCGCTTGATATCATTACAAATCTATTATGTATAAATATTACCCATTTTAAAATTTTGAGAGTCATAATAATAAGCTACAATTTTAACCAAGAAAGGAAGAAACAGTTACCATCGACACATATGTACCTAGAAATATTAATGGCCCTGAATTGCAACAAATTAAAAAAATCAGGCCTTGATAAATTATATCACATGGCATAGAAAGAACTGGTTGATGTAATTATTCAATAAACATGTATTAAATACCTACTATGTGATGGTCAACTATGTGTCAAGTGACCCTTAGTGATCCTTAGAAAAATCAGAGTTGGTACAAGTTTTTTTGATTTTCAAAAAAAGGGAACTATAGACCAGTGAATTTGACTTCAATTCTTGGAAAAAGTATATTACTTTTGCTAAAGAGATGGTTTGTGAGTATTTATAGAGAAAAATAAATATTCAGTAATATCACTATTAACATGGGTTTATCAAGAATAAGTCATGCCAGACTTATTACAGTTCATTTTTTGACAGAATTACTAGACTGACAAATCAAGCAAACATTGTAAAGAGAATACTATGAATCTGGGCATTTATAAAATGGCAATGTCTTTCATGATATCCTTGTGAACAAGATGGAAAAAATGTGGACTAGAGCATAGTATAAGTAGGTGAAAGAGAATTGGTTGAATGATCAAATTCATAGTCATGATTAAAATTTATGTCAACCTAAAACTGGTGTATGAAGGTGTGTCTCTTGCAAGAAGTGCCAGAGTTGCATCCTTAGGCTTGACTACTTAACTTTTTTTTAATCAGAGGGCTAGATAAAGACATAAATGATATAGGTATTAAATTTGTAAGTGATAATAAGGTAATATAGATGGCCAACATATTAGACAAAAGTAAAAGACCCTAAAAGTTCCCAATGAGCTAAAACAATGTGTCAAATATTATATTACAAAATTTAACCAGTCATCTAGCATTTATTAAATGACATTTGTATGTCAGGCACTGTATTGAGGCAAAAAATATACTCTCTACTCTCAAGGAGCTGACACTGCAGTCTAATGAAAGAGACACTAAGAAAAGAACTAAGTACAAAGATCACATACAGGATAAACTGGAGACCAGGAAAGATTAAGGACTCAAAGGAAGCCAAGAGGGGATATGAGAAAGGAGAGTATTTCAGGCTTAGAGAACAGTCAGTGAAAGTGGAGTCAAGAAATGGAATGTCATGTGGGAGGAAAAGCAAAGAGACCAATATCAATGGATGTTTAATAGGGACAAATATGAAGTGCCTCAAAATTTAGGTTTAAAAAATCAGCTGTCCAAGTATAAGGGACACATGACTGGGCAACTCTTCCTATTTAAAAAAAAATCTGAGGTTTAAGTTGGACTGCAAGCAGAAAAAAAATTCCACAGCATGATAACCTAAAGGTTCATGTGAACTTGAGTTGCACAAGTAGAAGAATCATGTCCAGAAAGAAGGTGGTGGCCCTAGTCAGACACTATCTGGAGTATTGTCTTCAGTTCTGGTAACCACATTGGACTTGATAAAAAGTAGAAAGAGCTGCCTCAGGATTTAACAAGTTCCCCATCATTCGAGGTCTTCAAACAAATTCTGCATGACCAATTATTAGTGACATTATAGAAAGAATTCCTATTCAGATATGGCTTGGACTAGCTGTTCTCAGAGGTCCCTTTCTACTGTGAATTCTTCAAAACAAGCCGTTGGTGACATGGAAAAAACAAACAAGTGAAAAATGAGTAGTAGATATGGAGACAGGAAAATTATCAGATCATAGGTTTAGAACCAGGAGGGAACTTAGAGTTCATTTCATCTATTTTCTTCAGTTTACAGATGAAGAAATCGTTGCTTAGAGAGGTAGACAGATTTCAGAGGCAGCCAGGTAGTGCAGTGAGTGAAGTGCTAGCCTTAGAATCATGAAAGCATCGGTTCAAATCCTGCCTTAGACATATATTACCTCTTTGATGCTGAGAAAATTTCGTTTAACCTGTCATTCTCAGTATTGTCTTGTGTAGAATAAGGGTGGTTATGAGGACAATAGGACAAGTCTAGTAAAGCACTTAGCAAATCTTTAGACACTGTATAAATGACAGCTATTATTGTTATTACTCAAGGTCACACAAAGAGTAAGAGGCAGAGTTAGTATTCAAATTCAGGGGGTTTTTTTTTTGACTAAAAATAATACTCTCCACCACACCGTAAGGTGACATTGAAATGCAAACGCCAATACTAGTAACTCTTTTTGTTGTCCAATCATTTCAGTCATGTCAAACTCTTCGTGGCCCCATTTGGGCCTTTCTTGGCATAGATAATGGAATGGTTTGTCATTTCCTTCTCCTATTCATTTTACAGATGAAGAAATTGAAACAAATAGGGTTTGTTGCCCAGCGTCACACAGCTAGGAAGTATCTGAGGCTGGATTTGAACTAGGTGTTCCTTCCATCAATGAAAACTCAAGGCTAGAATTTACATCAACACCACCACTCAAAAATTTCCATTTTACAAACGAAGAAACTGAGATTCAAAATGTGATTTTTTTTTACACTCATACCTCTAGGAAGTATGTCAGGTCATCTGCCCCCACTTAACAGTGACTATAATCCCAGAAAATTAGTCATTGTAGCTCTAGCTGGCTGCTTCTTACATGAACTCCTGACTGATGAAGTTGTAATCATTACTTGGTGTGGCTGCAGGAAGGGGAATGCCTGACCCCATGACTTTGGATTGGTACGTCACTGATCACACATTTTCCCAGCCAGCAGTGCTCTCAAACTCTGTTGTTGTTAGGTGCTTTTAACTTTGTTTGTTATGTGCATCATGCTACATTTACTGCACGTAAAGAGTGTTCAGCCAACTCTTTTTGGAAGCTTACTCATCCATTGTCACTAGTTCCAAATGAATATAGTTTGGAGGAAAAAATTTGCACAATCATTAATGTCTGAGGCCAATTTCCCTCTAGAGCCAAGTGTCTGTCCTTTGGAAATTTTATCAGAGTATATTATTAAAACAAGATGGAAATCTTTAGAAAATGATGTGGAGTACTAACCTCCTGATTTCCAGATGATATGTCAGATGGTCAGTGCTAATGGGTGAAAGTTGGCTATCAAAAGAATTTCATATTACATATCAATCTTTGATAAATGGTTGTATTTGAAAATGAAATGATTGGTCTTGACTTTTATCCAAATGTTAAACTAGCTGTTCTTGGTGATTTGCCATAACCAAAGCAAGCTTTTTTCAATAATAAGCCAAAATCTCTTTTCCTGTTTTTATCGTAAGTGTAACCAATTTAAGACTACTTTTACATTCACACTTACACAATGTGACAAGAAAATAAGCATCTATTAAGTACCTACTACATTCTAGGAATCATGCTAGGTGCTAGAGATACAAATACAATAAAGAAGAAATATAATCCATGCCATCATGTAGATTATATTCTAAGAAGGGTAAACAACACACAAAAGGGATCTGAGAAGAGGAGACAGAGACAGGGATAAGAAAGAAGGGCTAAATTACAGAAAATGTTATAAACCACACGTAATCTCCCAATACTGATCCCAATACTTGTGCATCAGACTTCAAAAACATTCAATTATCAGTTTGTTTCCAGTCATTCTCCTTTTAGCCTTTGCCCACATTCTTACAGATTCTGCCCAGAACTGAAATAAATACTACACTTTCATGAAAACATTTTCTTCCTTTCCATCCCTAGTATGATTCAACAACCACAGAAACCAAACCATGACACTTTTCTTAACGTTCTCCTCTAGGTTAGGCAGTTAAGATAAGCACCAAGTTCTGCAGTGCTTATATAAACAAGATATTCTAGCATTTTGCTGTTCCACCCTCAAAAAGTGAAGGATGCAAATTTAGAGATGGGTTCTTAATGGTCCATAGAAACATATTTTGAGAGCTAGAAAAGGATTGTAGAGGTCATTGAACAACTCCTTCATTTTATAGATGCGGGAAATAGGGAGAAAGTAGTTAAATGACTTGTCAGTTGTCACATAATTATCAAATAACTGAAGCAGAATTTGAATCCAGGTCTTCTTACAACAGGTACAGTGCTCTGTAATCCTCTTCCTCAGCACGTTAGTGCATTTGTGAGAACTTAATAACATAACACATTGATTCTTCAAATTCAGTGTCAGTCTTCAGAGTCAGTCTTACCTATAGGAAGAGTGTATCCGTGCATTCAAATATATCTCCTCCTCCTTTAAACAGTCATTCTTTTGTGTTGACATTCTGCCTTCAGGAATTCCCTTCTAAAATACAGGCATCCTAGGGAGGAATAACACAGGGGCCTGCCAGCCAAATCCAGTCCACTACCCGATTGTGTACCATTCTTAGCAAGCTAAAAACGATTTTTACATTTATAAATAAAGGTTTATGGCATTTTAAATTTGCAAGCAATTTTACATTTAGTATGTAGCTTACATTTTAAAATGCAAACAATATCTTAGGTCCCAGGCTGTACAAAAACAGAGGATTGGATTTGATCTGTAGGCCATAGCTTGCTGACCCTTGCCCTAAGCCATTAACTCCTTAGTAAGACATCATTTTAGAGAGGTAAAATAGCAGCAAATTCCACTCTTGAAATCAGAGTGACCTAAGTTCAAATCAAGTTCAGACACAAAATTACTGTGTGACCATGAGTAATGTCTTTCAATAGACCCAGGAAAACCTGTTTCATAAGCCTATAAGGTGGAGATGTCAATCTGCACCTCTAAACAGTTCACACATGAGAAGTTCCCCATATTAATAAAATCTTTGATTTGGACCCCAAGTATTCACTTCAAAAAATTCTGAGAGAACAAGGCACTGGGCAGGTAACGAACTTTGCACAGGAACTAACCCTGGAAACCAGGGAGTGATACTGAAAGGGAGGAGAGCACAGACAGAGGAGCTGGGAAAGCGTTGAACATGAACTTGACTTCAACATAATCTCTGAATGAGGGGTGGGCATATGGGCAGGAGAAAGGTTTGCTTGCATTCTTAGTTCAAATAAGTATTGTTTTGTAAAAAGGAGAGAAGAGCTTTGAAATACAGCAGAAAGGATAGAATTTTGTTGCTCATGCCAGGATTTTTATTTACTGACATACTACAAACTTTAAAGAAACATAAATAAAGAAAATAAATTTTTTAAAGAAAATACATTTTTATTTATGAAAATATTAACTAGAACCAGTATATGAGTTTCAACTTCATGATATGGGCATCAGTTATAAGCCATAGGATTTAGAGCTGCAAAGGATCTTAGAGGTAATCTAATATGGAGAGGTCTTTGTTTAGTGCAAATAATGAATCCCATGAAGTAGCTGCATGTATTCAAATTTGCGCTATCTGAAATTATAATTGTCTAAAATATAGTCAATGCATTCAACCCAATAGATATATGCAATGGAAATCCAAATAACATGGGATTCATTGTTTGTACTAATCAATTCATAACTATACAACCCTCCCCCCATTAATTAAATTATAATTCATTCACTCATTTTTAAACTCTCTGATTTTACAAATGAACAAACTCAGACCCAGAGCACCAGTATCTTCTAGGGAGCAGTAGATGGTGGAGCTCAGATGTAGACCTCAGTATTCTGATATCAGATTCAAAATATCAAGTCAATATGCCCTGGTGGCATTGATATCTTTAACATCAATATTCTCCATTGCTTACACATTGAAGTGATTAAATGAGTCAGCACTAACCTAAGAAACATGCTGTTTCAAGCCAAGATTAAGATTTGAACAAGATCATTACTTCTTATAAATGACCCAAGAAAACTCTAAGACAGAATAGAACTAAGAAGTAAATAGGGATTTTCCATGGAAAGTTTATCGTGAAAAAGCTTTTACTTTAGCTTTGGTTTACAGAACAGGGCTGGGTGGCGGGGTTGAACTGATGACACTGCAATCAAGTTCTCTAAGGTTTATAACAACACTGTGAGCTTGGGAGTGCTAGTCACTGATTCCTTTTTGCAAATAGGGAAGCTCAGACATAGGGAGGCAAAGCAACTTTCCCAGCAACACACAGCATGTCACAAGAAGTAGTCTAGCCTAGGAATCAATAAAGTGGATTTTCTAAGACCAAACTGGACAAAGTCAGAGAGGCTCCTCTCCAGGGGACTGGTGACCATGTAAGAACAATGCTTTTCAATATACTGTTAATGAATTTGTGGTCAACCACAAACATCTTTGGTCATTAAGATTTTATGAGCTGGAAAGTTTAGTTTTAGTTTGGATTTTTAAAGGGCTTTTTCCCCAGTGAAGATTATTGGATCACAAAAAAAATTAAATTTTACAAGAAAACATTAGGAGACCTCATATAATTTTCTGTAGACCAAAATGTCAAAATATGATAGTCAAACTAATCTTCATTTATGATACACACATACACAAAATTTCCATTTTTATAGCTCTCTAGATAGAGTGTTAATATTGGGGAAAAATTCATTGGGATATAGGGGACAGCAATTGAGGAAAGCCTGAAGCACCAAAGGTACATCCATATCTTCTACCCACTCTCTACCCTCCAATGTCAACCAGTCTATTCACATTGCTTCCTCCACCCTACAGAATCATGAACCCATGGAAGATTTTAAAGTCTAGGGATAGTGCTCCCTAGTCAGACCACTAAAGAAAGAAGTCTTCCCAGAGATGAAATAAATTCCACCTCCCAATGCTGGCAATTGATGCAAAGTCCTTATAAGCTCACCCTGGTTAAATAAAGCTTAATATGTCATTTTCCAATCCTCCCTTGATTCAAACTGACACAGAAATTGCTGTAGGGATCTAAGTCTGAAATATAGTAAAATATGAAGCTATAACTCAGTGGGAAACTGAGCCAATAAGTTTTTTCTATGTAGAATTTTTGCCTTAATAGGAAACTTACAAGTCATCTATACCTATATCCCACTTCCCACAATACTTCTGACAACATGCATCCAGCCTCAGAACACTTCTAGTGATGGGAAATTTACTCATTTGATTAAATAAAACTTTAAAATATAAACTTGAGATCTGTCCCAATATAACTTTCACTCATTGATAGTGGAAGGAATAGCAGTTATTATGGTATATGTGTTCCTAATGGCAGAGTGACTATGATATTCTCACAGTAAAGCAGCCAAGTGGCAGAATAGATATAGAATCAGGAAGACCTGCATGTGGAACCTGCCTCAGACACTTACTAGCTCTGTGACAAGCCATTTTACTTCATTCTACCTCAGTTTCCTCAACTTTAAAATGGGAGTAATAATAGCACCTAATTTACAAGACTGTTATGAGTATCAAACAAAACAATTTATGCGTTTTGTGACTCTTAAAGCACTATGTGAATGTTAGTTACTATTAATATTAATGAATGAGGAGAAAGAGAGAACAAAATATTAAGAAGGAAAGTAACAGATGGGAAAAAGCAGAGTTAAATCTCTATCCTGCACATGGTTTATGATGACTGACTTCCATGTAATTCTATTTGTTGGCATTAGGATAGAGTTGATGAGCATTTGTGTCTCCCTGGGAAGTGGTCTTCTCTAGGTCTAGAATTTTGAAAACTCGTGGGGTGAGAGGGAGATCAGGAAGGGGAAATAGGTATGCCCTGTTGGTTGCAAGGATAAGTAGGTGCCTGACCTCGAACAAGAAGCAGGAAGTTTCCTCAGAACTGATGTTGGTCCAGTTTGGAGGCTGAGCAGCTGATTTGGAAGAAGTCAAGAAAAACTGGGAGAGAAGCAATAATTCTGTTAAGAGAGGCTGAAGTTTTATGCTTCAATCTAAGAAAGAGGGAATCATGTTGAGGATGTTAGTGTGCTATCAAGATAGTTTCACAGTTTAAATTCAGGACAATAAGTAAGTGAGTCAATATGTGCCAGAAGTTCAGAAGACTTTGCTGTGTGTTGGTATGTGGTATGGGATAGGCCATATGAGGCTTCAAGGTCATATCCTGGGGTTAAATGCCCTCTCTAGATTTCATATTGTACTTAGAAACCTCCTATTGCTCACCTGCACTGATTATAGAAATTTGCTATGCAAGGAAAAGAGGAGGGGCACGATTATGACAGGTTGCTATAGCCATACCCAGAATTAGCCAGGTAGGGAAATTTCCTATTAAGAAAAGATATATCGGGGTGAGAGGGGAGCCAAGATGGCAGAGTAGAAAGACTCATGTATGCTAGCTCCGAACCCTTAGCCCATATATTTCCTGCAAGAAGAACTCCCCACAAATTCTGGATCACTGCAAGGCGTGCAGAAACACAGTGGAAAAGATTTCCGTTCCAGAGAGCCCGGGAGAGCGGTCCCCAGGAGTCCGTCGTGCCCCGGAAAGCAGAGCCCACCCCAGCGCTGCCCTGGCCACAGACCCAGAGGAGCAGAACTGAGCAAGCTTCAGGGACGGAACCTCTGGTGGCCTCAAAGGTCCCTCCACCCACAGACGCTCCAGATCAGTGAGAGAGACTTCTGGGCTGGCTGAGAGGGAAGTGGGATGTCTCTGTGACACAAGCCCCCTCAGGAGGCAGCAGCAGAGGCATCGGCAGAGGCAGTGGCGGCCGGGACTCCCCAAGCAGGCAGGATCTTCATTACTGAAGGTTTCTGCAAAAAGCCCCTGAGGGAACTGAGACTGGGAGGTGGCCCTGCCCCCACCCTAGCACCAGAACTTAAGCTCACATTGAATAGCAGCTGCTCCTGCCATGGATAGCCCTGAGACTGGGAAGCAGCATTTGAATCTCAGACCCCAAGCACTAGCTGGGCGGATCTAGGCGGGGGTGGCAGAGGAATCTCAGAAGTCAAGTAACTGGCTGGGAAAATGCCCAGAAAAAGGAAGCAAAATAAGACCATAGAGAGCTACTTTGATGGGGTGCAGATGTTCCCACCTTTCAATTCTGATGATGAGGAAATATTCTTACCATCAGGGAAAGACATGGAGGGTGGGGCCTCAGTACCCCAGACATCCCAGGGGGATGTCGGGTGGGCTCAGGCCATGGAAGAGCTCAAAAAGGATTTTGAAAATCAAGTTAGACAGGTGGAGGAAAAACTGGGAAGAGAAATGAGAGAGATGCAAGAAAAGCATGAAAAACGGGCCAATACCTTGCTAAAGGAGACCCAAAAAAATGCTGAAGAAAATAACACCTTGAAAAATAGGCTCACTCAATTGGCAAGAGAGGTTCAAAAGCTCACTGAAGAGAATAGTTCTCTCAAAATTAGAATGGAACAGATGGAGTCTAATGACTTTCTGAGAAACCAAGAAATCACAAAACAAAACTAAAAGAATGAAAAAATGGGGGAGAATGTTAAATATCTCATGGGAAAAACAACTGACCTGGGAAATAGATCCAGGAGAGACAATTTAAAAAGTATGGGACTACCTGAAACTCATGATCAAAAAAAAAAGCCTAGACATCATCTCTCATGAAATTATCGAGGAAAACTGCCCTGACATTCTACAACCAGAGGGCAAAATAAGTATTGAAAGAATCCATCGATTGCCGCCTGAAAGAGATCCAAAAAGAGAAACTCCTAGGAACATTGTGGCCAAATTCCAGAATTCCCAGGTCAAAGAGAAAATATTGCAAGCAGCTAGAAAGAAACAATTCCAGTATTGTGGAAATACAATCAGGATAACTCAAGATCTAGCAGCTTCTACATTAAGGGATCAAAGGGCCTGGAATAGGATATTCCAGAAGTCAAAGGAACTAGGGCTCAAACCAAGAATCACCTACCCAGCAAAACTGAGTATAATACTTCAGGGGAAAATATGGTCTTTCAATGAAACAGAGGACTTTCAAGCATTCTTGATGAAAAGACCAGAGCTGAAAAGAAAATTTGACTTTCAAACACAAGAATGAGAAGAAGCATGAAAAAGTAAACAGCAAAGAGAAGTCATAAGGGACTTACCAAAAGGGAACTGTTTACATTCCTACATGGAAAGACAATATTTGTAACTCTTAAAATTTTTCAGTATCTGGGTAGTTGGTGGGATTATACACACACACATACACACACACATGTATACGCATGCACGCACACACACATGCATGCACATACAGAGACAGAGAGCAGAGTGAATTTAATAGGATGAAACCATATCTTAAAAGAAATTAAGGTAAATGATGCTAGAGAAATGTAGTGGGAGGAAAGAGGGTGAAATGGAATGGGGTAAATTATCTCTCATTCAAGAGGCAAGCAGGAGACTTTTTAGTGGAGGGAAAAAGAGGAGAGCTGAGAAAAAAACCAAGAAGTTTACCCTCATCACATTCAACTAAAGGAAGGAATAAAATGCACACTCATTTTGGTATGAAAACCTATCTTACAATGCAGGAAAGTGGGGGAGAAGGAGATAAGCAAGGGGCGGGGATGATGGTCGGGAGGGCAATGGGAGGAGGGAGCAATTTGAAGTCAACACTCGGGGAGGGACAGGATTAAAAGACAGAATAGAAACAATGGGGGGCAGGATGTGATGGAGGGAAATAACAGTTAGTCTTACACAACACGACTATTATCAAAGTCATTTGCAAAACTACACAGATAGGGCCTATATTGAATTGCCTGCCTTCCCAAAGGAAACAGGTGGGGAGGGAGGGATGGGAAGAATTTGGAACTCAAAGTTTTAGGAACAACTGTTTAGTATTGTTGCTACTAGGAAATAAGAAATACAGGTAACGGGGAATAGAAAGTCATCTGGCCCTACAGGACAAAAGAGAAGATGGGGACAAGAGAAGGGAGGGATGATAGAAGAGAGGGCAGATTGGTGATAGGGAAAATTAGAATGCTTGGTGTATTGGGGTGGGGGGAGGGGAGAAAAGGGGAGAAAATTTGGAACCCAAAATTTTCTGAAAATGAATGTAAAAAGTTAAATAAAAAAAAATAAAGCAGAAAAAAAAAGAAATCTTTCAAGGTAGCAGAATCTACAAACAATATTCTACAAAACACAAGAGAAAGATTTTTCTGAGCACTTTACGAAGACATAAAAACACAGACAAAACAATGGAACAAGAAACAGTTATGACCATAATTTTCCAAAACTTGTAGCAATAGAAAGTCCCTTCTTCCGGCAAAACTTAGAATGCATTTGGATTTTCATATATTTTAGCATAATTTCAGAGCTCTCTCTTTTGGTTACCCCCTCCACTCCTGTATGGGAAGCTATGCCTGTTTCCAGATCAATAAGAATTTCCCTAAGGAGATGTCAGTTTAATAATATGGTCTTCCCCTGATCTCATGCCAAAATAAATTTTTCCAAGGGGGAATTCTTTGGTATTTTACTATTACTGGAAGCCATCATTCCCTTGAAGGTATCTCTTCCCCAGAAGAGTGGGGTAAACTTTACCTTAGCTGAGAAAGATTTAAAATTGAGGGGAAAGTCTTACCCCAGTACAATCTTCCAAGAAGCTAAGATGCCATCCCAAGGGTCAAAGTCCTTTTTCAATGTTGCTGACTTTCCAAAAAAAACTGTGGAAGATGAAATCAGATATAACTGAAGAAACAAAGCTTCAAGCTTCTGAGCATGTCAATTTATGAAGCAATGCATGCTAATTGCATGAAAAAGAGAGACTAGATCTTCTCATCTTGACACTGGACCCCAAATATGGGGGAGAAAAATTTGTATGCATTAAAAGAAAACAATTAATAGGATATAAAACAGGTTACAAGATTAGATGATCTAACACACATACATAGACACACACATGCTTGCACACATACACACACACACGCACACATGTCTGCAGTTGCACATTTGTTAGGTTAGTCTTCCTTGATAGTCCCAGATAATTCTGAATTTGGTGCTCCTGACACTATTCTTGCAGTACTGTGCTATGTTTGGTATGCATTCTTTTATCTGTATCTTCTGTACATATATTTTTTAGAAATTGAAATTGGTTCATGAATTTTTTGTGCATATAATTTTAGTCAAAAGAGACTGAATTTTCCCTCCTCACTGGAATAATTTCACTTTACGTCTTCAGAATTTCATTCTTGAGAGTTTCCTGTCCTTCCTGGAATAATAACTTCCTCAATAAAATTTCCATATTTAGGATCTTACCTATGTTTTCTCTGAATCTTTTTCAATCTGCTTCTGTCAAATCTAGGATACAGTTCAGACTGTGTTTTCCACTCCTTTCTTATAAAACTGTAATAAGAGTTATCCACTTGAGTCCAAGGTTTACATCATTTCCACTTTAGCAAGCAGTTCCTTCCTGGTGGTAAGATCTCAGTCAAGAATAAAATTTCCCCTCATCGTTTGCCCCATTTTGGAAGGGTAAATTTATTATTCAGACAAGTCAAGAGGTTATAATTTACTTTCCCTTTGGTGAAAAGAGAGCTCCACTAGGAATCTGGATAACTGAAGAATCCTATCACTATGTTACCACACTTCCATGCCACACTTGTGATCTCTTTTCCAAATTCCCCACCTATTTCCTCTTCTTCAAATCAGTTGAGGTATTGTAGAGCATTTGGGTGAATAGCAAGGGTGGGGGGGGAGTTGTGTGTGGAGCCAAGATGGCCAAGTAGAAAGAAACACACATACTCTAGCTATTCCCCTATAGCCCATAAAATACCTTCAAAGAAAGACTCTCAATAAATTCTAGAGCAGAAGAAGCCACAGTACAACGGAGTGGAGGAGATTTCCAGCCCAGAGTGACCTGGAAGGCTGATGGAAAAAGTTTGTCTCACCCAATGTGGAGCAGAACGTAGCCCAGCCTGGGCTCTGCGGCAGGGCCAGAGCCAGTCACAGGGTGGAATCCTCAGCAGCAGCAGCAGAGGTTCACAGATCCCTCAACCCACAGGTGCCAAAGGCAGCTTCAAAGGGCAGTGAGAGGGCTTCTCCACCTTGGCAAGAAGGGAGCAGGATCCTCCTCTATCCCCAGCCCTGGACAGCTGTAGTAGAGGAGACAGAAGCAGCAGCTTCCATTGTTAGAGCACTCAGCTTAAAAATCCTGGTGGAATTGAGAAGGTGATTTGAACCTCAGCCCTGAGTAGCTGCCCAGCTTTCTGCCTAAAGCCCCTGGAGGAATTGAGCAGCTGATCTGTATCTCACCTGTGAATCAGTACAGTGAGTAAACTGTTCTCCCCAGACTGTGCCACCTTGGAGAAACTGAGAACTTACAGGTTCCCAGAGTATACCCTACTCTTGACAAATGACCCAAAACAGGTTGGGAAACTGCCTAAAAAAGAGGAAAAATTTATGACTATAGAAGGTTACTTTCTTAGTGAACAGGCATTCCCTTCCATCCTTTTGAGTGAGGAAGAACAATGTTTACCATCATGGGAAGACATAAAAGTCAAGGCTTCTGCATCTAAAACCTCCAAAATAAATATGCAATGCTCCCAGCCCATGGAAGAACTCAAAAAGGATTTTGAAAATTAAGTAAGAGAGGTGGAGGAAAAATTGGGAAGAGAAATGAAAGTAATGCAAGAAAATCATGAAAAGTTAGTCAACAGCTTGCTAAAGGAGACCCAAAAATGTGCTGAAGAAAATAACACCTTTAAAAATAGGCTAACCTGGGGGGGGGGGGGGGTGGAGCCAAGATGGCAGAGTAGAAAGACACAGATACACAGGGTCTCCCCACACAGCCCATATAATACCTGTAGAGAGGGACTCTCAACAAATTCTGGGGCAGGAGAAATGGAGAACAACAGAGTGGAGGAGATTTCCAGCCCAGGGTGACTTGAAAGGCCCATGGGAAATGTCTGTTGCATCAGACATGGAGCAGAGCCCAGCCCAGCCTTGGCCATGAGGCATGGCTCATGAACAGCCCTTGGGGGCAGAATCTCCAGTTGCAGCAGCAGCAGGTTCCCAGATCCCTCAACCCACAGGTACCAAAGGTCAGTGATGGGATTTTTTCAGCTGGCCAGGAAGGGGGAAGGGACTTTCCAAAGCTCCGGGAGCAGGCAGCCACCTAAGAGGCCACATTGCAGACACAGCAGCCACATACATTGTTGGATCATAAAAACCCTGGGGACACTGAGGAGCTGATTCTTGCTTCTGCCCTGGGTGAGCTGGCCTTTGTCTCACACTGAATGGTGGCCCTGCCCATCCAGCTTATTTGAAAATCACCCCCAGTGCTGACTTGGCTGAACTGGAGGCCAGGTGGCTGTGGAGAGGTAACTGCTAAGATTCTGGGCACAAAAATCCCTCTCTGTGTCCAGACCAGTACACATTTGATTGTGCCACCTTGGAGGAACTGAGATCTCACAGATTCCCGGAGATACTCTACTCTTGACAAAGGACCCAAAAGTCAAGTAACTGGTTGGGAAAAATGCCCAAAAAAGGGAAAAAAGTAAGACTATAGAAGGTTGCTTTCTTGGTGGACAGATATCTTCTCCCATCCTTTCTGATGAGGAAGAACAATGCTTATTATTAGGGAAAGACATAAAAGTCAAGGCTTCTACATCCCAAACATCCAAAATAAATATTCAATTCATGTTTAGACCATGGAAGAGCTCAAAAAGGATTTTGAAAATCAAGTAAGAGAGGTGGAGGAAAAACTGGGAAGAGAAATGATAGAGATGCAAGAAAAGCATGAAAAGCAGGTCAACATCTTGCTAAAGGAGACCCAAAGAATGCTGAAGAAAATAGCACCTTGAAAAATAGACTAACTCAATTGGCAAAAGAGGTTCAAAAAGCCAATGAGGAGAAGAATGCTTTCAAAAGCAGAATTAGCCAAATGGAAAAGGAGGTTCAAAAGCTCACTGAAGAAAATAGTTCTTACAAAATTAGAATGGAACAGATGGAGGCTAATGACTTTCTGAGAAACCAAGAAATCACAAAACAAAACCAAAAGAATGAAAAAATGGAAGAGAATGTGAAATATCTCATTGGAAAAACAACTGACCTGAAAAATAGATCCAGGAGAGATCATCTGAAAATTATAGGACTACCTGAAAGCCTTGATCAAAAACAGAGCCTAGACACCATCTTTCATGAAATTATCAAGGAAAACTACCCTGATATTCTAGAACCAGGGGGCAAAATAAATATTGAAAGAATTCACTGATCACCTCCTGAAAGAGATCCAAAAAGAGAAACTCCCAGAAATATTGTAGCCAAATTCCAGAGTTCCCAGGTCAAGGAGAAAACATTGCAAGCAGCTAGAGACAATTCCAGTATTGTGGAAATACAATCAGGATAACACAAGATCTAGCAACTTCTCCCTTAAGTGACTGAAAGGCTTGGAATATGATATTCCAGAAGTCAAAGAAAGTAGCATTAAAATCAAAAATTACCTACCCAGAAAAACTGAGCATAATACTTTGGGGGTAAAATGGTCATTCAGTGAAATAGAGGATTTCAAGTATTCTTGATGAAAAGACCAGAGCTGAAAAGAAAATTTGACTTTCAAACACAAGAATCAAGAAAAGTATGAAAAAGTAAACAGGAAAGAGAAATCACAAGGGACTTACTAGAGTTGAACTATTTACATTCCTACATGGAAAGATAATATTTACAACTCTTGAAGCTTTTCTCAGTATCTGGGTAGTTGTAGAGATTATAGATACACACACAAACACACACAGAGATAGACAGAAAGAAAGAGAGAGACAAAGAGCACAGGGTGAGTTGAATAGGAAGGGATCATATCTAAAAAAATAAAATTAAAGGAGGAGAGAGGAATACATTAGAAGGAGAAAGGGAGAAATGGAATGGGGCAAATTATCTCACATAGAAGAGCCAAGAAAAAGATTTTCCAATGGAGAGTATGGGGGGGTAAGTGAGAGGGAAAAAGGGAAGCTTACTCTCATCACATTTGGCTCAAGGAAGGAATAATATGCACACTCAATTTGGTATGAAAATCTATTTTACACTACAGGAAAGTAGGGGAGAAGGGGATAAGGAGGGTGGGGTGATGATGGAAGGGAGAGCAAATGTGAGGGTGGAGCAATTAGAAGTAAATGCTCTTGGGAAGGGTCAAGGTCAAAAGACAGAATAAAAGAAATGAGGGACGGGATAGGATGGAGGGAAATATAGTTAGTCTTACACAACATAACTATTATGGAAGTCATTTGCAAAGCTCCATATATATAGCTTACATTTAATTGCTTGCCCTCTCAGTGGGGATGGAGGGGGAGGGAGGAAGTAAGAGAAGTTTGAATTCAAAGTTTTAGGGACAAATGTTGAGAATTGTTTTTGTGTACAACTTGGAAATAAGAAATACAGGTAATGGGATATAGAAATTTATGTTGCCCTACAGGACAAGAGAGAAGGCAGGCATAAGGGAAGGGAGAGATGTTAGAAGGGAAGGCACATTGATGGAAGGGGCAATCAGAATGCCAGGTGTTTTGGGGTGGGGGGAGGAAAGAGATGGGGAGAAAATTTTGAGCTCAAAATTTTGTGGAAATGAATGTTGAAAACTTAAAATTAATTAATTAAAAAAAGCAGGGCAGGAAGAAAGCAAAATGATTTTGTAATTGGAATATGCTAGATAAATTTAAGTAAGTAAATTATATCAGAATATTTACATACAAAGCTAAAAAAAACTACTTAAAATTCAAATTTATTTTCTTAGAGTTCATTTCTTTTCCTTCCTTTCTAGCTCCTCTCCCCAACTTAACCTTTTAAGTTATTTCACTTTGGTGGGGGCTACCATTTTCTCATGCAT
This sequence comes from Bettongia penicillata ogilbyi, assembly GCA_023548195.1. Taxonomy (NCBI): domain Eukaryota; kingdom Metazoa; phylum Chordata; class Mammalia; order Diprotodontia; family Potoroidae; genus Bettongia; species Bettongia penicillata. Next base: position 3,722,304 of record JAJHZJ010000020.1, on the reverse strand, counting down.
AAAATTGGGGGAAATGAACTAAACTAGATGACCTCTAATGTCCCTTCCAGTTATTAATCTATGATTCTGTAAATTGTTTTTAAGTAAACCACTATTACTTTATGAAAATTCGGTGAATAGAAGGTTTAACATCCAAATAGAAATCACTAACTCTACTTACAACTCAAGATGAATATGAATGGATGAACTTTATCATGATATATTACATTTAGAGTTAAAAATAAATCATACCTATACACTGCAACTTTATTTTTCTTTCCTTTCATTCATTATTTTTTCCTTCTCTTTTCAACCCCACCACCAGAGAGAAAGTAAAATAGCTTAAGAGTTAAGTTGGAGAAGGGAGTAAGAAAAGGAAGGAAAAATAATGAATTCTTTAAAAAATTTTTAATTTAAATTTTAGGTAAGTTTTTTTTAGTCTTGTATGTAACATATTCTGATGGAATTTACTCACTTAAATTCATCTAGAATACTCTATTTACAAAATCATTTTGCTTTTACCACCATATGTTTGTCTGGAAGGAATATTGATTATCTCTCAACAGCAATAGAAGAGGTATATATCCTGCATTGAAGGTGGCATATCATGCCATCCAGTATTTGATTATAACCTGTAGTTGCCCTGACTAATCAAGGAAGCCTAGTCACTTGGAAGGTAGATTTTTTTTCCGCCTAAACAGGTTTCAGTATATTAATCTACCATCTTTCCCTCAAATAGTTAAAGGTGTTGCAAAAAGCATGTTATACATGGAACACTGAATATTATAAAATTTAAAGCAATTGTCAACAGTGAAAAGAGCAGGGAGAAAAATGAGAATTAATCTAGATATTTTAGGCTGAAGAAAGCAGGTAGAAGATTATTGCAGTAAACCAGAATTAAAAAATTGGAATAAAATTGAGTGTCAAGGGATGGAGATATAATTTGGAAATTGTGTAACGTTAATGACCAAAACCATGAAAATAAATATTTTCCAAGGACATGAATGTTTAGGGAGGGTGATGGAAAGAGCTTTGGGAGATGCCCATACTTAGCATTTGAGGAGAAAGAGAATCACCAACAAAAAGAGACAAAGAGATTTTGTGAGTATAAAAAGAAGGAAGAGGAACCAAGAAGTTAAAGTTAAGGGGTGAGGAGTGTGAAAGGTTTCAAAGAGATAAAGTGTCAAAGCACAAGAACTAAATAAAAAGAATTGGATTTGGCAAGAAAGAAATCACTGGTGACCAATGAGAGAGCAGCTTCAATGGAGTAAGGCGGGAGATAATCACGGTGGGACAGGAAAGAAATGGCTAAGGAGCAAATTGGAGCATGAGTGTAAATCAAAACATAGGAAAATCACTTAAATCTCTGGTAAAATCTTTTTGCAGTAGACAAATTTAGTGAAACCTGTGATGATTGAAGTTTCCAATTTCTCATTCTAACCTATAATCACTTAAGGATCATTGCTTATTCTTGTTTTCATGATAAGTAAAAGGTGGCATATTTAGCCATCTAAAAACTTTTCAGGGATGAATACTCAGAATGATCATTAGCTGCTCCAATGGATGACACAAGAAAGCTTCTCATGCGTTATTTATGAAGAAGGAAGCTTACTGATTTTACAGAAACTGCATAGTGCTTGAAAGAATGTGAAAGTAAGGAAGAACTTGTATAGTTCACATCCCACAGTATTAACAGAGATGTTATTTTTGGTGTTATTTTTTTAAACCACTTCCAAAACCACATTATCAAAATGTCAATGATCATGCCAAACAGTACAGTCACAAATGCTTCATAAGACAAATTCACAGAAAAATCAGAATTTCCAGGCAATTGTAAAAAGTCCAATGGCAATTCTAACAGAGCAGATTGTAACCCAAGCAGAGCTAGGAAATTCCAGCAAACCAATTCTATGGGGAACAGGGGAGCTACTTAGTTCAGTCATACTAAGACAATAGGAATCTGGGAAAATAAGCAAATATATTACCCAAAAAAAGTCTCATTTAAGAAGCAAATGCTTCATCATCTAATAAGAAGAAATTTTATCTATAGATGTCAATTAAAGTTAAAACTCTTCTCCTAATATCAACAGGATAAGGTTTTTTTTCCCTCTATTTAGCTACTGTAAAAAAAAGTATTGCCTCCAAAACATGACACAGTGAGCAAGGTTTTGTAACAATTTAAATGGGAAAAAGTAGAAATCATGCTAAATATCAATGCCCAATGCTTTGAAAATGGACTGATTGACTCTTAAATCTGTAAATACATATACCATCTTCTAAGAGTAAGGCTAATGTAGGGTTAAGTTATAATTAGATCATGTGACATGATCCTGGTCTCTAAAGTGTAAGAGAATTAAAATGTGCAGTAAAAGACAAAAGAAAACAGAAAAGAAAGCAAAGCAAAGATGGACAGTTGAAGAAGAATTCGCCATCCCCTATGGCAACAAACTTCATAAGCTGAAATGTAAGTTAAACCAGGGTAACTAAAATGGTGAAAAAACTGGAGAACATGCCATATGAAGTCTGATTGAAGGAACCAACAAGCTTCAATAGAGATGGCTAGAAAAGGAGATAGGGTCCTAATATTATAAGAGGCACCACTCAGCAAATATGGTTAGTTGTCCATGTAAAAAGTCCTCCTAGTGATCTATCTCTTTTTGCCTTCAAAAGAATTTGTGGGCTCTCTAATTACTATATGTCTCCGTGGAACAATCATTGTTAGAAAAACAGCAGTGTTGCTGGTGGTGACTTTAAAGGTATTTTATTCTATCTGAATCTATCCCCAATAAACATGATAAGAGCACAGATCTGCTAAATATAAGTCTTATTGAATATATCCAACTTCTCCCTTCCACTTAAAAAAAACTGTTGTATATATGTAGATTTAGTCTCATGTTGTCTATTTATGTAAGAATAGAAACTAAACAAACATATTAATCAAATATTTACCTCAAATGCAAGCAAAAGAGTTAGAGCATTTGATAGAATATTGAGTGAAGGGGAAATATGGAAAGTTGAATCTCGGGAACCATTGGTTCTGTTGACATTATTGAGGGAGAGCTTCCTGGAAGATTCTTGCTGTTAGGAACCTAAACGACAAAAGGGAAAGAACTTGGCAAGCTGAGGAAAGAACTGGATTCATATAAAGGCTAAGACTTGGAAGAAAGCTCAAAGATATGAGGGGAATGGACTGACAACAAGGGCATTTACTAGACTGACTTGGGGGAGTACATAGAGAACTGATAGGGGCATAGGAAGATGTACTGAAGGTGCCAGGATTTAAGAAGCTTTAGGGAAGGGTTTTAGACCATGCAGTAAAGAACTTGGTTTGAGGTCTAGTATAATGGAAAGCTATGGTAAAGCAATAGTAAAGGAAGAGCTTTCATTAAGGTAGTGAGAAGACAAAACATCTCTGGAGGACAGAAACCCACCTGGACACTGGATCATACTAGAAATGAAGAGCTGAAAAAGGAAGAGTGTGTCATACCTCAGGCAGAGAATATTCAAGAAAGTGAAGGTGGTAAAATAAAAATTATGTGTATGTAAGTGTTTGTGTGTGCATATGTATAAATGTGTGCATGTGTTTGTGTGACAGATTGGAAGTGGTACCAGGTTTCTAGATTTTACAACACTGGTGATATGATATCAATGATTGTTTTGAAGGAACAAGATACGTGGAGATAAAATGAATATGTTTGTCTTTACCATATGTAACTTACTTTGAAAAGGAGACTTTCAGGTTAAGATGCTCTGTGTTTTATTATGAAAGAATAGGTTGGAAAGAAATGTTCCAGTATATATAGAAAGCTATGTGCCACACACAGTTAGTGCAACTGAGAATCAGAGGACTTAAAGTTGAATCCTTCTTTAATCACAGATGCTACATAAACTTGGAAAGCTGGCTTACAGTTTTCCAGGGGCATTGATTCTGTCTTGGTCGGATGTCTTGTGATATCTCTAGTGAATGAGGCAGTTGTAGGGCTAAGTAGAAAGCTACTTCTATGGTTCCTTCAGTTCCTTTGGGGAAACTGCAAAGTAATTCAAAGGCAAATGTCTGAGCTAGTCCTCTGGGTTAGTCCAATCCAATATATTGACAACAATGAAAGGACTAAAAATTTCCATTCTTACTAAATTAGCTACTACTATTATGTTGTTGTCAAGGAAACATGAATAACATCTGCATAATAAGCTCTTCACTCTTCATGTTCTTATGAGATAAATACACTGTGTGCATCACCATGTAATTGACAAATGTGATTTATCCCGTTGTAGAGTCATATCTAAGATATACTTTTAATCAGTATTTACTGTATTCAAGATGTGTCATCTCTTAATGCAGATATTCTACTTCCTTAACTAGACTTAAAGCATTTTATACTCTGTGAAATAAAAGTTCATTTTATTTTCATAAGGGGCATAAGTTTATTTTATTTGCATATCTATCCACAAACATCTGCTGCATTTCTCAACACCTTTCCCTTTGACAGCATGTCAGTCTTCAGAATTTTACAAAGCTAAAAGTTCATAAAATCTTTAATGACAGAGCATAGTCATAACTGATTACCTTAAGTTATATTATGGTTTCTACTGAAGACAGTACAGAAATACATACAAGAGGAGACAAGACTCAGAGCATACTTTTATTTACTTTGACATAAAAACTCCCAATTTGTCTTTTTAAATAAATACGTTTGTCCAGATCTTACAAAAGGTAGAAAATGCCAGAAATGCTTAAACATGAAATTAAAAATCATTATCACCAGCACCTACCCATCTCCAAAAAATAAACCTAAACACCCATTTAAAAAAAAACTATCCTGACATTGAATACATAAATGATATTCAAATTATCTTTTAAGGAGGGGAGAAAAGGAGAGGCCTTCAGTCAAACACATTGTTTTACTAGTGACTAAAAAATGTGCTCTCTAATTACCTCTGAGAACTTTGTAACATGACGCTTGGGCTCAGCTATACATTTTAATGGGGTTACCCAATTCTATTTTTTTTCAAATTTGTGTAAGTTATTTGTTATCTCTTAATATGATTATTTAGTCTGTTCAAACTAGATTTTTCATTAGCAAACTCCTTTAAAAGCAATTCATTCCTAACATCATCCTTTTATACTTCCACCCCCATGGCAACTGTTAACATCAGTGCTTTTGGCACCTCTTAAAATTTGAGATTAAAGGACCCAGTGATCATTCCTCCAATATCTAGGTTTTCAATTTCACAGTCATCTTGGGCTCTTCCCTCTTTCTCAATCCCCATTTCCAATCTATTACCAATTCTACTTCTATAACACCTCCTACATCTCTTCCCTTCTCTGTACACTCCCTACAACCTACTTTAAACTCTCTTCAGATTTCACCAGTATTATCAGAATGTCCTCTTAAGTGGTTTCCCCTGCATCCAGTCTCTCCCTTTTTCACTTCATCTTTCATACAGACATAAAATTAATATGTTTTCCTAAATCACAGGTCTGGTCATGTCATTTCCCTATTCAACAAATTTCAGAAGTTCTCTCTTCCTTCTATTTGCCACTGAAAGTCCTTCATAATTTGGATCTGATCTATCCTGCTGGACTGACTACATTATTCTCCCCTCTAACATTCTGCAGTTAAAGAATAGCCTGTTTACCATTCCTAATATACAATTATTATGTCTATTTCAACACCTTTGCATAAATTGTGTGTCCCCCCATTCCTGAATGTTTTACTTCCATACTACCTCCCCACCTCTTGGAACTGATAACTCCCTTCAAGGGTCAACTCAAATGTTGCTTGTTTCAAGAAGCCTTTGTCAATTCCCCCAGTGGTTTTAATTTTTTATTTTTTATCTGTGTTATGTTTACATATCTGGGTACATGTTATATATCCCATCTCAGACCTCAAGAAGGAAGAGCTAAGTGGTGCAGTGGATAAAGTACAAGGCCAAGAATCAGGAAGACTCATCTTTATGAGTTTAAATCTGGCCTCAAACACTTACTAGCTGTGTGACCCTGGGCAAGTCACTTAATCCTGCTTGCCTAAGTTTTCGCATTTTTAAAATGGAGAAGGAAATGGGGAGTCACTCTATGTCTCTGTCCAAAATCGCAAACAGAGGTCACAAAGAATTGGACATGACTGAAAAATATGTCTAAACAATATCACCCATGAGATGCAAACTCTTTGAAGTTAGGGGCCATCTCAATTTTATCTTTATATCTACAGGGTTTAAGAGAGTACTTGGTATGCACTTGATACTTAATAAATGCCTGTTGATTATTTGATTGATTTACTTATGAATCCTGCAGTGATATTTCCCATGTTTTTATTTTTTAAGTAAATCAAAATATTAAAACCATTTTATTCTGAGTTTAAACATCAAGAAATGTCTTTGGTCTTTTAAAAAATCCCTAAGTTAGGGGCAGAGTCAAGATGGCAGAGTAACACTTTCTAGGGTGTTGCCCCCAAACCCAGTCAAATACCTGTAAAAAAAATGGATCTAAACAAACTCTGGAGCTGCAGAACCAACAGAATTATGGATTGAAGTAAATCTCCTGCCCAAGACAGCCTGGAAGTTTGCCAGGAAGCATCTATCACACCATGCAGGAGGGAGGAGGCAGGGTGCAGTCCAGCATGGGCCATGTCAGCACAGACAGGACCTGAGCAGGCTTTGGGGAGACTGAATCTTTCACATCTGTGGCAGTTTCCAGACTTCAGGACCCCAAACACCGAAAACAAATTATAAGGTCAGTGGGGAAAGCCCCTGGGACCAGTGCAGGAGAGTGCTGTGGCCCAGCCCAAGCCTCAAGGCAGCAGAGGGTGGAAGAGTGGAGGAACCCAGCCACAGTAGCAGCAGCGGTAGCTGCAACCACTGTTTCTGGAGCTCTAGGCCCACAGATCGAGTGGCTAACAGTACACCTCCCTCCCCCCCACACACTGGAAGCAGATATCTACCTTGACTAAGCTCACAAGTGAAATAAATGACTGGGGAAATGAGCAAAAACTGGAAAAAAATCAGACTATAGAATCTTATTTTGGTGACAAAAAAGACCAAAACATGCAAACAGAAGACAACAAAGCCAAAGTTCCTTCGTCCAAAACCTCCAAAAACAATATGAATTGATCTCAGGCCATGGAAGAGCTTAAAAAGGATTTTGTAAATCAAGTAAGAGAAGTAAAGCAAAAATTGGAAAGAGAAATGAGAATGATACAAGAAAATTATGAGAAACAAGTCAACTGCTTGCTAAAGGAGCCCCCAAAAAAGGCTGAAAAAAATAACACTGTAAAAAACAGACTAACTCAAATGACAATAGAGATCCAAAAAGTCAATGAAGAGAAGAATGCCCAAGAAAGCAGAATTGGTCAGATGGAAAAGGAGGTCCAAAAGCTCACTGAAGAAAATAAATTGTTAAATATTAGAATGGGACAGATGGAAGCAAATGACTTTATGAAAAATTAAGAAATTATAAAACAAAATCAAAGGAACGAAAAAAATAGCAGAAAATGTGAAATATTTCATTGGAAAAACAACTGGCCTAGAAAAGAGATCCAGGAGAGACAATTTAAAAATGATGAGACTACCTGAAAGCCATGATGGGGGAAGAGGGGACAGCACTGACAGAAGGGAGGCTTGGAGGAAAGGGTAATCAGAATATACCTGGGGTGGGAGGAGGGGAGAGATGGAGAGAAAATTTGAAACTCAAAATTTTGTGGAAGTGAATGTGGAAAACTGAAAATAAACCAATTTTTTTTTTTTGTTAAAGGAGATGATGAAATGGATCTCAGAAATCTCAGAAATGAAAAGATCTCAGAAAAACCTGAAAAGACTTGCATGGGCTGATGTAAGAACTGTGCTGTGTACAAAATAATGAGCAATATTATAAAATGATCAACTGTGAACGACTTAGATTTTTCTCATCAGTACAATGATCCAAGACAACTCTCAAGGATTTATGACAAAAAATGCTATCCATCTCCAGAATTAGATGGTGTCTGAATACAGATTGAAGCGCATTTTTTTTACTTTTTCCTTCACAATTTTTCTTTCACAACATGATTATTATGTATATATTCTGTATGATTACACAAGCATAACCTATATAACTGCTTATAATCTTCTCAATGGGGGAATGTAGGGAGGAAGGGAGGGATAGAATGTGAAACCAAAAGTTTTTTAAATGATTATTAAAATTATTTTCACATGGTACTGGGAGACAATAAAATACTAAAGAAAGAAAAGAAAAAATACACTTTCTTTTCTTTCTTTAGGGAGACAGAAAGCTTTGAGTTTGGAATACTATATATGTTATCCAAAATATTTCAGCTGGTTTTGCTGAGAAGGACCAGGAAGGGTCATAGGAAATAACTGAGAAGAAAAAATAAAAGTATTATTCAATGAGACTTTGTGAAAAACAAACAAAAAACCTCTGTCATGAAAAATTCTGTCTAAAACTACCTATTAAAGTTATACAGAATTCCATCATAAATGGGGAGTAATTTGGGAAGGAGATGTTTGTCACACACACCCCCAGACACACATGTAATAAAATCACTATTCAAAATGAATCTAATCACTTGAATGTACCTATTTAAAGAAAAACATTATTTCATAATTCAATTTAAGTTTCATTGCAATATACTACGAGGCTACCTAAATTATTTTGTAGCATTAGAATTTGGCTATAAAAAATTCTACTAGAAATAAAGTATGACTACCTAAGGCTTAAAGAAGATTCATATTATGCAAAAGTATATACAATTATATTTGATTTGTGCCCATGATTGCTCCTCAAAATTACCCATAAAATGAAAACGTTGAAGTAAAAGAGACCAGAAATTATGAAGACTGCCAAAGGTTTCACAGTTTGTTTCCCACGTGCCTTAATGTACTGTCTCACTTAAGGTAATCCTAATCTTGTCAACCTTTTTATGTTTCTGTTATATGTCACTTTTCACAGTCCTCATTCCAGAGAGCTTTGTCCCCAAAACATCATAAAATCATCCCCAAAAGGTGCAAGGAAACTTTGTTCATCTGTTCATCTGCAAAGATATCTGAAGCCACTATGGCAAGATACACTTTGAGACAAGTCTTTTCATCCTCAATGTCTCTCCTACAATAGTTCCTTGGGATTTATCTCATGCAAGTATTCCTCTGACTGGAAAATCCTTGGTCTCCTATTTCTTCCTAAACTACATGCTCAAGAAAGGAGTAAGAAGAAAATATATTTTAAAATGAAATACTGTAAGAAAATGGCCTTTACTTCCTTATTTACAGAAGTGGGGAGGTTATGGGTGCTAAGTACTGCATATATAGTCAGACTTGGTTGATGTATTTGGACAATTTTTCTGAACTGCTTACTGCTTTCTTTCTTTAGTCTTTGCCACTCATTGAACAGAGGAGGGAATTATACATTTAGAAATCAATGTGTTGTAATAATAAAAATCATCACAGCAAGTAATTGTTTTTTAAATACAAAATAAATGAAAAATAATAAAATGAAGTTATTTGTTTAAGAATCTTCATTTGTTGCTTTCCAGTTATTAAAAGAATTGCTACTAATTTACCAAAGTGGTTTACAGAAAATAATGTCTCTGAAATGTTAAAACCACACTTATGCTAGACAACCAGGAGTGTCATTTTAAAACAGTTCCTGAAGTAAATGAGATGTGTTTGCCTGAAATTATTACTAGCTGTGTGTCCTTGGGAAAGTCACTTAATCTCTCTGCCTCAGTTTCCCCAACTGCTAAATAGGAATAATAATAACACCTACCTCCTAGGATTGTTGTGAGGATAAATGAGATAATATTTGTAAAGTGCTTAACACATTGCCAAGTATATAATAAGTGGTTAATAGATGTTTCTTCAGACAAATGAATTAGCCTCTTTCAGCCTATACCAGAAGCTGTTGTGATCCAATGATACAGAAAGGTTGGAAAGATGGCATATAGTCCAATTTGTAGTCAACAACTTTAAACATTTTATACTGAAGCCTGCAACAATTTCCAACCCATTAAAAAGAATGTTTATATGAACCATTTATGAGCTGTATCAACTGATGCTACAAGAGAAATTAGTCTAGGAAAGCATCATTCACAATAGGGAGTGGAATCCCAGCTGCCTTCCAAACAGCATTAGAGTTTATCCTATTCAACTCCTAAATAAAAACAAACCACAAAAAGTTTAAAACCTTCCAACTAATAAAAACACCCAATTTATTGCTTAAATGCCATTGAGATGTTATATTTCACATTGTAAACACCATTTGAGAAAGATGACATTTTTTCAACACTAGAACCTAAACCTAATCATTGTTAGCTTTTCTGTCTGCCCACATTTGACCCTTCCACCAAGACCTACCTCTTTTGGGAAGGTTTTTCTGAGGATTCCATATTGCTAACATTTGTGGAGCATTTTTTTTTCATATTACACAGCTTCTGCTCTTTCAAATGATAGTTATAATAGAAAATACAATTCTTTGGCAACAGTTTATATGGGATTTTTTTTTAAATGATTAGTTATATCATTTTAAACCAGATCACATGTACTGTCTATAGCCCTTTCCCCCCTTTTTCCTCTGTCCCTCCTTCACTCTCTGTGTCTCTTGTCTCTCTGCCTCTCTGTCTCTGTCTCTCTGCCTCTCTGTCTCTGTCTTGCTGTCTGTCTCTCCTCTTCATATCCTTCTCCCTCTCTATGTATCTCCCTCCTCTACTTCCTTCTCTCCCCTCCTTTTCCCTCTCTCCTCTCCCTTTCTTTCCTACTTTTGCCACAGCTTACTGTTTGTCCTTAAATTTATTTCATTTTATTATAATTTATTTCTTTTGTATTTCAAAATAACTGTGTATTTACTTTATTGTTACCACACATCGGTTTCTAAATGTCTCATCCCCTCCTCTGCCCAATGAGTAACATAGACTAAAGAAAACCATAATGTAAATGTACTTTAAACTTAGTGAAAAATTAATACATCCTTTTGCTTTTAGACAACAGAACCCTTAATGATGAAGTTGTTTGTGTTTTTTTTTTCAATCCAGTTCAATTAACGTCTCTTGCTGCTGGGTACTAACACTGTGCTAAGTGCTGAGATGCAAAGAAAAAATTAAATAGTTTCTACCCCCAAGGAGCTTACCTTTGGAACTGCATCTTCTTAAGACCCTCTTTTTAAAAAAAATAAATAAATACCCCCCTCTTGATGTGAAGAAACTAAACTAAAAGGAGGGCTGTATGTAAGAATGACTAAGAGTCCCTTAAAATAAGAATAGCTGGAATTGACATAGCTCTTTAAGGTCTGCAGACAAGTTTCCAGATGATAGCTCATTTGATCATTACAACAGCTCTGTGGGGGAGCCGCTATCATCGCCCCCACTTTATCGATAAGGAAACTGTACTTCAGTGGTTTCGTTGTTGTTGTCGAGTCTGTGACTCTCTGACTCCATTTCGGGACTGTCTGAACAGATACTGGACTGGTTTGCCATTCCTTCTCTAGTTCATTTTTCAGATAAGGAAACTGAGGCAAAGAGGGTTTAAGTAACTTGTCCAGGGTAACACAGCTACTAAGTGTCTGATGTCAGATTCAAACTCAGGTCTTCCTGACTTCAGGTCTCCCACTGTGTCACCTAAGCTACCTACAAAATGTTTATATTTTCATTATCTCATTGGAACTTAACAATGACCCTTCTAAGGAGGTAGGTAGGTAGTAGATATGCTACAATCCCCAGTTTGCAGATAAGAAATAGTTTCATTTGGGGCTCAGAGACTCGTCCATGCTCACATAAGGACTAAGTATCAGAGATGATATTTGAACCAAAATCCTCCTTTACTGCAAGCATAGCTGTTGGGGCACTCTGCATCTTCTGCAAAAGCCAAATAGGCTGTAAAGTCAAACATTGTCCTTTCAGTGGACAATGACAGAGAGAAAGAGGGAGAGGGATGGAGGGATGGGAAGATGAGGAGAGAGAGTGGAGGTAGAGGATGGAGGAAGAGAGAGGGTGGATAAAGGGAGAAGGAAAGAGACAAAAGAGAGGGAAGAGGAGCAAAGAGGAAGGAGAAGAGGGACACAGAGAAAGAGGGAGATAAAAGGAGAGAGAGAGGTGCAATAAAGGAAGGAGGAAAGAGAGAGGGGAGAAGAATGGAGAAAGGGAAGGAGAAAAGGGTGGTAGAAAGAGGGGGGAGGGAGATAATTGGAGGAGAGAAGAGATGAGGTGAGAAGAAGAGAGAAGAGAAAGGAGGAAGGAGAGAGAGTGGAAGACGAATAGTAGGTAGATATACAAATATGTTTACGTGGGAAGGTAGGATGTGCACCTATTTCTTTGACAGGGAAAAAGCTGCTCTACCACAAGTGACCCTGCCAGAAACTTAACGCAGCCTGTCCAATAAATAATCAGAAATACCACTGCTTCCCTCATCCCTTCCCACTAATTAAACTACAATTAGCTCCTGAACATATTCTTTAACAATCTTTAAAACATTTTTGCAGGTGCATTAATAAATCTGATATGATATGATAAATGATATGATATAATATACATAAAGTATTCATACCTAATCCAGGAAGAGTTATAAATCCATTCAAGGTTAAAGTATTCTCTTGATAAACAAAGGTGAGGAATTAAGATTTTTAGGCAAAAATAAGATTGATACATTGACAATTCCTCTGGCCCTTGAAAGGGAAATACTCATATTCTATCAGGGGTAGGTAGAAATCTTGATTTACTCATCATAATAACACACATTTATAAAGAACTTTAGGGTTTACACAATTATTTCTTCATACTCATCCCCATCCTGCCTCTGCCTTGTAAATAAGACTTCTGAGAGTCTTACTCCTTACCATGTTCTTTTGAATTGGTTGGTATTCAGACCTTGGCTTGGGCTTCATCTAATGTACTCTCTATTAGTTCAAAGTTCCACCCAGGAAAGGCATTTAATCAAAACAAGGGAGGAAATATAATTAAGAATACTGAATAAAACAACTTCACTTCGCTTTTCAACTTCCCTGGTGGAATAGGAGGTAACGGACTGGAGAGAGAGAGAAAATCTTCTGCCAGTTCAGTTCCCAAATTGACCACAGGGTTCTTTACATACAAAACAACTCTTGTAATGTAAGTACTGAAAGTTTCATCTTCGTCTTACAAATGTGGACATCGTGGTTCAGAACATTCCAGTGACCTTTTCATAGACACGCAGCTTATGCCATGTTCAGGAAAGGACACCAACAACCCTCTGAGGATTTGACTTTGATGTTAATCCAACACTATCCACCATGTCACCCAACTACTATGGGTCATCAAGAAAGTCAAATGAAATAATGTATGTGAAGCATTTTGTGAAACCTCAAAGTGCCATAAGGGCAGCTAGGTAACACCCTTTTAGGAGCCTCAGATAAGGTCACAAAGAGTTGAATACAACTAAAATGATGATGACAACCACAAGAAAAGTATTATAAAACAAGACCTATTGTAGCAAGGTGGCAGAGTGAAGTGTGTTAGACTTGCAGTTAGGAAGACCTGAGTTCAAATTCTGTCTCAGACACTTACTAGCAATGTGACTGTGGGCAAGTCTTCTGATCTCTCTTGGCCCCAGAGTCTATACCTGTAAAAAGTGGATAATGGCACTTATATTACATTGTAGTTGTGAGGATTAAATGATATAACATATAAAGTACTTCAAAAAACTTAAAAGGTTACATAAATGTTGGCTATTATTATATGTTATGATATGATATTGTTATGTTGTGTTATGTTATGTGGCATTGTGGCATTGTATTGCATCACATTTTGGGGGGGCTCTTTCCACCTTTGGTGTTCACCTGTTCCACCCAGCTCTCACCTCAAAGAAGCTGCAACATGCACAGCAGCCTGGTAAACCATTTCAGCAGATGGGCCAAACCAGGTTGAGGGTAACCAAGGGGTCTCAAACCCCCTGGTGAACTAGGGGGATGTCTACCCCCAGCATGTGACAATTTCCTCTAGTGAAATGGTTGGATGAGAACAATTTGTTCCAATGGCCATGAAGGCAGCTGAAGCAGGTGATGTGAAGTCCTTAGAGCTTGGTTAGACACTGAAGATGCCACGGTCATCCTCTGTAACCTGAGCCATCTTGACTCTGTCTTGCCAGTTGACTATTATGGCTCTGGAGGAGAGAGTGAGGCTGATGACTTTGTGTAACTCTGCCTCACTGAAGTTCAATTTAGGCACAAATCAAAACACATTACCCACATCATTTTACTGTTATGCCTCAAAGTACTGAGGTGACAGGCAAGTGATGAAGCAGCAGGTGCGGATACACTGGGAGCTATAGTCACAGCCTGCACACAGGTGGCCCAGGCCATAGGGTTGCTTCTCACTGGAAGCAGCAATGGGACTTAGCAGCCCCTTGGGTGTCTGAGCAGCCTTTTAAGGATTGCACTGCTCCCCTCCTAGTGTGAGGAAGGGATTAGAAAAGGTGCCTTAAACATTTTCTGTTTATCCAACCCTGGTTTGATTGTTGCAGCAGGCAGGGAATCCCACTATGCCATCAAAACACACAAAAAAATTGTACAAAATGTACACAAACATCTGCAAAGATGATTCTACTCACCATCAACACGTAAAATGTGCGCACACTTAAAGGCAACACAAAATCCAGCAGACCTGAAATGACAAGCTTCTTGCAAGAGAACTCCACATGTATTGCATCCAAAGAGCAGCCCTGACTGAACCGAGGTTGGCAAATGAAGGCCAACTTATTGAAGTTGGAGCTGGATATACATTTTTCTGAAGTGGGTAGAGTGAAGGGTAGTGTCATGAAGTTGACATGGGTTTTGCAATCAAAACTAATCTAGTCAGCAAGCTGGTATGCCTGCCAAAAGGAATGAATGACAGGCTCATGACAATAATTGCCACTCACAGGAAAACGCCATGCCACCATCATCAGTGCCTATGCTCCCACCATGACAAATCCTGATGAGGTCAAAGAAAAATCATGAAGACCTAAAGACCCTTATGATCAATGTGCCAAAAGAGGACCAGCTTATAATTCTGGTTGACTTTAATGCTAGAGAAGGCTCAGACTGCCAGATTTGGCAGGGAATCCTAGGGAGGAATGGAGTTGGAAACAGCAACAGCAATGGTCACTTGCTTTTGAAGACTTGTGCATCGCATGACCTTCTTATCACCAATACTGTTTTCTGTTTACCTAAGTGCAATAAAATTTCATGGATTCACTTTTGCAGCAAACATTGGCATCTAACAGACTATGTGATTGTAAATAGAAGAGACAGACAAGATGTGACAGTGACAAAGGCAACGTGTAGGGCAGAGTGCTGGACTAATCATAGACATCCTTTCCAAGTTAAATATTTGCATTCATCAAAAGTGTTACCACCCTCTAGGCAAAATGACTACCAAAAGAATTAATGTCAACAAATTAGACCTCTTCTCTGAGCATGAACAGTTTGTTGCTGACTTGGAGGGAAACAAGCCAACAAATAGTTGGCAACAATGGAGCAGAAAAGGAGTGGGCAGCTTTCAGAGATTTAATGTACAGCACTGCATTTGCTCATCTGGGTCAGAACACTCACAAGCACCAAGATTGATTTGATGAAAATGATGGGGAAATTCAGAAGCTGCTAAGTGAAAAATGAGAACTCCACAGGATAAACCAGCAGGATAGTTCATTCACCTCTAAGAAGACAGTATTTAATTCCATCAAAAGCAAAGTACAAGCAAAGCTTAGCAAGATGCAGAATTCCTGGCTCAGTAAGAAAGCAGATGAAATTCAGGTTTATGCTGATAGCAACAATCCAAAGCACTTTTATGATTCCCAGAAAGCCTTTATGGACCAAAAACCTATGGTGCATCACAACTACTCAGGGCTGATGGAACCATATGGATTAGTGACAATGACACAATCCTAGAGAGATGGGCTGAACACTTCCATGGTGTTTTCAACAGACTATGCTGAAGCCATTGACCGTTTACTTCAAATTAAAGTCAATCCCTCCTTAGCTGAACTTCCAACTGAAGAAGAGGTCTTGAGGACCATTAGGCTCCTTTCATGTGGCAAAGTACCTGGTGATGATTCTATTTCAAATGAGATTTACAAGGTAGGGGGACCATTGCTCACACAAAAGCTGACTGAAATTTTCCAGGTTATATGGCAAGAGGAAGTTATCCCCCAGGAGTTCAAGGATGCCTCCATTGTCCATCTTTATAAGGGTCTAGGGAATAGATTGTCCTCAGACAAATCTTGTTAGAGGTCTGATTTTCTTCAGAAAGGGCCAAGGAACACTCGATATGGTATATACTGCCTGACAACTCCAAGAGAAATGCCAGGAGCAGAACAGAGGTCTGTACACAATGTTTGTAGATCTGACCAAGGGCTTTGACACTTAGTCATGAGGGCTTATGGAAAATTATGTCAAAATTTGGCTGCCCAGAGAAGTTCAGCATATTGTATTTCAATTTCATGATGACATTTGCCCGGATTTTGGATAGCGGACAATGCTCTCGTGCCTTCCCAGCCATTAATGGAGTGAAACAGGGCTGTGTGCTTGCTCCCATGCTTTTTAGCATGATGTTTTCAGCCATATTGTCAAATGCTTTCAATGAGGAAGAACACGGCATCAAGGTCAACTACAATATTGATGGTAAGTTCTTCAATCTGAAAAAGCTACAAACTAAGACCCAAGTGGAGGGAGTGTTGGTGCATTATTTTCTCTTTGCAGATGATTGTGCACACACTGCAGCCTCTGAAGCTGAAATGCAAAAAGGATGGATCAGTTTTCTGCTGCCTGTGCTGAGTTCGGCCTCATAATTAACACCAAGAAAACACAAGTGTTCCATCAGCCACCACCACCCCAACCATATATGGAACCATTGGTTACAACAAATGGAGAAGTTTTGAATGCTGTTTATAAGTTCACTTATCTGGGTAGTGTACTTTCCAGGGATGTACACATTGACAATGAGGTTGATGCACACATTCCCAGAGCTAGCTCAGTTTTGAGGAGGCTCTGAAGAAAAGTTTGGGAGAGAAAAGTTATTAGACTGACTACCAAACTGAAGTTCTGCAGAGCCGTTGTGCTGACCTCATTGTTGTATGCCTGTGAAACATGGACAGTCTACCAGTGCCATGCCAGGAAAATGAATCACTTCCATTTGAACTGTCTCAGGAAGATTCTGAGGATCACCTGGCAGGATAAGGTGTTATACACTGAAGTCCTTGCTGAAGCTGAACTGCCAAGTATTCATACTGTGCTTCAGAGAGTGAAACCCCGATGGGCTGATGTCTGAAAGCAAAACATATGCTTTGCCAAAAAGACTATTTTATGGAGAACTCACATGGGACAGGAGATCACATGGTAGCCAGAAGAAACAATACAAGGATACTCTCAAGGTCTCTCTCAAGATCTTTGGATTTGACTGTGCAACGTGGGAGACACTGGCACATGACCGCTCAGCATGGTGTGCCCACATCAGAAAGGGTGCTGTGCTCTTTGAGCAAAGCAGAATTGAGACAGCACAAAGGGGACATAGGATGCGCAGATTTGGAGCAACTGCTCCAAACGTTCACACGGATTGTCTGTGCCCAACCTGTGGTAGAGACTTCCAAGCTCATATTGGTCTGATCAGCCACAGTTGGATACACTGACACTTCACTTTATCATGCTGATGTCACATTGGTCCTCTTCGAAAATGAAGGACAACAATCATTGTATTGTACATTATATTATATTACATTATATTACATCACATCACATTGTATCATATTGTATCATATCATATATCATATCATATCATATTATGTTTATTATATTATAACCACAGCCACCCTGGAAGGTACTATTCTTATCCCCATCCCACTGATGAGGAAACTGAGGCTGAGAACTGTTAAGTGACTGGCCTCCAATTACATAGCTAGACAGAATCTAAAGTGATGTTCAGACCTACACCTTCATGGTGCCAAGTCCAGAGCTTTAGAACTAGAAGGGACTTTGGAGGTCATCTCATTCAATCACTTCATTTTATAGATGAAAATAAGAAGAGATCAAGAGAAGAGAAGTGGCTTTTCCAAAGTCACATGGAAACCTGGTCCTTTGCTTTCACATCTAGTCCTCCTTTGCTGGGTTGCCTCTGAGAAACTCACTAGCATGATCTTCAATGTTAGAATACATTACAGAAGGAAAAAAAGCAAAGGCATCCTCCAAAGGACTTTAAGTACAGGACCAAGTTTCCTTTACTAGCAATGAATCGACACATGAACCTAGAATTGGGAATTGGGGGTGTTAATAGGTAGAGTAGGGAGAGTTGATGAGTGGATAAATGAGGTCAAAGGAGGGAAGGATGCATTCTAGCACCCATAGCTTGCCTCTTTACCTAGAGGTTAGACTATAGGTTCCCTGTAGCCCTATGATTCTGAACTCACCCACACAGTTCTGGTGTGAGAAAAGGTGTTCACACTCCATAAAGGGGTCTCAAAGTGATAATAATTTGTTAATATATTAGCACCTCATTTCTTCTGTTATCTACTCTTTGCTTTTGGTGACTATATCAAACTATTTAAGATATGGAGTGGGAAAGAATCTCTCCTTTTTTATAGGCATCCATTTCACATTAAAAAAACACAATGCCTACTAACCACATACTTCAATGGTAAAAAAAATATTTACCAAAACACATTATATCTAGCTCCAGAACAAATATAGGATCTCTGAGGTTAGTTGGGTTTTCTTCTTTGGTTTTGGTTTTGCTTTCGTTTAGTGGTTTTGGTAGATGAGTTTTCCAGTGACCATTTCTCTAATTTTTTTACTTCCATTTGCTCCCAGTTTTCAGAACCCTGTACTTAGGTAACTGCAAGCTGAAAATTAAGAGTGGGATTTGGAACCTTTTAATAGTCATCTGTCCTGGATAGTTTAGGTGTCATTTTGCAAGAAGGCAAGAGCTGGGTTGGCTATTCTGCCTCTCTCTAGTCCTGTGACTCCATGATTTCATAACTGTGTGCTGTTCTAGTTTTATAGTTAAAATGCAGTTTACTAAGATTAAAAAGACAGAGAATGAATATACAGATCATTTGTCATTTAATCCCCTAAATATAAAGGCAATTGAATGGTTCTCTCACTAAGTTGGGCAAGTGGCTCCCAGTTTCCCTGAAAGAGAAAAAGATTCTCTTCACAGTCATGTAGCCAGGAAGGAAACTTTTAGTCAAAAATTTGAACAAAACAAGACATAGCAAACTGTACCTGACACATTGTTCCCTTGGACCTCATGAAACTGGAAAGCCTCAGAGAGAGCAAAAAGCAGTCTTTTGTGTGTTAATGTACTCCGTGAAGGGAAGAGAAGAGGGGGATAGAATTGAAACAAGATGGCAAAAAGAAACCCCCCAAAATATGAGGTGTTGCTAGGTGCAATAAAATTTTCACTGCCTCTTATTTAGAAATATCTTTGTAATAGTAGTTGTTCTCTTGCTTGTGAGGAAAAAATGTTCACTCCTATTTGAAGTCAATAAATATTTTCTAGCTTCCATCCATAACACCCCACACTTTCACATATCATGTGCCTAATTGACAACACACATTCTAGAATCCAAAGGGACCAGCACATGGATTTAGAACTGTTGGAGACCTTAAAGGCCAATTTGTCCAAGTCTCTCACTGCACAGATAAGGAAACTGAGGCTGAAGGAGTAAAGTGACTTGCCCAAGGTCACAGAGATAGTAAGTGTTGGAATCTGGATTGACATTCAGGTACTCTGACTCAGATTTGTCAAAATATATTCATTCAATTTGATCCAATGTAGCAAGTATTTATTAAACATTATATATGACACTAAGTCCTAATAAACATTGTTCAATTGTTTCTCTGTCATGTCTGACTCTTTGTGACCTCATTTGGAATTTTCTTGGCAAAGATATTGGAGTGGCTTGCCATTTCCTTCTCCAACTCATTTTACAGATGAGGAAACTGAGGTAAACAGGGTTAAGTGACTTACCCAGGGTCACATAGCTCATGTCTGAGGCCAGATTTGAATTTGTGAAAATGAGTCTTCCTGGTTCTATTCCCAGTGCTCTATCCATCACCTAGCTGCCCTAACTTCTTAAAAACCATACATGTTAATTTCTTAATATGAATACTGATAAGCACTATAAGTAATAATTCTATTATAGAAAATCCTGAAAAATCCCAGAAAAGATTAAAATGTTCTTCAGTAAAATATATGTGCAAGTTTATATAATATAAAAATTATATGTATATACATATGTATACAGACATGTACACATATATATTTGCCTTTTTCAGGATAGATATTTAGACAGATCTCTTTCACTACTCTATTATGAGCAGTGTGATGAAGTGGGAAATGGACTAGATTTTGAGTCAAAGGAGGATCAGGGTTCAAATCTCAGTTCCTCTATTCACTACCTGAGTGAATCTGGGCAAGTCACTCCAAGCTCAGATTGGTTACCACAAAAATAAATTCTACTTCATTTATCACCTCCACATTGTGACTTTACCCATCACAGTTTTGATAAGTCAAGATATGAAATTAAGTGGGAATTTGGGGGAAGTTTTGCAGAAACCACAGACAACATGTGAAGGCCAGCAGATGACACAGACAAAAGTTTAGAAACTCAGAAATATATAAAATACATAGTATAACATCAATCCAAATCTTAGAATAAAGTACTGTAAACATCCCATGAAGGAAAAAAGAAAAAACTGAGACTTCTTTGGTATGAAAGGAAGGCCATAAAATTTTACATCAATTTTCCAGATCACAGTGGTGCCGCACCCCTAACCCCCACTATGTGGAAGGGATAATTGAAGATGGTTTCCCTTCTAGTCCTACAAATGTTAATGTATAATTTCATTGAAATTTTATCCTATTCTTTAACATAATGTGTGCAACTCTATCTGCAAATGGGTATATTTTTAAAATCCCTTAAGCAGAAAAGTCTACTTTATTTGGACTTTATGCAGAACATCTTCCATGACACTAGTTTGCATCTTCAATGAATGTGCGTCTTTGTATTTTGTTGCACAGTTCAGCAAACATTTAAGAGCGTAGTTCTTAGCACAACATTAGTCATTTTTAGTGTCAAACTCAATATTTGGGAGCACCAATGCTGTATTTTCAAAACCTACTGTGGGCCACTTGAATAGGTTGACCAAGTTAGTCACCCTCCAAAGGGAATAACTCTCCGCTTGGTTACAGAAGGTCTTAGTTGCCTATAGCTTCTTTTTTTCTGAACTTAACCTCTTCCTTTAAGTGTGTGGGCCAAGAGCTACCTGTCCTACTATACAAGGACTAAGAGTATTATATTTGGTTCTGGAAGGGTCTAAGAAGCTGTGCAATGTTGCATTATTTTTTAAAAAGTATTCTGAATTTAATAAATGCCAAATAAAATAGACATTTCTGTATACATAGTATAACACAAATTTCTGTTATAGCTCTCTGGCTATTCTTTTAAACCATAAATGTAATTTAACATGTAGCCTCCAAAATCATACACACACACACACACACACACATATACATATATATATATATATATATATATATATATATATATATATATATATATATATATATATATGTATGTATTTCTGGTCTTCCTTCTGCTCTCTTTCATGCATTTAAAAGTGTTCTAATGAGCCCCTTTTATTTCTTTTCATTTTCTTTGAGATCTTTTTGGCTACCTTCTCCCTGACTGCTTTCTCCTTCCCACATACCCCCAAATAGAAAGAAAAAGAAATCACAAAACAAATATCCATGATCAGGAAAAACCAATTCCCACATAGGCCATATTCTGCATCTTGCATACATGTATCCATCCATGCTTCTGTGAGGAGGCAGGTTAGAAGCTTCCTCATCAGTCTCCTGGATTCATGGTTGGTCATGACTTCCTAAGTCTCCCAAAAGTACTTTTCTTTACAATGTACGATTAGTGTAAAAACTGTTCTCCTAGTTCTGCTCACTTCATTCTTCATCAGTTCGTACAAGTCTTTCAAATTTCTCTGAAAATTGTGTGCTATGCCATAACCCTGAATTACATTTATATGTTCAGCAATTTGTTCAGCAATTCCCCAGTTGTTGGGTTTAGTCATCCCCTTAGTTTCTAGTTCTTTGTCATGACAAAAAGAGCTCCCATAATTTTGAATATGTGGGTCGTTTTCCTCTTTCTTTAATCTATTTGAGGCATAGGTCTAGTTGTAGTATTACTGGGTCAAAGGCTACACACGGTTGAATGACTGGGGACATAGGTTCAAATTGCTTTCTACGATGACTGGACCAATTCCCAGCCTCACCAATGGAACATTAGTGTTCAGCCCTGCAATTATCATCTTCCATTTTTGTCGTCTTTACCCATCCAATGGGTATGGCATGTAACTTAATGGTTGTTTAATTTACGTTTGTTTCATTATCAGTGCTTTGGAACATTTTTTGATACGCTTGTTAATTGGCTCTGCAACCTAGGTTTAAGCCTGGAACATTTGCTTAAGATTCTTCTAATTGTTTGAGAGAGAGATAACTCCATACTGTGTTCCTATGTGAAGGACAGAGTTGATATGAGAGTTTGAGAGAGGAGAGATATTTTCCTTCTTTCATGTTTTAAGAGGAAACACATGTAATTATAGACCCCCCCCCCACAAGACTGTTAGAGAAAGACAAAGAGAGACTTTACGAAGTAGCAGGCATATGTTAACAATCCCCAGTTTCTAGTTTGTTTTCCTAGAAACGTCAGAGAATTTCCCACTGGGCGAGATTGAATCCTCCCTCTTCTTGATCCCAGTAGATCATTTACTCCATTTATTGTCTGGCATTTTCTAATCTGTATAATTTGTCTAATTGTTGTTTGCTGGGTCCTTAGAAAAATGAGCTCAATCACTATTTACGATGGTCTTTTATGTAGCTAGCATTTGGCAGCAAGGGGGTAAAGCCTTCAGATGTCGCCTTGGGGTACGACTTCTCTGAAGGATAGTGACCAAGAAAGTAGCTTAAATCTATTTTAAAAATCCTAGTGTGTGTGCAGGGAGGTACTGACCTTTGGTGTGATGGCTGCCGAGCCCTTTTGGGGGCTCTTTCCCCCACTTTGGTGTTCATTTGTTCCACCTAACTCTCACCTGTGGCTCCAAGAAGCTGCAACATGCCCAGTGTCCACACCCCAGTAAACATTTTTGGCAAATGGGTCAAACCAGGCTGAGGATAACCAGTGAGTTAGGGGAGTGTCTACCCCAAGCATGTGAAGACTTCATCTGATGGAATGGGTGGATGAGAACAATTTGTTACAATGGCCATGAAGGCAGATGACGCAGGTGATGTGGAGTGCTTAGAGCTTGGTTAGACACTGAAGACACCAAGGTCATCCACTGTATCTTGAGCCATCACCAGTTGTCTTGACTCTGTCCTGCCACTGGACTATGATGACTCAGGAGGAGAGAATGAGACTGATGACTTCATGCTATTCTGTCTCACTTAAATCCAATTTATGCACAAATGAAAAGACATCACATCAGCCCTGGACTAGCAATATTTAAAGGGAGAGATGTGATTCTAGTTCTGATGGTACTCTTTTTCTAAGGAGAATAGAATGATCATTCTCTGACTCCCTTCTAGGTCGGAATTAAAGTTTCCCTTAGAGAGGGGTGGATAAAATTTCAGAGATATCTACCCAACCCTCTACGTGAACCACATTTAGATCACCACTTGAAGACATATACATAAACTATATATTTAACTCACTACATTTTTATGTATTTTTATTTTTAGCCTTTGAAAATTGCTTATTCATTTTCTTTGGTTTATTGGGAATGACAATTGTTCTAATCAATTTGAATCAATCAGAGAAATTTACTTCAAAGATTCTACCGCCACACTCCCAGTTCATTTCCCTTTTAATTTTAGCTACATTAGAGACCCCAAACACTAGCTGAGTGGATCTGGAGGCAAGGTGGGGGTGGAGAGGAATCTCAGAAGTCAAGTAACTGTCTGGGAAAATGCCCAGAGAAGGGAAAAAAAATAAGACCATAGAAGGTTACTTTCTTGGTGAACAGATATCTCCTCCCATCCTTTCTGATGAGGAAGAACAATGCTTACCATAAGGGAAAGACATAGAAGTCACGGCTTCTGTATCCCAAACATCCAAAATAAATATTCAATGGGCTCAGGCCAGGGCGAGGAGCCAAGATGGAGGAGTAGAAAGACTCGCGTAAGAGAGCTCTGAACCCCACAGCCCATATATTTCCTGCAAAAAGAACTCCCCCAAAATTCTGGAGCACTGCAAGGCACACAGAAACACAGTAGAAAAGATTTCCATTCCAGAGAGCCTTGGAGAGCCGTCCCCAGGGGTCCATCATGCTTCGGACAGCAGAGACCACCCCTGAGCTGTCCTGGCCACCCGTCCCAGAGGAGCAGATCCAAGGAGGCTTCAGGGATGGAATTGCCGGCAGTCGCGAAGGTCCCTCCACCCACAGGCGCTACAAGTTAGTGAGAGAGATGTCTGGACTGGCCGAGAGGGGAGTGGGGTATCTCCGTGATTCGGGCCCCCTCGGGAGGCAGCGGCAGAGGCAGCGGCAGAATCAGCGGCAGAGGCAGTAGCAGAGGCAGTGGTGGCAGCCCGGGACTCCCAGAGCAGCAGGCAGAAGTTTAGGGCCATTACCAAAGATCTCTGCATAAATCCCCTGAGGGAACTGAGCCTGGGAGACAGCCCTGCCCCAACTCGAGCACCAGAACTTAAGCTCACATTGAATAGCAGCCCCAACTGCCACGGAAAGCCCATTTGAATCTCAGACCCCAAGCACTAGTTCGGCAGATCTAGGCGGGGGTGGACAGGAATCTCAGAAGTCAAGTAAGTGGCTGGGAAAATGTCCAGAAAAGGGAAGAAATATAAGACTATAGAAAGCTACTTTGATGGGGTACAGATGTTCCCACCTTTCAATTCTGATGACGAGGAACAATTCTTACCACCAGGGAAAGACGTGGAGGTTGGGGCCTCTGTATCCCAGACATCCAAGGTGGATGTCCGGTGGGCTCAGGCCATGGAAGAGCTCAAAAAGGATTTTGAAAAGCAAGTTAGACAGGTGGAGGAAAAACTGGGAAGAGAAATGAGAGAGATACAAGAAAAGCATGAAAAACGGGTCAATACATTGGTAAAGGAGACCCAAAAAATGCTGAAGAAAAGAACACCTTGAAAAATAGGCTCACTCAATTGGCAAAAGAGGTTCAAAAAGCCAATGAGGAGAAGAATGCTTTCAAAAGCAGAATTAGCCAAATGGAAAAAGAGATTCAAAAGCTCACTGAAGAAAATAGTTCTCTCAAAATTAGAATGGAACAGATGGAGTCTAATGACTTTCTGAGAAACCAAGAAATCACAAAACAAAAGCAAAAGAATGAAAAAATGGAAGAGAATGTGAAATATCTCATGGGAAAAACAACTGACCTGGAAAATAGATCCAGGAGAGACAATTTAAAAAGTATGGGACTACCTGAAAGTCATGATCAAAAAAGAGCCTAGACACCATCTTCCATGAAATTACTGAGGAAAACTTCCCTGATATTCTAGAACCAGAGGGCAAAATAAGTCTTGAAAGAATTCATCGATCACCGCCTGAAAGAGATCCAAAAAGAGAAACTCCTAGGAACATTATGGCCAAATTCCAGAATTCCCAGGTCAAGGAGAAAATATTGCAAGCAGCTAGGAAGAAACAATTCCAGTATTGTGGAAATACAATCAGGATAACACAAGATCTAGCAGCTTCTACATTAAGGGATCGAAGGGAGTGGAATAGGATATTCCAGAAGTCAAAGGAACTAGGACTCATACCAAGAATCACCTACCCAGCAAAACTGAGTATAACACTTCAGGGGAAAATAAGGTATTTCAATGAAATAGAGGACTTTCAATCATTCTTGATGAAAAGACCAGAGCTGAAAAGAAAATTTGACTTTCAAACACAAGAATGAGAAGAAGCATGAAAAAGTAAACAGTAAAGAGAAGTCATAAGGGACTTACCAAAGGTGAACTGTTTACATTTCTACATGGAAAGACAATATTTGTAACTATTAAAACTTTTCAGTATCTGGGTAGTTGGTGGGACCATACACACACACACACACACACACACACACACACACACACACACGCACACACACACATGCACACACATACAGAGACAGAGAGCACAGAGTGAATTGAATAGGATGGGACCATATCTTAAAATAAATTAAGGTAAATGGTGAGAGAGAAATGTAGTGGGAAGAGAGAGGGTGAAATGGAATGGGGTAAATTATATCTCATTCAAGAGGCAAGCAGGAGACTTTTTAGTGTAGGGAAAAAGATGAGAACTGAGAAAAAAACAAGAAGTTTACCCTCATCACATTCGACTAAAGGAAGGAATAAAATGCACACTCCTTTTGATATGAAAACCTATCTTACAGTACAGGAAAGTGGGGGGGAAAGAGCTAAGCAAGGGGGGGGTGATGGAAGGGAGGGCAATGGGAGGAGGGAGCAATTTGAAGTCAACAATCAAGGAGGGACAGGTTCAAAAGACAGAATAGAAACAATGGGGGGCAGGATAGGATGGAGGGAAATATAGTTAGTCTTACACAGCATGACTATTATGGAAGTCATTTGCAAAACTACACAGATATGGCCCATACTGAATTGCCTGCCTTCCCCAAGGGTAATGGGTGGGGAGGGAGGGATGGGGAGAATTTGGAACTCAAAGTTTTAGGAACTACTGTTTAGTATTGTTGTTGCTACTAGGAAATAAGAAACACAGGTAATGGGGAATAGAAAGTCATCTGGCCCTCCAGGACAAAAGAGAAGATGGGGACAAGAGAAGGGAGGGATGATAGAAGAGAGGGCAGATTGGTGATAGGGAAAATTAGAATGCTTGGTGTATTGGGGTGGGGGTGGGGATAAAAGGGGAGAAAATTTGGAACCCAAAATTTTGTGAAAATCAATGGGCTCAGGCCATTGAAGAGCTCAAAAATGACTTTGAAAATCAAGTTAGACAGGTGGAGGAAAAACTGGGAAGAGAAATGAGAGAGACACAAGAAAAGTATGAAAAGCAGGTCAACACCTTGCTAAAGGAGACCCAAAAAATGCTGAAGAAAATAACATCTTGAAATATAGGCTAACTCAATTGGCAAAAGAGGTTCAAAAAACCAATGAGAAGAAGAATGCTTTCAAAAGCAGAATTAGCCAAATGGAAAAGGAGGTTCAATAGCTCACTGAAGAAAATATTTCTCTCAAAATTAGAATGGAACAGATGGAGGCTAATGACTTTCTGAGAAACCAAGAAATCACAAAACAAAACCAAAAAAATGAAAAAATAGAAGAGAATGTGAAATATCTCATTGGAAAAACAGCTGACCTGGAAAATAGATCCAGGAGAGACAACTTAAAAATTATTGAACTACCTGAAAGCCATGATCAAAGAAAAGAGCCTAGACATCATCTTTCATGAAATTATCAAGGAAAACTGCCCTGATAGTCTAGAACCAAATGGCGTCTTGGGGTCGGGGGAGGGGACAAATGGGGAGAAAATTTGGAACCCCAAATTTTGTGAAAATGAATGTAAAAAGTTAAATAAATAAATTTAACTAAAAAAAATTTTTAGCTGCATTAATTTTGTTTATCTGCAATGTCACCTTGAATGACTAACTGGTCCTCTCTCCCCTTTGGGGACATCAAATTTCTCTCCATGCAACTCTGCCAAATAGACCCAGTGTTTTCCTTCTTCTTCCGTTTCTTTCCCTATATTCCCTACCTTAAACCTATGATGGCCTTGAGGTTCCAAAACTGTTATCAGACATCTCAGGTTCTTAAGGTCATGTTCTCCCAGAATCCAAGGCAGCTTTAACTGCATAATTTTATTGATCAAGCTTGTCCCAAGAGATGAAATGACAAAAGGTAGCTAGCTCCCTCTCCTCTTTGCAGTGGTGGGGAACCATGGCTATGAAATATTCTATATGCTATCAGATTTGGTTGATATGTTGCTTAGTTTGGCTAAGCAGTGAATAACATATATTAAGTGCCTGCTCTGCCAGGCACTATAATAAGTACTGGGGATACAAAGAAAGAGAAAAGATA
This sequence comes from Bettongia penicillata ogilbyi, assembly GCA_023548195.1. Taxonomy (NCBI): domain Eukaryota; kingdom Metazoa; phylum Chordata; class Mammalia; order Diprotodontia; family Potoroidae; genus Bettongia; species Bettongia penicillata. The sequence goes on along the minus strand of JAJHZJ010000020.1, from coordinate 3,694,269 downwards.
ATGTCTACTCTCAAGGAATTCAGTCTAATAGGGAAGATTTTTTTCCCCGTTTTTAATCTCTGTTTCAACAAGACATGTCTTTCTGAGTAGGGGAAAAGGAAGGAATATATTCAGAAATAAAGGCAATATAAAAAGTAAATATATTCTTTGTTCTTTTAAGACTAAATTCATCTGCTTCTACCCCAAAAAGGACCTTAACTCAACAACTTACATAGTGTTCACAATACTGCTTTAGGGCAAAGGCCACAATTGATCTAGAGGATAGACAGAAAAAACTTTTAGGTTCTTTCCAATTTGAAGTTAATGAGCCAATGATCTTAAACTATGTTCCCAGATAACTCATGTAAGACTGTTCACAATTTTACAGGATTTGTCATTGAACCCTGAGAATTTTTTGGTTAAGGAAAAACAGAGCTGTGGAGACTACAAGCCACTAATGCAGGCTATTGTTGAAATCCATGAATTTCTCCACAATATCAAAAGAACCCATTCATTGTACCTCCCCAAACATACTCCATAAGTCTGTCATAGGTTTGGGGTGGGGGAGAAGGGAAACAGAAAAATCCATTTGGTATTTTAGAATCAATAACAAGATTTCATTTAATCTCTTATCTTATCCAGAGTCCTCCTTCTACCCTGGTAAGTTAGAGGACCACATTAAAATTCGAGACTGACAAGAAAAAGAAAATGGTGGACATTGTCTTAACCTATCGATAAACAACAACAATAACAATGGTAAACCATAACAATGACAAGAAAAATAGTCCTCAATAAACAGAACAAGAAAGTTATATGGCACCCTGAGTTTGAAAGGGTGAGAGAGGCTTGAATTCAATCCAGCTTAGACTTTGCTAACTGAGATGCCATCTGACCTGCTTGTTAATACAAGCGTCACAAATGGCGAGGCTCCTTAAGAGTCAACCCCATATGGCAAACCTTCAATAAACTTTGTTTTATTTTGGCTGGAAAAAAAAAGAAAGGGTGAGAGAGCAGATAGTATTTTGGTGTTAATCAGTTAAGCCTTGTTTAATAAAACTAAGCATCCTTCGTTCTGTGTCACCATATAGAACTTGATGGATTAACACTAAGCCCAAGCTTTTCCCTAAATCAAACACCTATATTTTAAACATCAATATACTTTTAATGTTATTATGTGCCTATGGGTCATGGAAATCCAATTGCTAAAGAATTATGGTTGTAGATCACCCAAAGGACAGTAGAGAGGTTCTTGAGAATAGAAAGATAAGTAAGCCTCAACATACTAGCTATGAAATGCTACATAGGAGAAGTGTAAACATTATCCTCAGAAAACTGTATGGTTAGAAAAGGAGGTATTAAGGTGTGAAGCAAGACCAAGGAGCAACAAATTGACAATGCACATATACTGTGTCACTGATCCCACAATGTCAAGAAAGCTAGTAGAACTCTTCCAGCACATTGGGCAAACTTCCTGTGGAGGATTTGTGAGAGGATGTGTGAAAGAGGTGCAAGGCATGCCTGGGCTACAATTGCACTGTGGAAAAGAGCATTCACAATATAAATGAGATCCATTGAACTATTGAAGTGGTCTCTTGAAAGAAAGTTGATAGACTCAACATATAGAATAAAAGACACATTTTTTGATGCAACCAATGCAAGGATTTATTTTGTGTGAATATTTCATGCAAGAACTTTGTTTTCCTTTTTCTCTTCCAATAGGTGGTGGGAATTGAGAAGGTAGAGGTGGGGGAAAGAACAAGATAGCAAAAGAAAAGAGGGCAATTGGGATACTGTTTTTATAGTGCAGAGAAGAAAACAGCAGGAAAACCAGAAAGAAGCACAGACAAGTCAGATAGTTTTGAAAGTTACTAATTGAAATTATTATATTTTTAAAAGAAAAACAATCTACACATAATAGAAACCTGCACTTTAATGCACAGTCTTCTTTTTCTATTCTACTATGTATGTTGTCCATTTTATTAGGTATTTGTTAAGTTCAGAATTTTTAAAAAATTTTGCAATGCTGAAATCATCCTGCTGGATTATAGGGAAAGAGGACATCTGAAAGTATGCTTATTTTCTGTATGGACATATAATTTTTGTTATTGCCATTGTTGGAATACTTGGTCTTTGAGATTTACCTCAGTAGCCAATTGGCATCTCATTTCAAAGGGAAAAGTAGTCATATCCCTCTTGGGGGAGTCCAATAATTGAAGTACCTAGCCTCTTATGGTATAAGATAAAAATGTGTCTTGCTATTTTAGCTTCACCCAAAATAAGGAACCAGAAGCTCCTTGGAAGCACCTATTCAAAACTAGAGATCCAGTTATCTGAGGGGAGCAGTCACATATTAATGAGACCCAGACTCAGAGAGGCTTTGTATATAGTATGCCAAGCAGGCCATAGAATACCATGATACCACTCTCTACTAAAAGCTCAGTATGCTAGTTTAACATATCTATAGGAGAATATCCTATGAAAAAAGTATTTGAAAAATGTATTTGAACTGCCAATTATCAGTATTGTGTTCTCATGAATAAAGGGAAGGTTTTTAATGCCCAAGCAAGTAATTTTCTCTAGGTTCTAATCCCCTTGCATTCAGCCTCTGGAACTCTGCAAAGAAAACGAGAATGTAATATTCTCTCTGTTTTATCTATTCAGGGGACAGTTAGGTGTCACAGAGGAGAGAGCATTGGGCCTGGAATCAGAAAGATTCATCTTCCTGAGTTCAAATTTCGCCTCAAACAGTTACAAGCTATGTGACCCTGGGCAAGTCACTTAACCCTGTTTGCCTCAGTTTCCTCATCTGTAAAATAAACTAGAGAAAGAAATGGGAAACCACTCCAGTATCTTTACCAAGAAAACCCTAGATGGGGTCACAAAGAGTCAGGCACAACTGAAAATAACTGAATAACAACTCGTCTATTCCACTTGCTTCAATTCCTTTAGCTCTGTCAAAAAAGTTAATTTAACTTATCCCTAAAACGTCAGCTTCATCCCATGCTCTGGGATTGTTTCTGTCCTTAGCCTTAGGCAATAATGATAGAAGAAGCTCTATTGCCCATGACCCTCAGATGATCTCCACAATATTGATTAATTACCATGATGCCTTCTACCAATGGCCTTCACCATCCATGACCAGTGTCCTGGATCTCACATTCTATTTTGGCCTCAGATTTTATTACTAATCCCTTACTTTTTTTACCCTTACTTTACGCTTATCTGATGGTCTTGAATTAATTTGTTTTTGACTTATGAATATACATTTTCATCATTAGAACCACAATCCCACAGATGTTCTGAAATTTCCCAACACTATGGATCATTCTGAATTCTTATTTTAATCCACTCTGCTTCTTGTGAACACTGGTTATAACAGATGTCATGATTGAATTCTTTAATAATAATAAATTCTAGGTAAAGAGACTCTGGAAAACAGGTTTGCATACTTTTTTGTAGTGCTATCGATTAACATTTATTAGCCAAGTACTGTGATTTCATTGTTAAACTCTCGTTGCCTTAACATCAGGTTTGCTTTTCTACCTCTCTAAGTCTTAAGATTTCCTACATAATGTCTGCATGTCTCTCACAACCACAATCCTCAGGGAAAGATATTCTTTACTATAAAAACCAGAAGAAAATAATGAGTGGTGACAGGAACTGAAAAGGAAATTGGTATATTACTAATGGAAAAATCAGTAGCAAAATTATCTTTGGGTAAAATGGGGAAAACACAGAGAATAGATGGAAAATGTGAACGATCTGAGACCACGATCAACGAAGACAATGGAACTGAAAGACTGGGATGACTAAAAAACGAAAAACAAGAGGTAAGTCTCTCTCCAAAATAAAATCTGGAACACAAAATAGAACAGGAAGTGGTTAGCATTAGCATACCTTTGAATTAAAGGCACAAATTAGACTCGTTCCAGAAACTAAAGTATACCCTTCAGTCAGCATGCACTTTAGAAGAACAGAGATTATGCAGAAAAGGATCTCCATTTTTCAAATTAAGGACTTTTATGGATTGTACTAGTGTCTTTAGTTGACCAGAAATCCTGCAAAAGTATTTTCCATTATTTTTTCAATGAATGCTCTGAATAGCACAAGCATCATGATGCATCGAATTAGCTAAAGTAAACCAATTAGGAAAACACCAGGATCTGTTTACCCTTATTTTCAAAATGTTTGTTTTGACCCTCTGGAAGAAAATGTTCCAAATAAAAGTCTTGGAACCAGTCAATCTTGCATTAGGCTATCTATCTACTCCATCTATGGCATCTTCTGCTGCTTACCTGACATTATTCACAGATGGCAAAGTAGTGATCAACCTGTGATATACTGATGCTCTGAAAAGGAGACCAGGAAGCGTTGTCATCTTGTAACAATAATACTGGCACCTTCCACCTGCCCCTCAGGAGCATGATCAAGGATTATCCTTTTTCCTGACTTTGCTAACAATACCTGTGTCAAATTCTGCTCCAACTCCCTACTCCATGTTATCCTTCCATCCAACACCCACTCTAAACACTGGTGGCAAACAAATTTGACAAGCTGCAAACCCAATATAGATAGATGAAACAAAGTAGGAAATAGATATGAGGCCATAATACAAGGCCAAATGTTAAGAAACAATTTGTTTATGTAGCATTCTGGCTTCTGGCCATTTATTCAACTCAAATGAATCTCTTCTAACTTGCCAATGATATCTTAATCTAAGAATGCATCTGATAACCTTTTTCTAAATCCTCATCTTTTTAGCCCTCTGCAGCATTTCACATACTTATGACTCTCTTCTCTTAGCCCTTCAGGGTCTTATAACTTTCTTTTCTTGATTATCCTTTTATCTACCTGACTATTGAGCCCCCTTTCCTGGATTATCCATTTGGAAGGTCACACCTCAGAATTCTGTCCTGAGCTCTTTTCTCTTGTCTCTGAGACCCTCTTTTGGTTGACTTCATCGCTTCCCATGTATTCAACTATCATTTCTGCATGGATAACTCCCAGATCTATATGTTCAATCTTTATCTCTCCCACTATTACCAATCACCAAACTATAGATTGTCCCCTCAATTGTATAACCTATAAGCATCTCAATGTCACCTTGTCCAAAGTAAATTTATTTTCTCTTTCTCCAGACTCATCCATATTCCTAACCTTCCTATGTCTGTCAAGACACTACCATCCTTCCAGTCACCCATAATGCCTGCAACCTTGGTGTCACCTTGAATCTTTCCTCACCCTTCTCCAGCCACTTTCCAAGTCTTGTTGATTCTGCTTCTACAACATCTCTTACACCTGTCACTATGTCTCTATTCACATGGTCACCACGATAATTCAAACTCTCATCACCTCTTGCCTGAACTATTTCAATACCCTCCCAATTAGCCTCCTTGATTCCAGTCTCTCCACTCCAATCCATCCACCACAGTCCCCAAATTGATATTTACAAAGAAAATTCTGACTATGTCACTCCATGCCTAAGAAGCTTCAGTAACTCTCTATTGCCTCCAGAATAAAATATAATCTTTGAGATCCCTTCAAACCTTAAATCTATGATCCTATGAACAAATTCCTTTGTTTGGCATTTAAAGTCCATCATAATCTGTCTCCTATCTGCCATTCTGGATTGATTTCACATTATTCCCTCTCACATACTGTATTTATATAAAGAACTGGCTTATTTGCTATTTTCCATGCATAGTATTTTATTTCCCAGCGCTGTGCCTTTGCAGAGGCCATCTACTTTGCCTTGAGCACACTCTTTATCTCTGCCTCTCTGAATCCCTAACTTCTTATGAGTAACTCAGATGCTACATTCATAAGAGCAGCATTTGTCTAATCCTCTTCCTGGTTCTTAGTGCACACCTCTTCTTAAAATGACTTTGTATTTATTTTGTGTGTATGTGTGTATTTATGGATTTCATGTATTTATATGTTTATGGATTTATATACATACACACAAAGTAAATATATACATATTTATGTTGCCATAGTGACTTATTTTGTATCCCTCTGATCAAATATAAGCAATTTGAGGTGAAGGACTGTTTTACTTCTGTCTTTGAGCCTTGCATGTAGTAGGTAATTAATATGTTCTTGTTAAATGAGTGAATAAAGAATATAATGAAGTCCAGCAAAATATAATATGAAGAATATATACATTTTCTACCATCAGAATTACCTATAATCACAAAAAGTTCGACAAAAGTGGTGAAATCTAAGTTATCCTTCTTTAAATGATACTGTTAGCAGTTCCTAATTTCATTTAAGAAAGTTCAAGGGTTTCTCTCCACTACTTTCTCCCACAGAGAGACTCCCAAACTCTAGTTATTTCATCATTCTCTCTACCAAACTTTCCCAAAAAATATAGTAAAAATAAGTTAGTTTGTATTGCACCTTCCTATACTTCCATCAGGCTTCTTTTTGGGGAAGAGGGACTAGGGAGGAGAGAGAGAGAACACATTAGTAACTGCAATTTGGGTGGCCAAATAAAGAAATATTCCAGATAAAGAAACCTTAGGAACATAATTAGTTTAATCACACACACACACACACACACACACACACACACACACACAGAGTACAGATGGGAGAGAGAAATGATACCAGCTCTCATATGAACCCAATGGCCCAACTCTTGAGTAACTGAATCTTGATTACAACTAACAAAAAAAATTAAGTGTGCAGGAAACTGCATATTTTTACCAACATACTATGCAACTATACTGTTGTTAAATTGAACTAATTACATTGTTGTGACTGTGAAGCTACCTGTGCATTTCTCAAAAAGGCATAATAATCATCCAATTCTATAAAACTTCTATAAAATTCTAAAAAGTAATTTGATTTCTAGAAAAAAAAGTAGTGAAAGTTGGCCTTATAGTGGCACTGGAAAAGCTGTTTTATAGGAAATAACATTATCTTAGAGAACGCCTGTGAATGAGCACCCCAGCTAGGATGTCATAAAAGAAGTAGGGTGCTTCAGGGGCTTTTCTACTAAGTTATATATGTATTTTTTAACTCTCAAATGTCAATACAAGCACTCTACCTTGTCAGTTTTTTAAGTATGTAGAACCTCCACATTTGTGGATAAAGGCAAGAATTTCCCTAAATGGATAAGGTTTGTTGGTAGATCTTATTTACTGTCTTCAGAGATATGGATATTTTCAGAACTAACTTTTTTCCCATTTCTGGAATTAATATCAAGCTGTGTATTTTCTTAGAAAACTAAATTTCAGGCATCATCAAAGGAAAGTCTATTCATTTTCAACAAAGTATCTCATATTCATGGACATTCATTAATATCTGACCTGTGCTGCAGGGAACACAGCTAATCAAAGCTGGGTAGAAAGAAAGCCCTGAGGTTAATAGCCATATGTCACAAAAAAAGAACGAAAATGTCAAAGGAACCAAGTGCTATTAGGCAGAGAAATTTCCAGATTTCCCCCAAAAGGGTCAAGTCAACCTTACAGCCCCAGAGTTCTCAGCCTTCAAAAGTTGGGAGGGCAAACTCAGATACATGGAAGTCTAAAACTCTTGCTGATCTTCTTCCATTCTGAAAAGTATTTTTTATAAAAATATTATTTCACATGGCATTTCTCAATATCATTTCACAAAAACCAATAGACTTAAAGCAGACCTTAGAAATCATCTAGTTCAACTCTTCCAATTTGCTATGAAAAAAGCTGAAGCCCAGAGAAAGTGACTTACCTAAGGTCACATGGCTATTTAGTGCCCCAGATCATAACTTCAAAGCTAAAAGACCCAAGTCATAACAAATTAAGCTTCTTGAGGCAGGAAATGTCTCCCATTGTTTTGGATTCTCCAGTGCTCAGAACAGTGCCTGGTAAGGAGTATGCATTTAATAGATGATTGCTGAAGTGAGTTGACTCTCCTGACTCCCAGTTCAGTGCTCTTTTCTATACCTAGCATTAATTTATGAAAACATTCAACAAGAATTTATACCTACGTAAGGAGTCAAAGACATAGTACAATAATACACGGTTGAGAAAAATCATGCATTCTAATAACTTACACCTTCTGCAGAAACGTCATTACCAGAAACAAAAATAATTTGAGGCCTCCTCCTAGGGCATCACTAAAAGATTTATTCCCCATCCCCATCTCTGTATCCAGATCTACTTTGTTAGAAAAAAAAAAAAGAAACTCCATTCTTTGTGAACTCATTGATTAAGTCCTTAAAAAGAAGATTTTTCAATGAGAAGTTCATGAACAGATAGAATGCTGCACTTGGAATCAGGCAGTCTTGAGTTAATAGGATTGTAGAACTAAAGCTGAAAAGGACCTGAAAGACCTAGTCTCTCTCATTTTTACAAATGAGGAAACTGAGGCACAGGGAGCTTAAATGATTTGCCCAAGATCATTGTGGCTATTTAGTCATTTCTTTTGTGTCCAACTCTTTGTGACCCTATTTGGGATTTTCTTAGTGCAGATACTGGACTGGTTTGCATTTCCTTTTCAACCTCATTTTACAGATGAAGAAACTGAGGCAAATAGGGTTAAGTGAGTTGTCCAGGGTCACAAGGCTAGTAAGTGTCTGAGGCTGGATTTGAATTCGTGAAGAGTCTTCCTGATTCCAAGACCATTGCTCCATCCATTGTGCCATATAGCCAACCTATGAAGAAGGAAGCTAGGTATCATGAGAGAGTGTTGAGTCTAGAATCAGAAAGACCTGAGTTCAAACATGATCTCAGACACTGATTTGCTTTGTGACCATGTGCAAGTCACTTAACTTCTCTTTTCCTCAGCTTCCTCAACTGTGAAATCTCAATAGATGGAAATTGGCAATTACTCTATAACTTATAGTCTCCTCTATAACTTATAGTCTCCAGTTGTCTGGAACACTGAAATCTTAGGTGATTTACCCAGGGTGGCAAAATTAATATGTGTCAGAGGCAGGATTTGAACTAAGGTCTTCCCAACTCCAAAGCAGATCCCCTCTGCATTACTCGGTGCTGTGTTTCTTGATTTTCTGCCTTCAAGATTGTCAATGTTGATGATAAGAGTAGTTTTGTGCATGAACTCATTTTGTATGTTAAATTTTGTGAAGTTATTATATCCAGTCAGAACTATTATGCTCCTAGAATTTTATCAGGTAATTAGCAGATTCTTTACTAGGAGAAGGAGCTCGTAACCTATGAAATTTAAAGGAGAAGAGAGAAAAATGTAAGAATTGACAGGATTATTACTATCTTGGGGAAAATTAAAAGCATTATGGTTACAATTTTTTAATGATCATTCTTAGTGGATGTTTTTTCTTTATTGATAGTGTCTTCTACTTCTTCAAATTACCCCATACATATTTATCCTTGATATAGTGTATGTTCCCAGTGGAATGTAAACTTTTTGAGGGCAGAGAATATTCTTTTTTTTCCTCTACCCTCAAAGCTAGCAGTCTCTTACACATAGTAAGTACCTATTAAGCATTTTAGGGGCAGCTAGAGGGCTCAGTGACTTGCATGACAGGCCTGGAGTCAGGAAAACTCATCTTACTGAGTGAGAATCTGACTTCAGACAATTATTGGTTGTATAATCCTGGGCAAGTTGCTTAAGCCAGTCTACCTCAGTTCCTCGCCCGCAAAATGAGCTGGAGAAGGAAATGGCCAATCTCTCCAGTATCGTTGCCAAGAAAACTCCAAATGGGATCACAAAGTCTGAAACAACTAACAACCTTAAATGTTCTGGAATAAATTATATTGGATTGATATTGAATGGGTTGGAAGCAGTTACTACAATTCTGAATTTTAGAAACAGAAAACCATAATCATATCAGATGGGTTCCCTGCTAAGTTTAAGAAAGCAATGGAAATTTCTCAAAGTATGCACTAACAATGTATACAGTCAACCTTTTCTCACATCAGCTACTACATACATAACAGTACTAAGAGCCAAGTGAGTTCATTATCATGATGAATGTCAGTAAACACTTCAGAATGTTCTGGGAGCAGAATGTACCACCACACTACACATGATTTCATTTCCTTTCATCTATTTCTAGGTTCTGTACACATATATGTATGTAGATGGTTGTTTTTTTTTTTTACTGCAGCTCCATATTCAACACATAAAACAGGCTAGGGTTTCTTAATTTTCTCTAAGAAGGAAAAGGAGAAAATGACTCTCCCCAGCATAGATAGAACACAGTGTACCATTCCATCATTGAAATTCCTGTTAAATAGGAGAGCAACATGTAATGGGAGAACTTAGAATTCCCTTGTGACTAATAAACTATTCCTAAGATATGGCAGTTATTTTGCAAAGCACACTGAAAACAATTCGCTAAAGCTAAGCAGTACAGAGATCATCAGTTCCAATGCCATTAAAGAAGACAAGCCTAGTTTACTGCCCAGACTGTGTACACAAGTTTAAATTTTGCCCTAATGTCAGAACTGCTTATTGAAAGTTTGGAAATATTTACCATAAGAGAATCTATTAATTTGATAAATTGTGAACATGTCCTGAATAATGATTAATTCAAATCCTAAATGCTAAACTTTATTTTCATATCTATGAAGTAGGCTATTGGTTTGGAGTTGTTTGGTTTTTTTTTAAAAAATGTTATTTATTTATCTTTATCTTTCGCCATTCCTTTCCATAAAACTTTGAGTTCCAAATTTTCTGTACCCATCCCTCCTCTCCCCCCCACTCCAAGTCGGCATGCAATCTGATGCAGACTCTTCTTACACATTCATATTAAGCATGTTTTCACATTAGTCATGTTGTAAAGAAGAATTAGAACCAATGGGAGAAACAACAAGAAAGAAGAATAAAAAAAAAAATGAAGCAGGAGAGAGAACCCAAACAGTGCGCTTCAATCTGCATTTTGACTCACCAGTTCTTTCTCCTGATGTGGACAGCATTTTCCATCATGAGTCTTTTGGACTTGTCTTAGATCCTTGCATTGCTGAGAAGAGCTAAGTCTATCTTAGTCAGCCATTGTAAAATGTGGCTGTAACTGTGTATAATGTTCTCCTGGTTCTGCTCATTTCACTCAGCATCAATTCATATAAGGTTTTCCAGGTTTTTCTGAAGTCTTCCTGCTCATCATTTCTTATGGAACAATAGCATTCCATTACATTTATATACCACAATTTGTTCAGCCATTCCCCAATTGATGGGTATCCATTCAATTTCCAATTCTTGGCCACTACAGAAAAAGCTGAGTATTGAACATATATAGAGCACTATGCTGTTGTTCAGACAATTTTTTGTCATGCCTGACTCCGTGATTCCATTTGTGTTTTTCCTGGCAAAGGTACCAGAGTGATTTTACCACTTCCTTCTCCAGCTCATTTCATAGATGAGGAAAGGGAGGCAAACAAGTGACTTACCTAAGGCCACACAACTAGTGTGAGTCCGGTTTTGAACTCATCCATGAGCCTTCCTGACGCCTGGCCTGGCACTCTTTGCACTAGGGCACCACCTACCAGCTACATTAGATGCTACTAGGAAAGGGAACAGTTTACCTGGGTGTGGCCACTGCGCATGCTGCAGCTTCTTGGAGCCACAGGTGAGAGTTAGTGGAACAGGTGAACACCCAAAGGTGTAAAGAGCTCTGCAAAGGGCTTGGCAGTCATCACACCAAAGGGACTGGTCCTCCCTGAACACACCCTACACCCCAAGGCTCTCATGCCTTCCCAGTCACCAATGGAGTGAAACAGGGCTGTGTATTTGCTCCCATGCTTTTTAGCATGATGTTTTCAGTCATGTTGACAAATGCTTTCAATGAGCATCAAGGTCAACTACTGTACTGATGGTAAGTTCTTTAATCTGAAAAGGTTACAAGCCAAGACCAAAGTAGAGGGAGTGTTGGTACGTGATTTCTGTTTGCAGATGATTGTGCACTTAATGCAGCCTCTGAAGCTGAGATAACAAAGTATGGATCAATTCTCTGCTGCCTGTGCTAATTTTGGCCTAATAATTAACACCAAGAAAACACAGGTGTTCCATCAGCCACCACCACACCATCCATATGTGGAACCATCAGTTACAACAAATGGAGAAGTTTTGAATGCTGTGAATAAGTTCACTTACTTGGTAGTGTACCAGGGATGTACACATTGACAATGAGGTTGATGCAAGCATTGCCAGAGCTAGCTCAGTGTTTAGGAGGTTCTGAAGAAAGGTTTGGGAGAGAAGAGGTATTAGACTGACTACTAAACTGAAGATCTACAGAACCATTGTGCTGACCTCATTGTTATATGTTGTGAAACATGGACAGTCTACCCGTGTCATGACAGGAAGGTGAATTATTTCCATTTGAACTGTCTTAGGAAGATTCTGAGGATCACCTGGCAGGATAAGGTACCAGATACTGAAGTCCTTGCTCGAGGTGAATTGTCAAGTATTCAAATTATACTTCAGAGAGCACAATTCCAATGGGCTGGCCATGTTGTTTGAATGCAAAACATATGTTTACCAAAAAGACTATTTTATGGAGAACTTGTATGAGGCAGGAGATCACATGGTGGCCAGAAGAAGGGATACAAGAACACTCTCAAGGTCTCTCTCAAGATCTTTGGATTTGACTAGGTAACATGGGAGACACTGGGACAGGACCACTCAGCATGGCCTGCCCGTATAAGAAAAGGTGCAGTGCTCTTTGAGCAAAGCAGAATTGAGACAGCACAAAGTAAATGCAAGATGCATGAATTTGGGATATCCACCCCAAATATTCATATGGATTACCTGTGCCCAGCCTGTGGTAGAACTCATATTTTCTGATCAGCCACAGTTGGACACATTGAAATTTCACTTTACAATGGTAATGTCATTTTGGTCCTCTTTGAAGACAAAGAACAACAACCAACTGGGAAAGGAAAAAAAAACAGAGCACATGTCTCCTACCATCAAAGAGTAGGAGAGTATTGCCAGTATTTACTTTTTTTCAGTTTCAACATTAAGTTTTTGTTATTCTGAACTTGTTAAATACTGACACATCTCCTCCTGCTTCTTGATGGCCCCTGAGCCACTACATCCAGGACCTCTGATGGTCAATTTGCCTCTGATGCCTTCTGAACTCCTGGCAAGGTCCCATGGGGCCATATTCCTTCTGCTCCTTCCTGCTATGAATCAGGCCACTCAGAACCTCACAGGATGCAACCACGCCAATAGCCATGAAGGACAACCTTAAACAGCCTGATCACCTATCTCCACAACGACCTCTCCTATCCATATATAATTTTCCTAGACTCATGCCCCAGTGATTAGCACGCTCCCTTCCCCTTTCATTTTCTTCATCCCAGTGACATTAAAACTCTAACTAACAAAGAACCAATCCCCTCCCCAAACCTGGCTGCCCATTCCCTCATTTCCATCTGCCTCATCCTCAACATGCCAGTGTGCTACAACAAATCTCTTCATCCCTTCCACTATGCTCTCTGGAATGTCTGCTCTATGATTAACAAACTTCCTCATATATAAAATTTCTTCCTTTCTTTCTCCTTTCATCTTCTGGCACTTACTAAGACCTGACTTATTCCTGAAAATGCCGCAACCCTGACCAGATTTTGCAGTACTGGTTTCACTTTGATACTCTCCAACCAGCTGGTCATGATAGGAAATCTAATTATTTCTTCTTTCCCATTGCCACTTCCAGACTTTCACTATCATTTGCCCTTAAGAGACTCTCTTCCTCTGAAATTCACTCTATCCAAATTTATCATCTAATAAATATCCTTATGGATATTTTTTAAGCCAACCTTCTGGACATTCTCCCTACTTCTTCAAGGAGTTAAATAATTAATTGGATCAGTCTCCCACTCCACACTAACTCCTGTCCTCCAAATGGGCACCAACAATAGACATAATAAACTTTTTCTTACAACCACCTACTATATACATAATAGCAGTAAGAGTCAAATGAGTTCATTATCATGAACATTTCAGAATGTTCTAGGAGCAGAATGTACAGCTGCACTACACATGACTTCATTTTCTTTTATCTATTTCTAGGGCCTATACATACGTAGGTATGTACTTTTTGGAGAAATACCAATAATGGTCAGTAAAATTGGGATCGTTTGCTGTTTTTGTTTTAGTATAATCAAGTGCCTGATTGAATCTTGCCTTTATCAATCAAGAGTCTTTACTAAGAACAAAGTACAGAGACAAGAGTTTCTTTAATTAGGAATAATATATGTATTTGTATTGTTAATGTGATTAAAGATCTGCCCCACCCACTAATGGACCTGCCCTTTAAGGACAGTTAGATTAGGGAAGATTTGTAGAAAGACCCATACCTTTTGTTAATGAGGCACTGGTTCTCAAGGGTTAGGATGCCCTCTGGCTCTAAAAAAGGTATAAATACTCTGAGGGTGAGGTTTTACTTTGGGGCTTAGTTTTTGGTAAGAAGGTTGGAGTGCCAGATGAGGACTCTGGGAAGCCATTAAGGAGCCACCCCTCCCCCAGCCTTGAGAACCCAGATGTCATGCTTCCCTCTCTGGTAACAATGGTCAGACAGCTTACCTGTCTGTTGAATTATAGTCAAACGGGAAGCCATGTCTGTTGGTTACTTTGGGGCTTACTAACTGGAAGTGTTTGGCCAGATGAGGACTCTGGGAAGCCACTAAGGAGCCCCTTGGCTTTGAGAACCCAGATGTCATGCTGCCCTCTCTGGTAACTGTGGTCAGACAGTTGGGGTCCAATTGTCTGTTCAGTTCAGGCAGAGGAAGCCATGTCTATCGATCTTTTGATTTCTCTGTATTTTCTTCAAAATTCAGGGTGCTGACTCCCTGAACTAACTGAATGATGCATGTACTTGGTTAAAAGAATGATGCATGTGCTTGATTAAAGTGATTGTTAACCCCTTGAAAGTTGTTTTTCTTTTATGAATGCAAATCTAAGAACCCATGATAGCAGGCCTCTGGTGCTTACTGATACAATACCCTAACCTCTCTTTTCCTCCATCTACTCAGCTCCCAAGCCCCACTCCTCCACTTTAACTCAGTTACACACAATAATGGCTATACCGTTGATCTTTACATCAACCACAAATGGTCCACTTCCATTCGTTAACTCTGAAATTTCTTTTTCTAATCATAATATGTATAAGTCCATTTTTCCCTATGCCGTATGACACCTTATCCCTATTCATCTTCATCGTGACATCTATTCCATTCACCCCTGAGCATTTTTGCAGGCCTTCTCCTCTACTCTTTTCCCTTCCTAATTCATCTTGATGGATCACTTCAACTCTCTACTCTTCTGTCCTCTTGAATCCTTTGCTCCCTTCCCTTAATGCATCTTGCTGAACCCCAACCCTGGATCATTCTCATCATCCACTTCTGTCATTTCTGCTCATAAACTGCTAAACAGAGCTAGAGGAAGACTCAAAACTATGTTGACAGGGCCTACTATGAATTTACATTATCTCAACTGGGCCCTCACTGAAGCAAAGAAATCTTGCTACTCCTTTCTAATCAGTTCATCCTGCCCACCAGAGCAACTGTTTGAAAGTCCTTCTCTCTTCACAAGCCTCCCATACTTTCCTTTCTCTCACCCCCTTGGCTGAGGCCCGTACCTATTTACTCCTTCTCTTCTTCTCCTCTCATATTCCTATGATGTCATTTCACTCCAGTCTCTGATAAAGATGTGGCTTTTCCCTTGCCAAGGACCACCTTTCTCATGAACCTTTTTTGACTATATACTTTTCTATCATTTTTAACAGATTTGCTCCTTTATCATCTCTTTCTCTAATTTTCAATCTCTCCCTATCTACTGATTTTCCCTGCTAACTATAAACATGCCTATGTCTCCACTGACATAAAAATTCTCACTAGCTCCTCTCATCCCCTCTAGATATTGTCCTATATGTTTCCCATCCTTTTCAGCTAACTCCATGAAAAAGCTGTCTATAACTATCTATATAGATGTCTCCACTTCTTCTACTCTTAACTTTTTACTCTGAACTCCTCTCTGATCAGTTCTTCATACTTCTACTCTTAACTTTTTACTTTCTTTTAAATATTCTGTAAACTGGCTTCCAACCTCATTATTCAAATGAAATTAAGCTCTCCAAAGCTTTCAAAAATGTCTTCATTATCCAATCTCATGATCTTTGTTCTAGAATCATTATTCTCAAATTCTCTGCAACATTTGGTTTTGTTCATCACCTTTTCCTCCCGGTTGTTTTCTCTGCTGAGTTTCATGCAACTTCTATCTTGTGGTTCTCTTTCTACCTACCTGAATACTCTATTCTGGACCAGAAATGTTTTTTATTTAGACTCATTACTCAAGAACCATAAAATAAGCTTTTTTTATAATAAGACCTAAAATGATACAATTCCTAGTTAAGTTAAAATAAAAAATTTCACCAGGACAACTGACAACTCTAACTTAAAAAGTCATCACCAAAAGGCAATAGTAATTCTGCTAAAACTTCCAGATCCTTTTGTATTCCTAGGCCCCTGAATCAACTAAATCCAGATGGCAACAAAACACAATTACTTTCTTAAAGAGGAACCAACTCCACCAACATAAAGTAAAAATGTTTCCTATCACAATGCCTTCTCATATTCCTTTGCTAAATGTTCATTCATCAACCAGAACTCTATCTTAGCCCCCGATTTTTCTCTTTACTATCTCACTTAGTGATCTCACCGATTCCCTAGTTCATAATAAATGCTTAATAAATATTTATTGCTTGACTGATACATTAAAAATAATTGAGCCTACTTTTCACAGTTGTGATATGTGGTTAAAATTTACACCAAATTATATTGAAGGATATATGTGAGAAGATGGTGTATGCAGTTACAATGAATCCAACTTGATTTGCTCATAATACTATTAACATTGAAAAATAGGAAATGGATGAAGGAAAGCACATTAGCTCTGTTGTTATTTCCTACTGACAAGTGACCAATGTAAAGCAATTACCACAATGTAGATGTTAAGAGAAACCAGAAGCCAAATCCTCTAGCCCTCAACTAACTTACATTCTATTCAGGGGAAACAACATACATACCTATATTTACATATTTTATATAAATATAAAATATATGCAAAATAATTAATAGGCCATAGGGAAGGCAATAGTAAATAGAGTGATTAGGATAGTCTTCCTTTAGGGGGTATAACTCAAACTGAGCTTTGAAGAAAGCTAAAGTCCAGATATTGGCACCAACCAATCAGTTTTTACTCACATAACCTAGTATTTGTAGTACCAAATGTGGTTTGAATTTACATCCCCTGGGACCTGGCACAGTACTTGGAATATAGTGGGTGCTTAATAAGTTCTGGATGACTAAAATAATTATCTTTAGCTGCCCTTCAGTTAAGGAGTTTGGTTTTTCTAAAGACAAATCTAATTTTTTTCCTCATATACTTTATAAGCTGTTTAATAAAAGTGCTAGAAAGACATCCATCTTGGAAAGCTCTTCCTGTTCAAACTAAAAAAGGAAAGCAGGGGAGTATAGTGGAGATAGACCCTAAATTTGGAGTTAGGGGGTGTGAGTTCAAATGTTAACTGCTACTTATTATATGGCCTTGGGATAAATCCTTAACCCCTATAGGCCTCAGTTATTATTTGTTTGGGGATTCTTTTGTAAAATGAAAGGTTTAGACTAAATAATTTTTAACATCTGTTTCAGCTCTGAATCTTTGATTTCAATTTCCACTATTTTAAGTTAGTAACTGATTCACCATAGGATGCAATCTATTCATCTGGCTGTCCATCTTTTGTCCATTTCCCTTGCTCCATGACCTATTCAGCATCTTTTCACAGGTTGGCTCTAACACATCTTCCATCGCTTACTGTCTATGAAGTTCCTCAGTTGTCCTTTTTCCTGCCAAGAGGCCCTGCACACTGTTCGTTCCATCACTATTGTCAGGGTGACCAAAATCTTATGTTTCTCACTTTTTGATGTGAATGAGCATCCTTGTATGAACATCATTACAGGTGGCACCATGTTGTTAGCCATTTTTGCCCAGATCTTTATGGGACACTTCTGTATTAATCAATGTCAAATGGATAGAGATGAAATTGATTCATGTCCAAAAATGGTAGCTTTTTTGTTTTAGAAGGACAGTCTACCTTTAAGAAAAGGGTGAAGTTGAAATGTTGATAAGTTGAATTCATTTGCAATTAGACAAATTTGACATTTTCTGCAATATGTATTTTTACATGAAGATTATCCTATAGAGATTAATTAAAATTCTAGTCTATTTGGAGAACTTCTTGACTTACCATGATTTCAATAGGGTTCTGCTAAAATAAACCAATTAACAATGGTGACTATGAAGAGAAAGAACTTTTCCAAATGTCCCTGAGGCATAGTTTGCTTTAGCTAAGGTGTAGCAGCATAATAGAAGTCCTTAGTAATTACCCAGAATTTGAAAACACCAGACTTATTCCAAAGAGCTTGTGTCTTGATTTAAATGAAACCATTCTTTAAAAATAAACAAACAAAATAAAATGGAGGAAACCTTTCTCTGAGTTTGAAAAATCTCTTCCAGATATGTTTGACCCCCTACAAATTCTCTTTAAATCATTAGTGATTTTTTTTTATTTTCAGTTAAGGGGTCAAGTTTCTCTAAAGATGAATCTGACTTTTTTTGAGACTTCCTTTCTTTAAATTCTAATTGACTAGGGAGCTTTGAACTGCTCTGTTTCCAAACTGGGCTTGTTGTTCCCTCCTTAGACAAGCTGGTGGCCCCCACTCCCAAGGGCTCGTAGTTTTGGTACTGGGCTTAGTGTAGCCACCCACTCACTAACTCACTGTAGTTTAGGACTCCCAAATTCCATCAATCCAGCAGACTCAGCATTTCCCCACTCCCCTAGTAGCATGAATTACAGATGGGTACCACCATGTCCTGCTGGGTTATTAGGGGTTTTTTGGTGGGGAGGGAGGGGAGAATACATTTTATTAAAATATCTTTAGCTATGGACCAAAAAAAGGTTCAGAAAGACAAAAATCCTGAAGTCTTCATTTGTTCAAAATAAAAAGGCAGGAGGTACAGTGGAAAAGAGCACTGGATTTGGAGTTAAAGGATCTGAGTTTGAATCCTTGGGCAAGATACTTAAAGCTATCTACATCTCAGTTTCCTCAAGTGTAAAATGAGGAAGGTGGATTAGATGTTATAGTGATCTATGATCACTGTGATCACTGTAGTTTGGGGGTACTACAAACCATGTCCATATAAGACAGTAAAGTTAATTGATAAATGTTGTATGTGTCATGACTGCTCTACCAACTAGCCTTTCTCTCTCTCTCTCTCTCTCTCTCTCTCTCTCTCTCTCTCTCTCTCTCTCTCTCTCTCTCTCATACACACACACACACACACACACACACACACACACACACATCAGGTCTCCCTATTCCCTGAGATACAATAATACTTAAATTAAGTCAATTAATAACTCTACAATGGCCTCTAAATGTTCAAGTGGAGAGTCAATTGATCCAGCAAACTTCATTACTGTCTTATTTTAAGAAATTATCACAGCCACCCCAACATTCAGAATCCACCTCCCTGATCAGTCAGTCACTGTCAGTGTCAAAGTACAACTCTCCACCAGCAATTTTTATATATATATATATATATATATATATATATATATATATATATATATATATATATATCTGACTCACTGAAGACTCAGATGATGGTTAGCATTTTTTAGCAAGAGAATATTTTTTAAATTAAGGCGTATACATTTTTAGAAAACATTATTGCACACTTAATAGACTACAGCATAGTGTAAACATAATTTTTATATGCACTGGAAAACTAAATCATTCATCTTACTCTATTTTAGTGGTCTGGAACCAAACCAGCAATATCTCCAAGTTATACCTGCATTGCAAAAGAGTGATATACTGGGTTTTTTGCATATGCATTTGTGGAGCTTTTCTACAAGGAGTCAAAGGCACCATATTGATTTCTGTACTATTATCTTAGTCGGTATTCTCAGTTGGTTTTTTTTAACTTCTAGGATCTAGCCAACTTGGTTGACAGTTTTATCAACAACATGAAAAACAGACCAGATGCCAACTTTGCCTTCTACTGCTACAATGCCAACTCCAGGGCAAATGTTTGGGCTTCAAATAGTAAAATAAACAAATGAGTACTAAGGACTGAGATCAGACAGGTATTACAAAAAAGAAAAAGGAGACCATGCATTCTAATTATGGTATCTTAAAAAATCTAATTTTGTTAATTTAATTTTCTTCTCATCTAAATTTTCTAAAACTTAATTGAATTTTAATATGTAATTAAACATTAAATTTCATAATAAGAAATTAAAATTAAAATATTAATTTCTTTAAGTGAAACAAAGTCATTTGTGGGGATGAAAAATACCTTTTAGCAAACAGTTAAACTGCTTAAGGAATTACTGTACAATTCATAGAAATATGGAGCCACAACACCCTGTAATGTCACTTATGTGTATCCCCAGTGGTAAGGAAAGTATTTAATAAGTGTTTATTGAAGTGAAGTAAATTGACATGAAATGTTGAGGACAGAACATAGAGATGGGGTCTGTAAAGAAATATGATTATATATGTTGTAACTGTACAATAAATGATTTCACCATATACAAGATAGAATGATTCATTTAAAAAGTCAGTTAGTTTCTAAGAAATTCACATATCTGGAGTCTGAGATTCATTTAAAGCAATTGAAGCAGAATGATGACACCAAAGGCTTCCCTTTGGGAAGCCCAGAAGTGTAGTTAGCACCAAAAAAGTTGTTTCAGTTGTTGTTCGGTCATTTCAGACCCCATTTCAGACCCCATTTGATGGCAAAGATAGTGGAGTGATTTGCCATTTCCATCTCCAGCTCATTTTACAGATGAGGAAACTGAGGCAAATAGGGTTCAGTGACTTGCCCAGGATCACACAACTAGTAAGTATCTGAGACCAAATTTGAACTCAGGAAGATGAGTCTTCCTGACTCCATGCCCAGTGCTCTAGCCACTGTACCACCTAGCTGTTCCAAAAGGAAAACTGGTCCAGCAAAAAGTAAATAACTATTTGGAAAGACAAAGAAGCAGATCAATTGTATTTGCAACACTGAAACTCACAGTAAATGAGTGAGCAGGAAAGTAACATTAATTTTATTGGACTTACTGGAATTGTGACTGCTTAAAAACTACTAAGCATAGATCACAAGAGATAGGCCTAGTGTAGAATAAATGGTACATTTATATTTTAACTTAACCAAGTTTTTATTTGTTTTATTTTCCATCTTTTCATTTGTTCATTTCTAGTTGTTAAAATTATGGCAAACAGATATATAGCATCCCAAAATTCTTGGTGCGGTTTTAAGCTTTTAAGGCTTTATTTACTCTATTAATTCTGGTGGAACTCTTAGTTCTAGAATAGAAAAGATTCACACCTAACAGCTTGTACCAATATTGAAACCAAACAAGAATCATCTTAAATCACAGGGAGAAATATAAATCCTACTTGGACAGGAGCTACGCTCTCAAACAGAGATAAGCATTTCATAAACACAGTGATTAAGACTATAAAAACAAATACAATGCTAAACACCTCAATCCAACAAACTAAATTTACTGATATTTCTGTGTAAGGCCCTGAGTTAGGCATAGCAAAGATGCAGATGGTCCAGGGCACATTCACAAAGAGTTTATATGAATTAAGAAGAGAAAAAAATGGTGAAAAATTAAGGAAAAAAAAGAGCTTATGTGGGAAGATGACCATCATCAATGTCATTGTCACTAACATTTAAATAGCACTTTAGGTTTGGGGACTAGATTTTTTTTCTTCCCTATTTATTTTGTCATTTTTTTAACTAGGACAATTAACTCATCTCATGTAGCTTCATTTATGATTTCTTGAAATATAACTCTGAAAAAACTGACTTTGATGAAGTCCATTGGGATTCAAATGGAGCTCTTGGCTATGCTTTTAAACCCAAATCACACTGGCTCTCACTATTGACCAATATAGACCCTACCTCAAACCACACTTATTCTTTTGAGTTTTCATGGCTCAGAGTGAGTGTAAATAGCAGTTGGTTTTACACTGGCCGGAAACTTGAGAATCTTCCCCTCCCTGATTGACTCTTTCGGGAAAGCACACACAGTAGACCATCTTTTGCCTCAATTCTTACCTAGTCTATTGAATAGGCATTGCTTCAGATAATCTGAGACATGGGGAAGACCTTAACTTAACAAGCTCAAGTTCTCCCGTTGCATCCTGGGTCATCACCTGCAGTCCTGACCTATGTCTTGCCACTGGACTCTGATGACTCTGGAGGACAGCATGGAACTGATGACTTTGCACAGCCCTGCCTCACTAAAATCTACTTCACTTGCAAGTCAAGACATCATCCTCCAGATATCATTGGTCCTATTAGAGAAAAAGGTACAACAGTAACAACAACATGGGGAGATGACCATCATTACCATCAACAATTAAACAGCACTTTAAGGTGTGCAAAGCATTTACATGTATGTGATCTTTACAACTCTACAAAGGAGCCATTTTACAGATGAGGAAACTGAGAATGAGAGATAAACAGAGAGGGGAAGGGGTACTATAGATAGAGTGCCTAGGTTCAAAAAGACAAATTCAAATTCAACCTCAGACATTGACTAGCTATGTGACCCTGGGCAAGTCACTTAACTCTATTTGCCTCAGTTTCCTCTTTTGTAAAATGAACTAGAGAAGGAAATGGCAAACCACTCCAGTATCTTTGCCAAGAAAATCCCAAATGGGGTCATGAAGAGTCAGACAGGACTGAACCAACTAAATACAACTTTTATTAATTTATTCCTTCATTCAAAAGGCAAATTTCTAGAGTGCCTGTTATATGCCAAGCATCATGGTAGGTAATGAGGACACAAAGCCAAAACAAAATAATCTTTGCTTTGGGGGAGTTTGCATTCCATCAGGGGAAATAAAATGTACATGGGAAAGTAAATACAGCATATTTACAAAGTAATTTCTGGAAGGAATTAAATTCTGGAAATGATGACATCAGCATCTGGTGCAAGGGAGGTGGTCAGGATAGGTTCCAGAACAAATTCATATGAGGAATTATAGGAACCAAAAGGCACAAAGTGGGGTTGAGAACATTTCCATGCAGATGAAGAGAAGCAGAAGGAGAAGCTATTTTTTCAGTGACATATGCTAAAGAACATGGGGAGCTGAGTTTTATTAATTGTGTACTTTTAACTAATTGCAAAAAATAAACAAATTGATTGGTTGACTGATTAATGAACTCTTGTTTTTTACTATTTAAAAGATTATTTAATTTATAATATAAATTTATTTATTTAACTTTTTACATTCATTTTCACAAAATTTTGGATTCCAAATTTTCTCCCCATTTATACCATCCCCCCACCCTAATACACCAAGCATTCTAATGTTCCCTATCACCAATCTGCCCTCTCTTCTATCATCCCTCCCTTCTCTTGTCCCCATCTTCTCTTTTCCCTGTAGGGCCAGATGACTTTCTATTCCCCATTAACTGTATTTCTTATTTCCTGGTAGCAACAACAATACTAAACAGTTGTTCCCAAAACTTCGAGTTCCAACTTCTCCCCATCCCTCCCTCCCCACCCATTCCCTTTGGGAAGGCAGGCAATTCAATATAGGCCATATCTGTGTAGTTTTGCAAATGACTTCGGTAATAGTCGTGTTGTGTAAGACTGACTATACTCCCCTCCATCCTATCCTGCCCCCCACTGTTTCCACTCTCTCTTTTGATCCTGTCCCTCCCCGAGTGTTGACTTCAAATTGCTCCCTCCTCCCATTGCCCTCCCCTCCATCATCCCCCCCCACCCCACCCATCTCCTTCTCTCCCACTTTCCTGTATTGTAACATAGGTTTTCATACCAAAATAAGTGTGCATTTTATTCCTTCCTTTAGTCGAATGTGATGAGGGTAAATTTCATATTTTTTTCTCAGCTCTCCTCTTTTTTCCTGCACTAAAAAGTCTCCTGCTTGCTTCATGAATGAGATAGAATTTACCCCATTCCATTTCACCCTCTCTCCTCCCACTACATTTCTCTCTCACCGTTTACCTTAATTTCTTTTAAGATATGGTCCCATCCTATTCAATTCACTCTGTGCTCTCTGTCTCTGTATGTATGTGCATGTGTGTGTGCGTGGTCCCACCAACTACCCAGATACTGAAAAGTTTTAATAGTTACAAATATTGTCTTTCCATGTAGGAATGTAAACAGTTCACCTTTGGTAAGTCCTTTATGACTTGTTTTTTGCTGTTTACTTTTTCATGCTTCTTCTCATTCTTGTGTTTGAAAGTCACATTTTCTTTTCAGCTCTGGTCTTTTCATCAAGAATGATTGAAAGTCCTCTATTTCATTGAAATACCTTATTTTCCCCTGAAGTGTTATACTCAGTTTTGCTGGGTAGGTGATTCTTGGTTTGAGTCCTAGTTCCTTTGACTTCTAGAATATCCTATTCCACGCCCTTCAATCCCTTATTGTAGAAGCTGCTAGATCTTGTGTTATCCTGATTTTATTTCCACAATACCAGAATTGTTTCTTTCTAGCTGCTTGCAATATTTTCTCCTTGACCTGGGAATTCTGGAATTTGGCCACAATGTTCCTAAGAGTTTCTCTTTTTGGATCTCTTTCAGGCGGTGATTGATGGATTCTTTCAATACTTATTGTGCCTTCTGGTTCTAGAATATCAGGGCAGTTTTCCTTGATAATTTCATGTAAGATGATGTCTAGGCTTTTTTTTTGATCATGACTTCCAGGTAGTCCCATAATTTTTAAATTGTCTCTTCTGGATCTATTTTCCAGGTCAGTTGTTTTTCCCATGAGATATTTCACATTCTCTTCCATTTTTTCATTCTTTTGCTTTTGTTTTGTGATTTCTTGGTTTCTCAGAAAGTCATTAGCCTCCATCTGTTCCATTCTAATTTTGAGAGAACTATTTTCTTCAGTGAGCTTTTGAACCTCTTTTTCCATTTGACTAATTCTGCTTTTGAAAGCATTCTTCTCCTGATTGGCTTTTTGAACCTCTTTTGCCAATTGAGTGAGCCTATTTTTCAAGGTGTTCTTTTCTTCAGCATTTTTTTGGGTCTCCTTTACCAAGGTATTGACCCATTTTTCATGCTTTTCTTGCATCTCTCTCATTTCTCTTCCCAGTTTTTCCTCCACCTGTCTAACTTGATTTTCAAAATCCTTTCTGAGCTCTTCCATGGCCTGAGCCCATTGGATATCTATTTCGGGTGTTTGGGGTACAGAGGCCTTGACTTCCATGTCTTTCCCTTATGGTAAACGTTCTTTCTCATCAGAAATGAAAGGAGGAAACATCTGTTCACCAGGAAAGTAGCCTTCTATGGTCTTATTTTTCTTCCCTTTTCTGGGCATTTTCCCAGACAGTTACTTGACTTCTGAGATTCCTCTCCACCCCCACCTAGATCCGCCCAGCTAGTGCTTGGGGTCTGAGATTCAAATACTGCTCCCCAGCTTCAGGGCTTTCTGCAGCAGGCACAGCTGCTATTCAATGTGAGCTTAAGTTCTGGTGCTCAGGTTGGGGCAGGGCCGCCTCCCAGGCTCAGTTCCCTCAGGGAGTTTATGCAGAGATCTTCAGTAATGGATCTGAGGTCCTGTATGTTCCGGGAGCCTCTGCTGTCTCTGCCGCTGCCTCTGGCACTTCCTCCTGAAGGGGCCCAAGCCATGGAGACACCCTGCTCCCCTCTTGGCCAGCCCAGAAGTCTCTCTCACTGACCTGTAGCGCCTGTGGGTGGAGGGACCTTCATGGCCACCAGAGATTCCGTTGCTGAAGCCTCCTCCAATCTGCTCCTCTCGGGCCGTGTGGGCAGGGCTGGGCTCCGCTGTCTGGTGCGCAATGGACCTTTGGTGTCGGTTTTTCAGGGCTCTCTGGAACGGAAATCTCCTCCACTGTGTTGCTGCACAACTTCCACTGCTCCAGAATTTGTGGGGAGTTCTTTTTACAGGAAATTTATGGGCTGTGGATTCGGAGTTAGCATACGTGAGTCTTTCTACTCTGCCATCTTGGCTCCTCACCCCAAGATTATTTAGTTTGATTATTTAAAAGATTTGGTGAACTCACTCCCAGTTCTGTGAAGCAATCCTGAGAGCAAGTAGGAATATAACTGAGACCTCCACCTTTTGCTGTCATGGTTCAAAGGAAGAACAGAAAAGAAAACATACTGACATCCTCTTGTTTCAAACACTTCATACCAAAATAAAACAGTGTAGGAGTTAGATAGTCACCTATCCAAGTATTGAAGAACTGTCCTTGGTTTGCCACAACCACCCCAGGCAGGATGGTGCAGTGGAGAGTATCAGATTTTCTATCTGTGTGAATGAATGAAAGAATGTAAAAAGTTTGTTAATCTTGTGTGAAAAAACACTGTGCTAATCCCTGAGGACATGAACCAAAAAGTAAAATCTTTATTGTCCTCAAGGAACTCTTAGTTTTAGATAAATCAGATGGAAAGTTCCCAAAGTCCTAAGGGTTCAACAGCAAAGGAGATGGCAACAAATGACCTCTCTGGGTCACAGGTACTTCATTTACAAAGTGAGGGGGTTGAATTAGATGACTTAGAAGATCCTGTCCAACACTGAATCTATAATTTCATGATCCTTTGAATTTCCAAAATCTTGTCATTTCTTCCTTCACATTTTTTGTATGTATAACCTTTTCTCCAATTGCACCACCACCACCTTGATGCAGGCCTCCATCACCCTCATGTCTCACCCCATTTCAGTCTATCCTCTACTCAAGTGTCAAGGAATCTTTCTAAAACACACAGCTCACCAGGTCACCCCTCTATTCACTGAACTCCATTGGTTCCTTGTATGTTCCAGGATCAAATATAAAATCGTGTTTGACTTTTAAAGCCCTCCCCAACCTGGCTGTTTCTTACCTTTCAGTCTTCTGACATTTTAATTTTCTCCTTCTACAGTCTAGCAATAGTGATCTATTTTTTTGCTTCTCCACATGATAATTCATTTTTCAACTCTGGGATTTTCCCTAGCTGTCCCTCATGCCTGGAATGCTTTTCCTCTTGCTGTCTTCCCTGTCTTCCTTCAAGACTCAACTCTTATCTTACCTTCTCCAAGAGGACTTTCTCAGTCTGTCCTTAGTGCCTCCTCTCTGAGATTACCTCCCATTTATACTTTGTCCATACAAATATGTATATATACATGTGTGTGTATATTTTTCTGAGCCTGCCCAAGTGTTTTCCCTATAAAATTACCTCCCAATTTTACTATATACATACATATATAGGCATATATGTGTGTGTATTTTTATAGAAAGAGAGAAATATGTAAATTTCTCAATCTGCCCTAGTGCTTTCCTCTGAGACTACCTCCCATTTATACTATACATGTTTTTATGTGTATATATGTGTGTATGCATATATATGCACATATACATATATACATATATGTCCTATGCATACATAGCAGTACGCAACGTTCTGAAGTCCTTGCCCTTCCCTACCTCTCCCCCAAAAAAAGTTCTGCCTTGGAAATAAAAGGACAGGAAAATAAGGAGTATATCACATAACCATTTCAGTCATAAAAACAACATACAAGAGATGTTTTATTGATTCTATAGCTTAATGATAAACTTTTCATAATTTCAAACTATTCACTCACAGCATGGGAAATCTTAGGCTTAAGCTATAGAAACTGTTTTTAAGATCTGCTAAATCATTCATACTCTAGTGCTAGGAAGCAATTTCAATTTCTTTATTTCTCCTTTTTGAAGAACAGGATTTCTGGCAGCTAAAGATATCCCAAGGAGTTGCTTTTCTGAGAAGTAGATAAGTGGGTTTTTTAAATTTTCCATCCTAAATAAAAACTAATCATTCTAGGTCTTCAGGTGGCTAGGATCCAACAGGTCTGTATGGGCTGGACTTCTGAGTCTTTTCCAAGTATGAGATTCTGTGAATCAGAATCATTGGGTTGAGCTAGGATGATTCCCTAATGCCAAAATACCTAACGACTGTAGAACATACGCATAAATAATCCATTGAGTTGCCTGAATTTCCAACATATATTTTCTTTCATAATGCAATTTCCATCTCTCACGTGGTGATAGAGAAAACAAGTACTTTCCAGACATATTCAATAGCTAAGATTTTAAACAGAGCTGCCCATTTTTCCAATGACTTTCAGGCTGTTTCTGCCTTCACAATTGACTCATCCTTTCTCACTAAATTGACTGGTTAATTAAATTAAGCAAGTTCAACCAAGACATTAGATCCATTTGCCCATAAAGATGTGCGTTCAATACACTGTGTAAAAAATAGCCAGCTCCTGTTATTTAAATATTACCTCTTTTCAGTTAGGTCTATCTCATTCTGCTATTGCTTTTAAATACTATTTACCTCTTTCAATTCTATTAATTTCTTCTGGTCTTTAATAGTATACTCAGAAACACACATAAGACTGTCGATTTCTTGTCATATAGAGACTGTTCAGATCTACGGTTTTATCAGAGACATTCTGTTTTTGATTTTCAGGACCCAGGTTATATCTTCAGTACATTATCCTGGAATTGTCATTTTTTGTATTTGAGAGATGCATAAACTGGTATTGGTCATCATTTTCTGATGTGAATGCACATATATATACACACACATATGTAGGTATGTATGTCTGTCATTAGGCAATACTGGAAAATAATAAATTTCTAAATCACTCTACAAAAAGGCATCATCATTAGCATTATTACTATCAAAGAATTATAGAGTTGCAAAGGATCTAAGGGGCCATCTGGTCCTATCCAAGTCCAAAAAGTTATCCCCACTATAATATAACTGACAAGTTACTATCCAGTATCTACTTCAAAAAGTAGAATTCAATCCCCAATTGATAAATGGTCAAAGGATATGAACAGGAAATTTTCACGGGAAGAAATTAAAGATATCTATAATCATATGAAAAAGTGCTCTAAATCACTTCTGATTAGAGAGATGCAAATCAAAACAACTCTGAGGTACCACATCACACCTATAAGATTGGCAAACATGACAGAACAAGAAAATGATAAATGCTGGAGAGGATGTGGGAGAGTTGGAACACTAATTCATTGTTGGTGGAGCTGTGAGCTCATCCAACCATTCTGGAGAATGGTTTGCAACTATGCCCAAAGGTCTACAAAAATGTGCATACCCTTTGACCCAGCAATATCGCTACTAGGACTGTATCCCCAAGAGATTATAAAAACGGGAAAGGGTCCCATGTGTACAAATATATTTATAGCAGTACTCTTTGTGGTAGCCAAGAAATGGAAGTCAAGGGGATGCCCATCAATTGGGGAATGGCTGAATAAATTATTGTATATGGATGTAATGGAGTAGTATTTCACCAAAGAAATGATGAATAAGAAGAGAGGCCTGGAAGGGCTTATATGACCTGATGCTGAGCGAAAGGAGCAGAACCAGGAGAACCTTGTGCACAGTAACAACCACAGTGTGCAAGAGTTTTTTCTGGTAAACTTGGAACTTCATAATAACACAAGAACTTACTGAAAAAAAAATTCCATTGGTGGTTTTCTAAGGCAAAATGCCTTCTACACTCAGAGAAAGAAATATGGAAGTCATCTGCAGGATGTAGCAGATCATGTTTATGTGTGTGGGGGATTTAGTGTATTATGTTTTGATTTGTTATATGATTTCTTCCATTTATTTTAGTGTGACTACATACCATGACTATAGTGAAAATGTGCTCAATAGGAAAGTATATGTAAAACCTATACAGAATTGTATGCTGTCATGGGGAGGGAGGGGGGTAGTGGGAGGAAGGTGTCGGGGGGGGAGAAAATTTAATTTTAAAGAAGTGATTGTAGAACATTAAAAAGATAATTTTAAAAAAATTTTTAAAAATAAAAAAAATTAGAATTCAAGAGAAGTCATCATCTACCAGAGAAGTACATTCCAGTTATGTATATCTCTAATTAGTAGAAATTTTTTTCCAGATGTGAAAACTAAATTTACCTTTTTCTAATTTTTACCCAGTTGAGTCCAAACAGAATAAATCTAATTGTTTTTCTCTTAATGATCCTTTAAATACTTGAAGATAGCTGTCACATTCCCCCTTGGATATTCTTTTCTCCAGATTAAACATTTCTATCTCCTTAAATGGATCACTGTAAACTATCACCTTCAACATTCTGGTTTCCTTCTTCGAGAAAAATCTCCACTTTTTCAATGTCTTTCCTCAAAGATGGTATCCAGAACAGAACTTGATACCTCAGCAGCAAGGGGATCAGGGCACAGCACAATGTCACTATAACTTCCCTATTGCTGGAAGCTACAGCCCTCTTAATGCAAGTTAAGGTCACATTAGGTCTCCCATAGCACACTGCTGACTCTGTTACCAAGGCCACAAAAACTCAGTCCAATTATCATTAAATGTTACATGAAGTATGTTTGATATTTGTCTTCATGTGACTCAGTAAATAAGCCCCAGGAGCCTGGAACACAAAGTGGCTTGCCCAGGGTGACTCGGCTAATAAGTGGCTCAGAAATCATTTACCTTCAGTTCTTCGTGAATACAAGTTCAACATTCTCATCCATTATGTCATCATGACACCCCTGTCCCTTTAAAATGTTAAATGGAATTAAAACAGAGTTTTATCCATAATATTGTCTCTGCCACTGAGTAAGTAGGCATAGGACATGTACATGCAACAAAAAAGTAACAGGCTAATCAAGCATTTCAATCCACTTTAATAACTATTATGGATCACTTGCCCAGCCACTCCATTGTACATAAATCATCCACTAAAATAACAGAAATATATTTGCCTGAACAATGGCCAATTCAATTATTGCAAACTTGCCTTTTAGGGCAAGAGCTTTCTTATGCTTATAAAGGGAATGGGAGTGGGAAGAAATAAGTATTTACACAATACCTACTATGTGCCAGGCATTGTGCTAAGTGCTTTACAAATGCTATCTCATTGGATCCTCATAACAATCCTGCAAGGTAGATACCATTTTTATCCCCGTTATACAATTGAGGAAGCTAAGGCAGATAGAGGTTAAATGACTTACCCAGTGTCACACAGCTAGTAGCTGAAGCCAGATCTGAACTCAGGTTTTTTCAACTCCAGGTCCAGAACTCTATCCATTGCATCATCTAGCTAAGGAATAATTCTCACTACTGACTTTATAGAACCATTGAGAAGATAATAGGTTGTTTATATGTAGTACATTTTACAATAATCTAAAAAGCACATTTTACCAAATTTATAATTCATAAAGCATCTTCCTCAAACAACTCTCTTAGATAGAGTGCAATTATCATCCCCATATTCAATTCACTTTACGGGTAAGGAAATAGAGGCTTTTACATTAAGTGACTTGCTCATAGGCACAAGACATGTAAAGGGTAAATTTGGGATGTATATGCAGGTCTTCTAATTCCACATCCCATACTCTTTCTACTGTTACTACTATTAATATTCTGTTTCCAATGTAAAAATTAACTACCTTCAGAATTTTGACACACAATTCTATTTTGATATTTATGACACTGAAACAGTGTCATAAACAATTTTTGAAAACAAGTTGTTTTCAGTTGTGTCAGTCTTTATGACTCTATAGTTTTTATGGCAAAGATTTTGAAGCTGTGTGTCATTTTCTTCTCCAGGTCATTTTGCAGTTGAGGAACTGAAACAAACAGAGTTAAATGACTAGCCCAGGTTCACACAACTAATAAGTTCTGAGTATGCATTTGAACTCAGAAGATGAGTCTTCCTGACAGACCCAGCACTCTACCTACGTACCACCTAGCTGCTCAAAGGAGGTTTTATTCTCGCACATTTGAAATGTATACAAGATAATTTTAGAAAGGAGTTATTAGCTTCTAGAAGGAAGGGGTCAAGAAAGGCCTAATGTAGAAAGTGATCTAACTGTCCAATTATATGAAAACATGTAAATAATTAAGATCAATATATAGAAATGTGAATATAAAGACCTTTGTAAAAATACAATAGAGACAAAGAGGCACAAAAATAGTGATATTTATGCACTAATTTAATTTATCTAAATGTAAATAGTTGTAAAAGAAGTTAAATTGGCCGCATCAATGTTTAATGTTATTTAATAACTCTTTATAATAAAAATTTGTAAAATAATATTTTTAATTCTTTTTAAAAATTCTTTCTTTTCCATCAGCTTCTTTGCTTGTGTCCTCTTGCCTGTCCTAGGATAAGCTCATCACTTGAAATCTCATTACACTATTAGACATAATTCATCTTTGTCAGTAGAGCACTGCAGTGGCAAGCAATAAGCTCATCTCCAAGCCTCCCTTTATAGAGGGTACAGATTTTTCTAATTATCTTCATTTTCCATCAGCTTTATTTCTCCCCATAACAACACGTGCTCAGGTAGGGAACCTTCTGGAAGCCTCCCTCCCTTTCAGCTTCCTCCTATGTATTGCCTTTTGCCATTAGAATATAAGCCCCTTGAGGTCAGGGACTGTATTTCTTTTTCTTTTTTTGTGTCCCCAAAGCTTAGCACAGTATCTAGCACATGGTAATTTGTTACTTAGTCATTTTTGAAGCCTCAAAGTGAAAATCAGTGGACCAAACTAGTTGTGTGCATGCAATTGTCACCAATAATACAGCCATTCCATGCTCCAGGGAACTCCAGGTAGAATTATCATTTAGTCCAAAGATGCACTTAAAAGTGTACTATTTGACTCTGGGAAGAATTTTTAGTGATGCTTATCCTGGAAGGCAGCCCAGAGACAAGACAAATAAAGGAAAGTGGAAGCTACCACAATTTCTTTTTTTCAGAGGGAAACATGCTTGTGGCTTGCGGTCATGATGACCACATGATGAGCCTGCCCAAGATCTTCCAGTGAACCATCAGTGGAGGGAAGGAAGCCTAGACCTCAGGGCTCCTATGCTCATACTCTCTCTTTTGCACTGCATTGCCTACATTTCTGCAGCTTCTGAAAATTAAATGAAAATATCACCTTCTGCACCATTTTTGCCTGAACTTATATAATTATCTCATAAGACTTTAGTTTTAAGATTTTGAAGTATATTAAAAAACAGGAACCTGGATAGAATAGTGGATAGAGTTCCAGGCTTAGAGTTAGAAAGACTCATCTTTCTGGGTCCAAATCTGGCCTCAGACATATACTAGCTGTGTGACCCCAGGCAAGTCACTTAACCCTATTTGCCTCAGTTTCTTCATCTGTAAAATAAGCTGGAGAAGGAAATGGCAAACCACACCAGTATCTTTGCCAAGAAAACCCCAAATGGGGTCACAAAGAAATGAAAGTCTAGGAGAGAACAACAAAGTCTTCGGATGGTCCTTTATCATCAAAAGGGTTCTGCCCCTCTCCTGGAACTTATCTTCATCCATAAGAGTCTCATCTCTCTTTTAGCCCACTGTCAAGCCCCCTGACCATATGTGATAACTCTCCCTTTCTCCAGGATTGCCTAAAGGATTGCCCAGTTAAGCCATACCCAACCACATTCCCATTTTCCATGCTTTTGATTCCTACCAGAGGTTCCCTGACAGACCTGAACCCAGTATGGGTCTAGAATTGTCTTCTGTGACATTACTCATCATCCTCCCAGAGATTGTCTGGCATGCCTGTAGGGCCAAGTTGGACTTTCCTCTAGACACTCCTTCCCTCCTCCCATCTCCGCCATGAAATTCTGACTGTCTTCTCTTTGCTTCCTCCCAAGGGCTCCGTGGCTAAATGACCCTGTATCCACCTAGGTAGTATATAGTCCCCTTTGCTGAATTATCCTCAGTCACAGACCTAAGCATTGCCTTCCATCCCTGGAAGTACTTCTGTTTATTTCTAGTCTTGATTTTTTGTTCTAAAACAATGTACCCTGGGAGATATTTCTGCTACTGAACTGAGTCCAAAACCTAAGAGAAATGTGGCCAACTAAGTAACATAATTTATCTCATTGTAGACCATATAAACAATGAATACAGAGAAGAAAGGGAAATGTGGGGAGGGGAGAAGGGCACAGATTTAGATAGACTTGTCTTTTGTGAATGCTTCAAATGAGATTCTGCATATAAAGGACCATGTAAGACTTAAAATATTAAAAGTTACTATAGCTGTTGTAACCATGACTCAAAAACATACCTACATTATGAGAAGTGTCTTAGAGTCTATGGGAAATCTGTTTCCCTGCCTCAGAAGGAAATTCCTATCTCCAAAATGCTCATTATGGTTGACTTCTTGTCTTCTCAGCACCTACAGTTAATCTCTTACTCATATCAACATTTTCAACTGTATTGAGATAAGGTAGAGTGGAGGAGGGGATATGGGGAAAGCAACTTCCACTCATGTATGTACATACACACACGTGTGTGTGTGTGTGTGTGTGTGTGTGTGTGTGTATATATATATATAAAAATTTTGTGTCAGAGAATCATGCTGACTGTCCCATCACACCACCCCACCCTCTCTTCCCATTTCATCTGTATTATTTAAATTTCTTGACATTTCAATTTCTTGAGATGGAGGTGTGTGTGTGGAGAGAGAGACAGACAGACAGAGACAGATGAGACAGAGACAGAGGGAGAGAGACCGAGACAGAGAGAGACACAGAGAGAGTGGGGGATGGAGAGAGACAGAGATAGAGAGAGAGAGAGATAGGAAGGTGGGTAGATAGATGATAGACAGACAGACAGATAGATAGATAGATAGATAGATAGATAGATAGATAGATAGATGGATGGATGGATGGATGGATGGATGGATGGATAGATAGATAGATAGATAGATAGATAGATAGATAGATAGATAGATAGATAGATAGATAGATAGATAGAAAGGTGGGTAGGAAAGTAAGTAGATTGGGTATGTACTATATGCCAGGCACAGGATGCAAATAAAATCAAACTAGACAGTCCTTGATATCAAGGAGAATCTAATGAGGTAAAACAACATATAGAGAGAAGGAAGGAAAGGAATAAGCATTTATTATTAAATACCTGATATGTGCTAGACAATGTGCTGAGTGCTTTCAAATATTATTTCATTTGATCTCCCCAATAGCCATTGGAGGAAAGTATGGTTATCATCCCCACTTTACAGTTGAAGAAAATGAGATAGAGATTAAATGACCTACCCAGGATCATGAAGCTCATATCAGAGGCTAAATTTGAACTTCAGGCCTAGTAGCTGCCTCACAGGGGAGCTGTAAAACTCCCTGAGTAAAGGAGAAACACACATAAGGTGCCATGGCTTGAGAGTGCTCTGGAGGCATGAAGCCTGGTGAGATAAGGCCAAAGCTGACTTAACAACGCCTAGGGAAATTCCAGAGAAGAGTCCAGTTTTGAAGGTGGGAGATAGTGCACTTATAGCTCAAGAAGGCACATAATGACTGAAGATATCTAGGGAAAACAAGGGGAGCTCTGGTTGAGTCCTGCAGTTGACTTTCTCCATAGGCATCTCCTAGGAATTACAATCTAGCACTAATAGGAAAATCATTGATTCTAATATTGACAGATTTTTACAAGACTCAGAATCAATCCACCTTAGAACTTAAACCTAATTTTTAATGGTGGGGTTGCTTTTAGAAAGTCCCAAAGCAAACTAAATTGGCCAAACAGGTTAGCCCAGCAAACCACAGCTGTCACTCTACCTCAGGATGTGGCTGTATTCCTGGGCCTGCTTCCAGACTTCTGTTTTTGCCAAAGATCGTCTGCCAGGCATGTGCCACTTTGGGATGACTCTATCCACAAATTTCCAGCCCAGTTTGAGTGGCTTGTAAAGCTTATCTCGCTCCATCCAGGTCTTCAACTAATCTCACACCATTGATGAAGAAGTACTGGATAAAAAGTTTTTATTTAGAGAAGTCACTCTTCCCTAATCACTCAGCCCCTGGGAAGATTTCATGACACCTCCATTTTAATGCTGATTGTGATGCTCTGGGGCAGCTAGATGGCACAGTGGATAGAATGTCAGGTCTGGAGTCAGGAAAGTTCACCTTCCTGAGTTCAAATCTGATCTTAGACATTTCCTAGCTGTGTGAACCTGAGGCAAGTCATCCTGTTTGCCTCAGTTTCCTCATCTGTAAAATGAGCTGGAGAAGGAAATAGCAAATCACTCCAGTATCTTTGCCAAAAAAAAAAAACAGTTAGGTTGTACAAAGAATCAGACACATGATGAACAACAACATGATGCTTTTTAGCTCCCTTTTATTCATTTTCTTCTCCATTAGAAGTTAAGTTCTTTGCAGGCAAGGATGGTTTTTCTTTCTGCTTGTATTTATATTCTGAGAGCTTAGCACACTGCCTGGCATGTAATAAATACATAACAGATCCTTCCTGATTGTGAAAAAATTACACAGAAGCACAATATGTTTCAACATGTGCATGGTACAGTCCCTACTTTCTTCCTGGCATTGAGATTCCTCTTTCAAGTCTTTCAATGTCATCTTCTAGGACTCTCCACTATGAACTTAGATCCTAACCTAGATCACACCCTCTACAAAGAGGTGTCCTACAGAGCACTGACCTGGACATTCTGCTCTTTTCATTTTATAAAGTACTTCTTTGGTGATCTCATCAACGACTATGGGTTTAATTACTACCTCTATACTGACAGTTCTCAAATCTCCCCATCCTACCTAACCTCTGCTCATCTTCAATCTCACATCTCCAACTAGCTTTTAGATATGTCTATCTGGATGTCCAATAGACAGCTTAACTTCACCATATCCAAAATTAGATTTCTTATCTTTCCCCTTAAGCCAGGGGTGGGGAACCTGTGGCCTTAAGGCCACATGCAGCCTTCTAGGTCCTCAAGTGTGGCCCTTGGACTGAATCCAAACTTCACAGAACAAATTTGCTGTGGATTATGTGACTATACTTGAGGACTTAGAGTACCACATGTGGTCTCAAGGCCACAAGTTCCCCACCCCTAAAGTTTTCCCCCCTTTCTAATTTCCCTACTGCTATAGAAGACAACACTACCCTCCCAGTAGCGAAAGTTCACAACCTAGCTCCGAAAAAAAGCACCTGGTAGGTGAAAATTTCTCCTGGAGAAGGGTGAGGGAAGATGAAACTAGACATGTCTGTTCTGCCTCCCTTGACAGCCACACAAAACTATAGCCCCTTGGACATATGGTCCCTCCTTCCACTTGGGCTGCCATATCCTTACATGTGTGTGCTCTATTTGTAGGAAAAGCATTTTTGATTACATACGTGTTGCAGGATATTTGAGGTTTGAGGGCTAAATTTTTTTTCTAAAAACTGGGACAATTTGCTTTTTGCCCTGTGCAGTTTTTGTTTAGGATTTCTTGAAATATAGCTCTGACCAAATAGACTTTAAAAGAAAATAACAATTTTTAAAAGTCTGATGGTTCTTTGGACCAGTCCATTGTATTTCAAATGGAGCTAAACTAGCCTTTAAACCTAAATCACTCTGGTTTTAATTGAATAATAATTCCCTCGCTCTAAGCTTCTATGGCCTATTGTTTAGATTTTGGTGGTTTAGAATTATTAATATTAATTAATTAACATTAATTAAATATTAATTGCTTTCTATTCAGGTCAGAAACTTTAAGGGTCTTCCCCTCCCAAACTGATATTTTGTGATGGCAAATTAGGCCATTTTTTGTCTCTGTCCTTACTTGGTCATCAAATGGATATTGCCTGAGATAGACCTTAATGTCTTAATGTCCAAGGTCATCCACTGCATCCTGGGCCATCACCAGTCATCTTGACCTTTGTCTCGCCAATGGACTCAGATGATTCTGAAGGAGAGAGTGAGGCAGATTATTTTGCTCAATTTTGTCTTACTCAAATCCAAATCACTCTCAAGTCCTGAAGGACGAGCAACAACAACGCTACGGACTGGCCAGCGTGTTGTATAGAGAGCTGACCTCAGAAGGCCGAAGGTCTGCATTCAAGTCCTACCCCTCGCACATCTTAGCTATACGATCCTAGGCAAGTTTACCTAACCTCTGGGTGCTCTAGATAATTCTCTGAGACTGTTGCTGTTCATTTTCAGTCACATCTGACTCATCATGACCACATTTGGGGTGTTCTTGGCAAAGATCCTGGAGTGATCTGACATTTCCTTCTCCAGCTTAGTTTACAGAGGAGGAAACTGACTCCATATTGGAACTCAGGAAGTTGACTCTTCCTGACTCCAGGCTTGGCATTCTATTTACTGTGCCACTTAGCTGCCCCTATAAGTAATAGAAAAGGTACTGACCTCCCTTGGTAGAGGGAGTTTATCATCTTGGAATTCTCTGTAACAATGAAATCAAATCCATTTTCTCTTCCTTATTTCCAAACATTCTGTACTCATCTTCATCTTTAAACCTTTGTTTATGCATTTCTCTCCCCTAAATACTCTTTCCTATCCTCTCCACTAATCCAAACAATATCTACTCTTCCCAGTCAATCTCAACTTCCATATTTTCCTGCAATTACTTCTACACCATTCATTTTAACATAACCATACATAGTTTTCTCTTCCTGTTCCTACATATATATTTTGTCTCCTTTAATGAGATCACATGCTCCTGATGGCAGGGAAACTACCATACTTTTCTAGTCTCTAAAGGCACACACATAGACATATATAAGAACCAAATAAATTTGTTGAATTTAAGCATGATTTGCTGTCATTCAGTCATGTCTGACTCTTTGGGAAACCCATTTGGGATTTTCTTGGTAGAGATATTAGAATGGTGACAAAGCTGATGCGAACAGGGTTAAGGGACTTACCCGGGATCACACAGCTGGCAATTACCTGAGCCCCATTTGAACTCACAAAAATGAGTCTTTCTGACTCTAGGCTCATCATTCTATGTATCACACCACTTAGCTGCCCATTAAGCACTATTTGGCAGAAAGAAACTTAAAGGATTCTGTGAGGGGTGAGACTTTTATTTTCATCTTGTAGAATTTCTAAGGGAAAAGTTGATGAAGAGCAATGTGGAAAACTGAAGCAAGTAGACTTTGAATTTTAATTTCCTGAATGGAGTTGTTGTGGTACCTGTTTTTAAAAATGAAACAAATTGTTGGCTCTTCAGCAATTTGCAGTGCAGCAAGTATTACAGCATATACTTACCATATTTCTTCCAAACTTATAGAAATTATCCCAAATCAAGAGTTTTATCTGAGCATGCTGCAAGATCCAAATCTTTTCCAGAGTTGATGTTAAAAAAAACTCAGGAATAAATAAATAT
The DNA here is from genome assembly GCA_023548195.1 of Bettongia penicillata ogilbyi. Lineage (NCBI taxonomy): Eukaryota > Metazoa > Chordata > Mammalia > Diprotodontia > Potoroidae > Bettongia > Bettongia penicillata. The sequence goes on along the minus strand of JAJHZJ010000020.1, from coordinate 3,655,132 downwards.
ATTTTAATAAGTTATCAAAATAAAGGAAAATGGACTACACTGACCAAATCTGGCCACTAAAAGGGAATTTTTATAATATTTTCTTATTGTGTAGTATCCAAGGGATTGCAATTTCTGTGAATATAAATATGATTTATTCATTTTAAAACAAAATGTACCATATTTATTGAAGATTGTTATTATTTTCGAGCTTAGAAAAAAACCTTTTGGAAATCAGACATTTCATTAGCCATTGTTGGCAAGTGTCATATGTGGCTTAACGTCAAAAATAAGAAGAAATTTGTCATTCATCCCAAAACCATTTGTAGTATTTTCATAGCTTGTTCATTAATCAGCAAGAATTTACCAATCACACCCTTTCTAATTGGTTTGTAGTAGGTGCTAAGGCAAAATTCAATTCAACATATATTTCCTGAGTTCCAACTTCATGAAAGCACTCTGAGAATGAGTGCTTTTCCTGAAAGCAGTTTCTGATCTACTGAGAGTAGAGATGGGTAAAATATATGTAACAAAGCCTGCACCCTCATGTAGAACAGGGCTATCATTGTGTGTTCTTAAAGGAGGCAAAAGAGACATCCCTAACCTCTTCTCCAAGGGAGATTTTATTTCCTGACAGAAGGGGAAGTAGGAATTTGGGGTCAGAAATTTGACCACTCTACTCTCCTGGAAAGGTAAGGGTTGGGGAGGAAGAGAGCCTACCAGAAAGCCTAGAAGTAAGGAGGAAGACTAGGGGACTTTTATGAAAATACAAGAGAGTGATAACACGATCCTGAATTAAGATAGTCATATGATTGGAAAAGAAAGGGGCAGATGATATACATGGAGATACTGCTGAGGTAAAATCAACAGCAACTGATTAGTTGTGGGGGATAAGGGAAAGAGAAGAGGCAAAGCCTTATTTTCACATCTTGAAACCTGTATGACTACCTGTAACAGAAACAAGGAAGTTTGGAGGAGAGGAATGGGTTAGGAGAAAACTTACTAAATTTGGTTTAGGACAATTAAGTTGGAAATGTAGACAAAACATCCAGATGATGATGTCCAGCAAGCAATTAGAAATGCAGAATTAGAGTTCAACAGGGAGATTAGGAACAATTAGACTGTCCCCATTTATCTGGGTTGTGTGCTGATAAAAACCCAAAGTCCAAGAAGACACTGTCCCAACACATAGCAGAAAATCTGCACAACCTTGTCCTTTATTTTTCTCTAAAGTCAAGTCAAAATGGGAGCTTGTAACTTCCTTATATTTATAGACTCATTCAATCCATGAGTTGGAAGGATCCTTTGATGGTTTTCTAAAAGGAAGAAAAGCCTTTTTTTATGCAAAAAAAAAAGAGTAAGCAACTTCTCCTAAATTACCAGTGAATATTTACTTACAAGTAAATATTTCTATATTATTATTATAACCTTGCTAATGTTTAGGAAAGGGTCTTTTCACCAGATTTTTTTCCTTGCCTAGTAAAATCCCTAACTTCTAGGTTTATTTGTAGAAAGAAACTATAAAACACTCAGTTCTGTACATGAAGAGAATTAGCCATCTTTTTAATTATGCATCAAACAAATCAAAAAAGCTAGCAGACTTCTAAAAGATTTGTCTTTGGGTCTATTTTTGGTGCTGAGTCATTTTTCAGTTATGTCCGACTCTTTGTGACCCCATTTAAGGTTTTCTTTGGCATTTCCTTCTCCAGCTCATTTTACAAATGAGGAAACTGAGCAAACAAGGTTAAATGACTTGCCCAGGGTCACACAGCTATTAAATGTCTGAGGCCAGATTTGAACTCGGGAAAATGAGTCTTCCTGATTCTTGGTCTGGCACTCTATCCACTTCACGACATAATTGCTCCCTTCAGGTATCTGAAGGCATTTCCCTGAAAGCATTGCATTAGTGTGTATATGTTCTAACTATGTGGTTAGAAAAGGGAAACTTGCCAAGGCCTAAGCCTCAGTATTCCTGAAATACAAATCATCATGAAACCAAGTCAAGAATCTAGGTACCGCAGCCAAACTGATTTAGTTTGGTAAAAAGTAGTATCAGTGGGGGCTCATATGCAGTGGATTTAAATACATGATTCCCAACCATTCTAGGAATCGGGAGTTGGTTTAAAAAGGAGACACATCAAGAAGAGGTTCTGTGACTATAAACACTTAAAGTAGGGAAGATGCATTACACTATTCACAGAAAGAGAAATGTCTCATATGTTGTGGATCTGAAGCAATTCCATAACATGATAATGTGGTCCCTTCAAAACATGCAACCATGAAAGAGAGTTTTCAAGACCAGAATCCTACACTGCATAAACCTTTTCAAAGAACATGGAATATTGATGCATACTCACAATTTACATTAGAATTACAGAAAATTGGGGACAGTGTCAAGATGGTGGAGTAGAAAGACACACATACACTAGTTCTTCCCCCACAGCCCATAAAATGCCTGTAAAGAAAGACTTAACAAATTCTAGAGCAGCAAAAATCACAGAACAATGGAGAGGAGATTTCCAGCCCAGGGAGACCTGAAAGGCTGACAGGAAAGTCTGTTGTACTAGAGGTAGAGCAGAGCCCAGCCCAGCCTTGACCAAGCAGCAAGCTGGGAGGAGGATTGAACAGGCCTCAGGGCAGAACCCCCAGTGGCATTAGCGAGGGCTTGCAGATTCCTCAACGCACAGGGGCCAAAGGTCAGTGAGAGGGTTTTTTTTCAGCTGGCCCAGAAGAGAGCAGGGTCTTCTCATACCTCCAGCCTCAGGTGGCAGCAGCTCCCACAGTAGCCCACATTTGTTGTTGAATTGTAAAGCCCCTGGGGGATCTGAGCAGCTGATCCTTACTTCAGGGGCCCTGCCCCCACCTAATACTCCTGGGGGAAGGGAGCAGCTTATCTGAATCTCAGCCCCAAGTGCTGGCTTGGTGAAATTGGAGGCCAGGGGTTCTGGAGAGGAAACGACTACTCACAGATTCTGGGAACAAAATTTTCTTGTTGCTCCCAGACCAGTGTACACACATGACTGTGCCACCTTGGAGGAACTGAGATCTTACAGTTCCCCAGAATATATCCTATCCTTGACAAGGGATCCAAAAGTCAAGTAATTTGTTGGGAAAATGCCCGAAAGGGAAAAAAAAATAAGACTATAGAAGATTATTTTCTTGGTGATCCTTTGGGATGAGGAAGAACAATGCTTACTATCATGGAAAGACAGAAAAGTCAAGGCTTCTGTATCCCAAACACCCAAAATAAATATTCAATTGTCTCAGGCCATGGAAGAGCTCAAAAAGGACTTTGAAAACCAAGTAAGGGAGGTGTATGAAAATTTGGGAAGAGAAATGAGAGAGATGCAAGAAAATCATGAAAAGTGAGTCAACAACTTGCTAAAGGAGACCAAAAAAAAAAATGCTGAAGAAAATAGCACCTTGAAAAATAGGCTAACTCAATTGGCAAAAAGGCCCAAAAAGCCAACGAGGAGAAGAATGCTTTCAAAAGCAGAATTAGCCAAATGGAAAAGGAGTTTCAAAAGCTCACTGAAGAAAATAGTTCTTTAAAAATTAGAATGGAACAGATGGAAGCTAATGACTTTATGAGAAACCAAGAAATCACAAATAAAAAAACACAAAAGAATGAAAAAATTGAAAATAATGTGAAATATCTTATTGGAAAAGCAACTGACCTGGAAAATAGATCCAGGAAAGACAATTTAAAAATTATGGGACTACCTGAAAGCTATGATCAAAAAAAGAGCCTAGAAATTATCTTTCATGAAATTGTCAAGGAAAACTGCCCTGATATTCTAGAACCAGAGGGTAAAATAAATATTCAAGGAATCCAACCATCACCTCTTGAAAGAGATCCAAGAATAGAAACTCCTAATTGTGGCCAAATTCCAGAGTTCCCAGGTCAAGGAGAAAATATAGCAAGCAGATAGAAAGAGACAATTCAAGTATTGTGGGAATACAATCAGGATAACACAGGATCTAGCAGCTTCTACATTAAGGAATTGAAAGGCTTGGAATATGATATACCAAAAGTCAAAGGAACTAGGACTAAAACCAAGAATCATCCACCCAGCAAAACTGAGTATAATACTTCAGGGGGAAAAATGGTCTTTCAATGAAATAGAGGCTTTTCAAGCATTCTTGATGAAAAGATCAGAGCAGAAAAGAAAATCTGACTTTCAAACACATGAAGCAAGAGAAACATGAAAAGGTAAACAGAAAAGAGAAACCATAAAGGACTTACTAAAGTTGAACTGTTTACATTCCTACAAGGAAAGACAATATTTGTAATTCTTGAAACTTTTTTTCAGTGTCTGAGTAGTTGTTGGGATTATACACACACACATACACACATACACGCAAATACAGAGAGAGAGAGAGAGAGAGAGAGAGAGAGAGAGAGAGAGAGAGAGAGAGAGAGCACAGAGTGAGTTGAATAGGAAGGAATCATATCTAAAAAAATAAAATTAAGAGATGAGAGAGGAATATATTGGGAGGAGAAAGGGAGAAATGGAATGGGGCAAATTATCTCTCATAAAAGAGGCAAGAAAAAGACTTTTCAATGGAGGGAAAAAGCGGGGAGGTAAGAGGGAAAATGTGAAGCTTGTTCTCATCACATTTGGCTCAAGAAAGGAATAAAATGCACACTCAATTTGGTATGAAAACCTATCTTACAATACAGGAAAGTGGGGGGAAAGGGGATAAGTAGGGTAGGGGGGATGATGGAAGGAAGGGCAATGGGAGGAGGGAGCAATTTGAAATCAACACTCTTGGGGAGGGACAGGATTAAAAGAGAGAATAGAAGCAATGGGGGGCAGGATAGGATGGAAATATAGTGAGTCTAACACAACATGACTATTATCGAAGTCATTTGCGAAACTACACATATATAGCCTATAATGAATTGTTTGCCCTCCCAGTGGGGATGGGTGGGGAGGGAAGAAGAGAGAGAAGTTGGAACTCAAAGTTTTAGGAACAAATGTTGAGAATTGTTTTTGCATAGAACTGGGAAATAAGAAATACAGGTAATGGGGTATAGAATTTTATCTTGCCCTACAGGACAAAAATGGTGATAAGGAAAGGGAGGGATGTTAGAAGAGAGGGCAGATTGGTGGAAGGAGTAATTAGAATGCTCAGTGTTTTGGAGTGTGGGGAGGGGAGAGATGGAGAGAAAATTTGGAACTCAAAATTTTATGGAAATGATTGTTGAAAACTTAAAATAAACAAATAAATTTTTAAAAAAAAACTACAGAAAATCATTTTTAAAAAATTACAGCTCTCTCAATTAGAAAGAAGTTTTGGGATCAAAACTAAAGTTAACAACTACATTTTTCTATTACCTAATCTTTTTCATCAGAATCTCTCTTTCAAGAGGACCTCTGAATGTGTTTGCTCTAAAGATGGTTATTCTCTTAGCAGATGATCTGAGCAGCCATATTAAGTGAGGATATGTATGAAAGGGTGAAGAAAAGAATGACAGTAAATGTTATGAAAGTATTACAAGTGCAAATTTCATGAATTGATGGAAACTGAAATGGATTCAAGTTTTTTAGTCTTTCCTAAGGCTGTCTTGGATTTTTAAAGGGTTGGAGAGAAATGAATCCTGAAAAATGACTACTCAATTCTGTGGAAATGTCCACAAAATTTTTGGCCTCAGGAAAAACAAAAATGCCATACTTGAGGACAGAAAAGAATAAAACCAAAACACTTCTTATACCTCTAGAGAAAACTAGATATTGTGACAGAAGTATCAGGGTGGGAATGCATCTTGCTTCAGCATGGAACTCTAAGAGATGGGATAGGTCCCTGCCCATGCACCAAATGGTTATTTTTTTAAGCCTTGGTGCCTCAGAGTGAATGTAAATAGTAATTGTTTCTCTTTTGGCGAGAAACAACACCGAGGGTCTCCCCCTCTGTTTGATTTTTTTTTTTTTACTAAAGAGGTCATCCCTTGGCTCACTTAAATGGCCCTAATCACCCAATGGGTATTACCTCAGTCAAAGTGAGAACTCAGAAAGACCTCAGTTTAAAAAGGTCAAAGTCTCCCATTGCATTCTGGGCCATCTCCAGTCATCCTGGTGAATATCTAGCCACTGAACCCAGATGACTCTGGAGGAGAAAGTGAGGCTGATGACTTTACACAGCCCTCCCTCAGTGAAATCCACTTGCAAATCATAGCATTACATTCCTGATGTCAAGGTCCTCTTCAAGAAGAAAGGACAAACCACAAACCACAGGTATACAAAGGGACCAAAGGCAAGCACCAAGAGATAATGAAGGAGACAAAGTTAAAATGCAAATCCACAGATTTAAAGCATCACAAGCCCTTAGCTTTGGTCAATAACCACCACAGCTGTTCAGACTTGTAATTGGCAGGTTGGGAGGGAGTGATGGTAGGGCAGAAATGACAATTGAGAGGTTACTTTGTTTGGGAGGGAAGAGGGCATGGCAACAATACAAGTGCATTCACCCAGGGAGAAGAGGTAATCCACCCTATGGGGTACTTAGATCCTGCAGAAAGTGAGGGGATATGGGGTTATCTGGCCATGTTGCCTGGCCTGCGTGCAAAGCATGAAGTGTTTGCAAAGGCAGTAGCATACCACAATTATCCATCTCTGTCCTTCTCTACTTCCTTTTTCTCTGTCCTTTGATTACTTTGTGCTTCTTGGTGTATTAATTACTGAGGAGACAAGGTACTATCTCTGTTCCATAACTGCTTTGGCAATGAAGAGATCATCGGTAATTTGGAAAGAGAAATTTCAGTTAAGGTGAAACCAGAGGCCAACCTGCAAGAAATTAAAGAAAGAGAGATAGAGACACAGAGCCAGACACAGACAGAGAGAGACAGAGAGAGAGAGAAACACACACACAGAGAGACAGAGAGAGAAGTAGAGACTCCACTGTAAACAGCATTCTCAAGGAGTATAAACAGGAAAGAAAGGACAGCTCTAGTGAGGACAGCTAGTGAGGATGGATGGATGGATGGGTGGATGGATGGATGGATTAAATGAAGATGTTTTGAGGAAAAAGAAGATATGAGCAAGTTGTAGGCGGCAGAGAAGCAGTCAATACACAGAGAGAGACTGAAGAGAAGTAAAAAGCTGGGCATACTAGAGGAGGTTTGAGGAAATGATAGAGAACATATTAATAATGCAAATTAGGCTTAAAAGCTTTTTGGAGACCAGATTGTTTGACATTTATCAGCATGGCCTCTTTCTGTAAACCTTAAAGTTTTTTTTGTTTTGTTTTTTTTTTTATCCAGGCTATTTGCTGTTGTTTTTCTGATCTGTCACATCATGAGTAATAAAGGAAGCCCTTCTACATGCCTACATTGTCTTAAGGAGCTAGGTTCAGTCATTGTTCGATAGTTTTTTAGTCATGCCTGATTCTTTGTTACCCCATTTAGGGGTTTCTCAGCAGAAATACTGGAGTGGTTTGTCATTTCCTTCTCCAGCTTATTTTACAAATGAGGAAACAAAGGCAGACAGGGGTTAAGTGACTTGCATAGTAAGTGTCTGAGGCCAGATTTGAACTCAGAAAGACAGGTCTTCCTGAGTCCTCTCCTGGCAGTGGATAAACTGCACCACCTAGCTGCCCCAAAGAATTATGCTGGGCACCAAGTCATTAAATGAATTGTCCAGTGTCACACAGCCAGCATGTGTCAGAGGAGGGACTTAAACCTGGTTTGTCCAGAGTCCCAAGCTGGCCCTCTGTTATCCCACATTTCTATTATCATGAAAAGAAAACAAAGATCTCATGTGCCAACTGGTACATAAAACTGTCTGACGCTGTCTGACCATTCCCAATTCACTTTAAAAATCATCACTGATGTGCACAGCAGGGTGTGGGGAATGAGGATGAGGAAGAGAGGGATTATATCAAAGGGAATCCATAGGATACAACTGCATGACCTTTCTGTGAAATTAATTTAATATTTGTAGTTGGTTCTCCCTTCTGTACTAACCTAAGAAAGGCTACCTTTTGGAGTAGATACAAAGGTCAGGATTGAACCTTTCTTCTAAGTACTTAGCCCAGTGACTGACATTAATAAATATCCATTAAATTTAAGGGCAGAGAATGTTCAGTGTTCATTTTCCTTGTTTATATGAAGGGAGGTTGCCTCCTTAGGTCACAGTGCATTTATTTGGTCTCTTGTTAGATGGCAAAAATGGTCTTTATTAAAGAGGCCCAGGGTGGGGAGAGTTGAAAAAGACTTCTCTGTCTTCTTTGAAGCAGTAGAACACTGTGGCCATGGAATTATCAGAGATGGGTTGATGTATTAATTGAGTGTGCTGAAAAGCTTCCTCCCTCCCTTCTTTTGAAACAATTAAGAAGTGACTTGCCAGGGTCACAGAGATAGTAAGTATCTGAGGGCAGATTTGAACTCAGGTCTTCCTGACTCTAAGACTAGTTCTCTATCCACTGTGTCACCTTGCTGCCTTTCCTTTTCTTTCCTTTTTTTAAATAGGATCATAAATTTAAGACTAGAAAGTATCTTAGAAGCTGAATCCAGCTCCTCTCATTTTATCAATGAGGAAACTGGGACAGACAGCAGCTAAGTGAGCTGCCTAGGTCATGTGGCCGTTGCGCACTTCAGAAGTCCATAATCCTGACTGAGGTTGGGGAAAGAGAGGAGAGGAATGGGTCCATAATCTGAAGAAGAAGGTGAGTATCAAATCTCCTTTCAAAACATTCTCACTGACCTGCTGTCAGGCATTCTCTCTATTTCCTAGCCTCCCTGATGGGCTCTTGTGCTACTGTTCCAAGGGAAATGATCACGAGACATCCTCTCATGTGCTTGCAGACTCTGTTAGTTACATCTTGTACCTTGACTCCCAAATGGACACATCTCCAGATGAGCATTTTGGCCTAGAAAATATGGCAAGTGTTTCCATTCTTCCACAACCCAGTGAAATGCATTATATGTTATTGCTATTCATGGATTCACCAGTGCCGACCTTTGTATTTAGTTAAGCAAAATAACACTGCTTTCAGTGACTGATTTCATTATTTTTCCTTTGGTTGAGGAAGAAAGAATGATACTTCTTAAATCATATGTAATGAGGATTATACCTCATGGCTCAGTACATTGAGCTGCCCTGCCTGCTTCAAACCAACTATATGCCTTGCACATAGTAAGAATTTTAATAAATGTTTTGAACTGAGTATGGCTTGGAAGTTGGTTGTGGTAGGTGTCAGAAGATGATCCAATGGTGAGTGATGGGTCAGTGTAGACACAAACTCAGCTTTGAAGAATTTGGATGTTTTGAGTTGATGAATCAACTCCTACATTGGTACCTTACCACCATGGTAGCAATGAGGGAGGGACTGTATCAATTTAAAAAGGACATGTCACTTCCAGTCCAATCTCTTCCTTTCTGCCTTTGGAACATGTGTCAAATAATTCTCTCTCTTTGGGTTAACTGTTGGAGGCATTAGATTTCCCCCATTCTTAGTAGAAATGGAAAACTGTGTACACATGTCAAATAAAGCACATGTGTTGGTTTCAACTGGATTGAAACTAGATCTCAGGTCACTTTTTAATCATAATAATTTTGTTGTTGTTCAGTGTGGTTTAGACTAGATTTAAACTAGATCTCAGATTCCCAGACACTTTTTAATAATAATAATTTTGTTGTTGTCCAGTCGTTCAGTAATATCTAATTCTTCATAACCACAGGGACCATTGTATGCCAGACCCTTCCAACCTCCACTATCTCTCTAAGTTTGTCCAAGTTCATGTTTGTTGTTTTCATGATACTATCCATCTCATTCTCTGTATGTCCTTTTCCTCATGCCCTCTATTTTTCCCAGCATCAGGATATTTTCTAATGAGTCCTATCTCATTATGTGGCCAAAGCTTCAAATTTTAGTATTTTACCTTCCAGTGAATAGCCTGAATTAATTTAATTAAAATGTGACTATTTCCATTTCTTCCCCTTCTGTTTGCCAGGAAGTGATGGGAGCAGTTGCCAAGATCTTGGATTTTTGTTGGGGTTTTTTTATGCTAAGCGTCAAGCCAGCTTTTCTACTCTCCTCTTTCATCCTCATCAAGAGACTTCATAATTACTCTTCACCTTTTGCCTTCAGAGTAGTATTTTCTGTGTATCAGAGGTTGTTGATATTTCTCCTGGCGACTTTAATTTCAGTTTTTGATTCATCCAGGCTGGAAGGGGCAGCTACGTGGTGCAGTGGATAGAGCTAGATTTGCGCTCAGGAAGACCAGAGCACAAATCTAACCTCAGAAACTTAACACTCACTAGCTGTGTGACCTTGGGCAAGTCACTTAACCCCAATTGCCTCATCCTGGGTCATCTCCAGTCATCCTGATGAATATCTGGTCACTGGATTCAGATGGCTCTGGAGAAGTGAGACTTATGACCTGCACAGCCCTCCCTCACTCAAAACAAAGTCAAGTGCAAGTTATGTCATTATTTCTCTGATGACATGGTCTTATTCAGCAACAAAGGATGAACACACATCCAGCCTGGTATGCTCTGCTTAGAAGCTAAATAAGGTGACAATATATAGCCTTGTCATATTCCTTTTCCAATCTTAAAGCAATCAGTTGATCCATGTTCAGTTCTAACTGTTGCTTGTTGGCCTCCATACAGGTTCCTCAGGAGACAAGTAAGATAATCTGGTACACTTACATGTACATAACACTTACTGTATGCCAGGCACTGTGCTAAGCATTTTATAATTATTATCTCATGTAAACCTCACAACAACCCTGGGAAATAGTTACCATTATTGTTCCCATTTTACAGATGAAGAAACTGAAGCAAATAGCAATTAAATGACTTGGCCAAAGTCATACAGCTAGTGAGTAACTGAGGCCAGATTTGAACTCAGATTTTCCTGACTCCAGGCCCAGAGCTCTATCCATCACCTAGCAGTCCTTTTTTCCATTTGTTGTTTTCCTCTCTGAGCATGAGTGACCTAACAGCAATTCTGTGATGGACACATCCAAACTTAAGAGGTAATGTGGTAAATTTAAGAGGTCTGAGATCTTAGAGTCCCTTAGTCAGATGACTGGCATTAAGGAGAATTTCTGCAGTAGAAAGAATGTTCACTAATGATGGGGAGCACCTCCAATGGGAGAAGACTGGCTTACTGGAAGACACAGATCTGGAGTCGATTTTTAAGGCAGAACATAGATGATATGTGAAATGCTGATTTAGAAGTTCTGCAAAGTATTTTACTTATTGATGGTTTTAAACTTCAGTCTCCCATAAAAGCATGACAATAATTACATGACCTTATGCTGAGCTTAGCATTTCTTGTGTATAGAATAAATGGTCTTTTTGTTCCATAGTTCTTTTATGTGATGAAGATATGTAGCTGCTTCATCCTTTATTTATATATTACCTTGAGTACTTCACTTTAATCTTTTCTGGTGACTCTGGACATGAGTCAAACTGAATTTTTAAGTAGTTTTTCCTTGGGTTTTGGACTAGGATATGAAGCGTGAAAGGAGAAAAGGATCCTGACCCCTCTTTTAGAGACTAGGACTCCTCCGGAACTGAATTCCGTCTGATCACTGTGTGCATAGGTCCAGAAAAGAAAAGCCCCTTTGTAGAGCAAAAGAGGGCAGGATGCCCCAGCCCCTTTGACCTAGCAGTGGCTATAATTGTTAGATATAAAATCATAGAATCTGAAGACAATAGGGAGGAAGGAAAGAAGGAAGGAAGGAAGGAAGGAAGGAAGGAAGGAAGGAAGGAAGGAAGGAAGGAAGGAAGGAAGGAAGGAAGGAAAAGAAGGAAGGAAGGAAGGAAGGAAGGAAGGAAGGAAGGAAGGAAGGAAGGAAGGAAGGAAGGAAGGAAGGAAGAAAAGAAAGAATGAAGAAAAAAAGGAAGGAAAGGAGGGAAGAAGGGAGGGAAGGAGGGCTGAAACTCCCAAGATGCTCTTGCAGTAATATGGAAATATTCCTAGACCCACAATGACGGTTTTGTTTGAAAGGTATTGTTTTTTCACAACCTCAGAATCACATCTGGCCAGCTGAGCAGAGCTCCTGGTGGATTGGAAGAAAATATTTCCAAAATTGTTTCCTGACTTGAATCCAATTTTGTCAAAGGCACTTCCATTAAATTTTCTCAAGGGTGGTATTTAACACTTACAGGGCTGACAGACTAGTCAGGAAAAGGATTTGGAAATGGAAGTACTATCTGAAAGACCAGAGACAGAGAAGGTAGTTGTGTTTTGTGGGAACAGGAATGAGCCCTCCTCATCTGGGACCTTTGGAGGAGCCTACTGATATAATATTCACTGGGGCAATCAGCACACATTCTCTCCCCTGGACATGCTCCTTGAATGCTGAAGAAATGGCTTTACCCTTAGGAAACAGCTTCAGTGTATATCTAGAAGACTCCTTTACATTCGCAGACTGTAACTTTTCATGGTGTGCAAATATAATGGAATAGTGCAAATATAACTTGGATGAAGCATGATAGAGAGGCAGTGGACTCAAGATGCAGAATGAGACATACATTTTGATACACAAGGAATTTGAGAATTCGTTTTGCTTGATTATGCTTCTTCATTGCAAGGGCCTGGTTTTTCTTCCTTTCTTTTATAGTATTTCCTCTAAAACCACCATCCCCCTCACCTTCCCTCAGAAAGACTAATGAAATTCTACCAGTTCAAATCCATTGATTTGGCTTTAATCGCCTTCTTTGCTCCCCACACAAAAGCTCAGCCTTACATCTTTTGACCCCATTATTTTATATTGACTGTGCCCTATTCCTAAAATTCACTCCCTCACCATTTCTCTTAGAATCTTTAGTTTCCTTCTTGTGTGCCACCTTTCACAGAAAGCCTTTCCCTCTAGTTCTCCTTAGTTCCCCCAATTCTCTTCCCTAGATATCAGTGTCTCTCTTCCTCCTCTGTTTATGTTGCATTTACTTTCTTGGGGAACAGCTAGGTGGGGTAATAGGTAGACTAAGGGTGTGGAGTCAGGAAGATTCATCTTCCTGAGTTCAAATCTGGCCTCAGGTATTTCTTAGTGACCCCTGGGCAAGTCACTTAACCCAGCCAGTTTGTCTCAGTTTCCTCATCTGTAACATGAGTTGGAGAAGAAAATGACAAACCACTCTAGTATTTTTACCAAGAAAACCCCAGATGAGGTCATAAAGAGTCAGGCACAACTGAACAACAACTTTTTTTGAACCACCCTATGATAGTAGAGGAACTTCCAGGGAGGAAATTATTTCCATAGAGACACATCAGCACATCTGCCTTGCAATTTAGAGTCTGAGATGACTGATAGAGAGTACATAAGTTTACTTGGGTCACACAGACAGGATGTGCGAAAACAGAACTTCAACCCAGACCATCCTAACTAGAAAAGGGAGTGCTTGCTATCCACCATACTAGCTTTCTTCTCTGCATCTCTGTTGTGTAATAGGAGTGAGCCTGTGGAGGATGCCCTCTGGATTCACGCAAACAGACACAGACTCTAGTCTCCTGCTAAAGGTCATGTGCAGAGATTCCAGTTTGGTCCCTTGGTCTTCATGATGGGCATACCGTGCAAAGGTTCCCTTCACCTTCCCTTCCCTGCCCTCCTTTCCCTTCCTTTCCCTTTCCTTCCTCTTGAGCCTACTGCATTCTGAAGCTCAGAGACCACGAAGCCCCTGCCCCCTACCTAAAGGCTCTCTTCTCGACCCTCCAGACTTCACAGTGATTATCAATAGTAACTGCTGCTGTTTCCTCCCAGCCTAATGTCTTTCTCTTTACTGCCTCACTAAAGGGGCCATGCCCTCACTACTTCTTAAAGAGACCTATTCAATGAATGGGCGTTACCTCACCCTAAGTGAGTGCTTGCATAGACTTGGCCTGAAGGGCCAAGGTCTCCTGGCGCATGCTGAGTCATCTCCAGTTATCCTGAGGAATATCAGGTCACAGGACTCAGATGGCTCTGGAGGAGAAATGAGGCTGGTGACCTGCACAGTCCTCCCTCACTCAAAAAAAGTCAAGTGCGAGTCATGTCATTATTTCTCTGACGTCATGGTCTTAAAAAAGGACCAACACAGCAACAACAACAACGCAAAGCATGATTCACCGGGGCTCTCTCCACTCCAGTAGGCTTCCAGAGGTGTGACTCCATTCTTGCTTTCTCTTCCTCTCTTTGGAGCATCACTTGGAACTCATAAAGCATCCCCTTCAAGGTTCCCATGAATGGAGAGTGGAGCATGTCTCCCCTCCCCCATCCCTGCCAGCAATGACAGTTACCCATATGACAATGAGAATATTAGTTTGCTGGATGAGCCTGACACTCACCAAGTTCCAAGACGAATCTTTTGTTTTATGTTTCTTTGCCTAAGCTTAAATGACCAAACATCAATCCTGATACAGATGTTTCTAACTTTCATGGTACCTGTATTGTTAATGTATTTTAGCTTAGTTTGAAGATCTTTCCTACCCAACACTAGGCCCATGTGACCTGCTTAAATCACATGAAAGCATACGTCACATATTATGGGAGGAGTCTGCTGAATGGGTGGAACAGAAAGGGTGGAGCAGAACTGGGAGGAAATTGGTGAGAGCAGCTAGTGCAAAGGAGAGAGGACACAGGGAGGTACAGCTAGTCTTGTGAGTGTTTGTGGGAAGAGGAGGGGGTGGGTTAGGAATCACTTTGTCCCCTGCACTCTTAATGTGTATTGACTTCTTGGTTACTATGATGAATTTGGCTTTCTGGTGTTGGGATTCGGTTTTATGGTATCTGAATAAATGTTTTTCTTCTGCCTTCTATATGGAGTGTCTGTTATACTTTGTGATTCGGAACTATGCTGGCATATTCATAGTCACCACTGGTGCTGTGAATATTGCTTTAACAATACAATACTAAGAGATCAGAGGTGCCTAGATCTGGTTATTGGCCTGCTAAAAAGAGGTGGCTTCCATAACAACATCTTAGAGGAGAAGACAGCCACAGTCAGGAGGTCAGGCATCTATTACATGAGCTGCATAGGTGAGGGTGGAAGATAAAGAGAATTCTCTATTCAGATTCCCCACAAGTCTTATAGAAATGTTTACTAGATCCCACGAGAACATAATAGGAGAGACACATTGTTGTTTCATGTTGGAAGTATTTGCCAATGCCGGACTTTTAGTCTTTTGTGTTTTAAACATTCTTTTGTGATAGGGGAAATAAATAGTTGCACTATTCCTGATAACTATTACTTTGAACATTAAGTAACTTTCTAAAAGGTCTATGGATCTATTGATCCCTTTGGGGGCATTAACATGAGCCAAACTCAAACTTTATTTAAGAGCTTTTCCCTAGAATTCCAGGGGAACGGAGGGAGACACATAATGAGGATGGAATTTGAGAAAAGCTGGATTAACTCCACTCTTTTAGGGCTCAGGCTCCCTCAGGACTGAACTCAGTATGCAAATTCATCAGATCCCTAGATTCATCACAAAGGTGGTTAGGTGGTACAGTGAATAGGTGTGGAGTTAGGAAGATCTGAGTTCAAATTTGATCTCAGACACTTACTAGCTGTGTGACTCCAGGCAGGTCACTTAACCCTGTTTGCCCCAATTTCTCCATCTATAAAATGAGCAGGAGAAGGAAATAGCAAAACACTCTAGTGTCTGCCAAGAAAATCCCAAATGGGATTACAAAGAGTTGGTCACAATTAAAATGACTGAACAGCCACAAAGATTCATCACAACCAAACCAGGCTGACGAGTTACTCTTACCTTACCCTCACGTTCTATATAGTGACCTGGAGGCATCACAGCATCATGGGATTATAAAGTTGAAAGAGACCCTTTATCTAACGCCCTGATTTTACAGATGAAGAAACTCAGCTTCCAACTCGCTGAAAATTTCACAGATAGCATTTGGCAGAATATGAGTAAACTTCAACTCTCAGGTCAGTGCTTTTTGTCTTATATTTATAATAAGGAAAAGGAGGAGCAGAGGAGGATGATAGGTAACATTTATGCAGCACTTTAAGGTTTATAAACATTATCTGTTCTTGTTTAGTCATTTTTTCAGTCATGGCTGACTCTCTGTGACCCCATTTGGTGTTTTCTTGGCAAAGATACTGGAGTAGTTTGCCATTTCCTTCTCCAGCTTGTTATACAAATGAGAAACTGAAGCAAATCAGGTTAAGTGACTTACCCAGGGTCACACCGTTAACAAGTGTCTGAGACTGGACTTGAACTGTAGTCTTCCTGACTCCAAAGCCAGTACTCTATCCACTGCACACCTAACTGCCCCAAATATTATCTATGTCACAGCATATCTGTGAGGTAGATATTATTAACCCTATTTTACAGGTGAAGAAATTTATACCAACAGTAGTTAAGTGATTTGCCCCAGGGTCACACAGCTAGTAAGTGTGTGAGGAGAGATTTGAACTCAGACCCTCCTGAATCCAGGTCCAAAAATCTAAACACTGCATCATCTAGTTACAAGAGTCTTGGAGAAAGTAAAGGTGAAAGTCAAGATAAATATATGAAAGCACATTAGATATAAAAATGTGTATCTTTATTAGATTTGTGATTTCATCTGTGTAAAGATTTTCTGGTGAGGAACTCTTTTGTAAATGCAGATGAAGGCTGCTCTATAGCTTATAGTCTTAGAAAGTCAGAGGTACTGAAAGATTAAGTGACTTGCTCAGGGTTGAAGAGCTAGGAAGTATCTGAGGCAGGACCTGAATTCAGACAGCAAGGCCCACTCTCCATCCACTAGGGCAGGGGTGGCCTCAGGGCCACACTAGGCTAGCATCTTCACTAGTTGTGAAGATAAGTAATGGCTGGGTTTTTTCTCCCTCAAACTGAATTATAGTCACCAGTGACACAGTTTTTTATTATAACTACCTAGAGGTCAGAGTTTCATAAGCATCAAAGCTCTGTAAGTCAAGCTGGAAGATCACCAACATCCACAAATTACATAATAAATTTACACACACACACAAGTATGTAAGAACACAGAGCATATAATTCTGATATGAGGTCAGATTCCATTTAGGGCAGTTCTTCACAGGTGAAAGTATGTTGTGTGCTTCCATATGTTCTAATAATAACTGCTCACAATTACATACAATCTCCTGAGTCCAAATGAAAGCTACCAGCAATAGTACAAAGAGTAGTAAAGTCAGCCAAAATGATGTTCATGATCATTACAATCCCCCATCAGAGGTTAGTTGCTACCCACCTCTCTAGAGGTAGCTAAGTGACACAGAGTACTGAGCCTAGAGTCAAAAAAGACAGTAGACTCAAACTCACCTCTGATACTTACTAGCTGCATGACCCTGGGTAAATAATTTAACCTCTGTCTGTTTCAATTTCCTCAACCATAAAATGGCGATAGTAATAGTGATGACTTTCCCATCAATTTCTGATACTCAGTAATCCTTTTGCTTGTCCTTTCATTGTTAAATGGCATCATTTAACTCCTTTCATTATTTGCACCTGGTCAACCCCAGGCTACTTGCCACTCCTTAGTCCCATCAAGATCTTTTCACTGACCCTTCTTCCCTTTTTCTGTATAAAAGTACCAATCTTACCTTCATTGAACCTCACAGATTCCCTAAGAATCTCTCCTGCTTCTACTGGTGATACAATACCACAGAGTTACTAGAAATCTTGCCCACTTAACTGTGCTATAATAAAACCTCATTACTCTGACTAAAAGAAGGCTTGAGTGGTTGAATTCTTTCAAGGCAGACCCACCCTGTACCTTTGTATTTCAGGGTTCCCAGCATCCTAGCATCTATTCCCCAGGGTTATTCTGAGGATCAAATGAGACAGTATTCTAAAGAACTCAATGCACATAGTAGGCACTTAATAAATACTTGTTCTCTGTGTCTTCCTTTAGGTAGAGTCCATTATGTGGAAGAAAGATTGGGATTATTTTTGTAGACTCCATAGGACAAAACTATGAACAATACACAATTGTTTTTAGTTGTGTTCTACTCCTCATGATCCCATTTGGGGTTTTCTTGGCAAATATACTAGAGTTGTTTGCCATTTCCTTCTCCATCTCATTTTATAGATGATAAACTGAGGCAAATGGGGTTGTTACTTTCCCAGAGACACACAGCTAATGAGAGAAATTAATATCATACTATTTCATTAAAAACTAATTATTAATTTTTAATCCACTCTTTTCCTTCTGTTTCCATTAAGACCCAATTTTGGAAAAGGTCAGTCAGTCTCTGAAGGGTATGACTGATTGATGTAGTCTCCAAGGCACATGCTCCTTAAGTAGATTGGGCAGGACCCCACCCAACTGGGAAACCTAATTTCTGTTTAAAGTATAAATAGAATCCAACCTAAGGAGATTCTGTCTGAGAGAGGAAGCCCCAGTCCTTGATCTCCTCCATCAACCCAGTTCAGGAAGGAGAAAACTAGCCAGGGAAGTCCAGATAGAAATGGCCTTCCATGACCAGATACTTGGAGGATCCTGAGCTGCATGATTAAGCCACATTCTCATCAGGAGAAGTTGAAGACTTTTAGCCTACCTCCTCATTAAATGTTCATCAATCACAGCTGAATTTCACTTGTCAGGGAAGTTCCCTTTTAGAAGGGATTTAAGGCATTTCAGTCTCCTTTGGTGTCTGATTACCAGAAGAAACCAGTGACCATCAATTTATTCATACAGGCTAGCCTAATTAATAAATCGATTATTAATTACTCCAAAATTCTGTGTTTCAGGGGGTTTTATGCACCACACCATTAAGTGAGTAAAGTTGCATTTAAACTCAGGCCTTCTAGACTCCAGGCCTGGCACTCTACCCATTGTGCCACCGAGCTCCCCTTAAAAGCTTGTTGTTGTCGAGCCTTGTCTGACTCTTCATGATCCCATTTAGGGTTTTCTTGAGAAAATACTGGAGTGGTTTGCAATTTCCTTCTCTAGATCAAACTGAGACAAACGAGATTAAGAGACTTCAGAGTGACTCAGATAGAAAGTATGTGAGGCCAGACTTGAACCCAAGAAGATGAGTCTTCATGACTGCAGGCCTGATGCGCTATCCCCTACACCACCTAACTACTCCACAAGCAGCAGAAAGAGACCACAAGGAGTAGATTTCAGGATGATATGAGGAAAACCTCCAAGCAATTAGAGGTTGGCAAAGGTGAGGGAGGAGTACTTTGGGAGGTTAAATCTCAGAATTACAGAATGTGATTCAGAAAGAAAGGGCTTTGGTACCATAGAGTCAAGTGCATATTTTTTAAAAAAAGAAAACGAATCCTATCTAATTAATGTACCTGACCAATAGACACCTTACTGACTGCTTACTGACCTCTGACAAGGGAGAAATCAGCTGCTTCCTGAGGCAGCCATTCCCCTTTGGAGTGGCCTGAGGTTGTTAGGGAATTTTCCCTTATATCAAGCCTAAGCTTTCCTTTTTGTCAATTCCATCTATTAGCCCTCCATGAGCAAGCAATAAAAGTCAACGTCTCCATCACTGCCTCATGATGCACTTGGTACACACCCTGAGAGGGAATCAACACCATTGTCTCCTCCCTTGGACAGCTGGCTATTTTTTACCCATGGTTAGATGACATCAATTAATAGTAACAACAACAACAACAACAATAGTAACAACAACACCAATGATAATAATAGCAACAATGATACTAATAACAATAATGATAGTAACAACAATCAAAATAATGATGGCAACAATAATAGCAATAAAAGTAACAACAACAATAATAACAATATAGTAACAACAAAAGTAACAATAATAAACAATAATGATAGTAACAATAATAGTAATAACAATAATGGTAACAGTAATAATAACAATGATGATAGTAACTACAATTGCAACAATGGTAGTGACAATAACAATAGTGATAGTAACAATAATACTAACAACAATAATGACAGTAACAATAACTGTAACAGCAATGACAATAATAATAGCTCATGTATGATTTTCAGTTTGAAAAATAGAGGGTTTTTTTAAAAGAATCACAGACTAAAAGGCACAGTGAATCTTAAGAGATAATCTAACAGTTTGATCCCTTCATTTTACAGGTAAGGAAACTGAAATGCAGAGAAGTCATTTGACTTTTTCAAGGTCACACATATTTAGGGGCAGAGCTGACATTCAAACCCAATTGCACTGATTCCAGAACCAGAAATTTTCTCACTGCTTCATACTTTCTTAACAACAATCCTTTGAAGTGACCTGTAAAGGTATTTTCATCATCATCATCCTCAAAATCATCCTCATTACTGTTTTACAAATGAGTAAACAGTATCAAAGAATTTGAGTGAGTTGTATTAATATTTAATAGAGACAGGACCCAAACACAAGTTATTGAGATCAGAGCATCATAGATTTAGTGTTAGAAAGGACTTTGTTAAACTCCCTCTCTCTTATTACATATGAGGAAACTCAGGCACAGAGAGTTTAAGTGACTTTTCCAAGGTCACACAGCTAGTGTCTGATATGGGATTTGAACCCAGACCTTCAGATTCCAAATCCAAAGATCTCTGCCCATTAAAGCGATCTCTCTCCTTCCTATCCCTGATGTTAATTTCATCACCAGAAGAGTAAAGCACCAAAGACCCTTAGGAGATGCTTATGTAGTAGCTCAAATGTATATTCTATAACAAAATCATAAGATTTGTGAACAATAGAAGGACAGAATATGCTAAACTGATCATTAGTTTCTAGAGTTCATTTATTCAACAAACATTTACTAAAATGCCTAACATTGAAAGGGAAAAGATCAATAATCAATGCCTTGAGTGCTTTCCTCTGCATTGCCTTACTCATCTTTTATCAGCTACAATCATTAAGATAAGAAATAACTGTGAGATTTAGAGTAAAGACATAGTCCTCCTTACAAAAATCTGCACAACGAAACTATAATGTAGGATGGGAGAAATTCCTGAATTAGTTAAGGTTCAAAGTATAACTAAATCATTATCAAGCATGCATCTTAAATATGTGACCATAATAATCATACCTGTATATTAATCTTTATATTAAAATTCTAAAGTTAGAAAGTCCTGTAAAGGGCTAATTGAGACATCATGGAAAATACAAAGTTAGGATGTCACAAAGTTAGGACATGGTGACCTGCAAAATGCAATCTTGCATGAATCAGCTTCTGGAGGATTTTGTTGCACCTACATGCATCAGTAGACCTATAAATAACTGTGATTTTTGCGTCTCAGCGTCTCAGACCACACTGGATAGAGTGTAGGCTCCTTCTACATTTCTCTTAATAAAGGTTGGTTTCTTTGCCCAGTTCCTTTTTTCCCAACGGGCTCTGGGTACTGGGAGCACAGTGACACAAATGAAAAAGTTCCTGCCCTCAAGGATCTTTCCTTCTATTGAAGAAAACAATAAGGGCACACAAAAATAAATACAAAACACACACATGGGAAATACAAAGTAATTAGGTAAATAGTAATGAACTAATAAATACAGAAATCACAAAAAGTTTTCATGGTTGAAGATGTACTTGAACTGAATTTTGGAGGAATCAAGGGATTCTATAAGATCCATGTGAGGTGAGAAAGCTTTCCAGGCATAGGAGAGAATGTGCAAAATTATGGGATAGGAAATGGAGTGTTCTGCACAAAGCCAATTTGATTGGTACATAGAGTACATGAACAGGAACAGAGTATAATGAACTTGGCTGGGAGGTGGGGATGAGGATAGGGATGGAGCCTGACTGTGAATGGCTTTAAGTGCCAGACAGAGAAGTGCATTTTGTTTTATTTTGCTTTCTTAATCACAGGGTCAATAGGGAACCACCAGACCTTGAACAGGACAATAATATGTCAGATCTGTGTTTTAGGAAGCTTAGAACAGGAAGACAAGTTAAAAGGTTATTGTAACAGTCTGAGTAAAAAGTGATAAAGGCCTGACCAAGAGTCGGGGCCGTGTAAGTAGAGATGGGATCAGTGCTGTGGAAGTTAAAATACACACCCACACACATACACACACACACACACACACACACACACACACACACACAAAGTCATGCCCTTGTAGTTTAATAATAGAAGCATCATGTTAATAAGAACACTATAACTTGGAAGTACATCAATCAAGGTGCACAAGAATTTAGCTTCTGCTTTAGTCCTGATCATTGAGAACCAGAGAAGATTATTGGGTGACAAGGTAGCACAGTGGATAGAGTACCAGGCCTAAAGTCAGCAAGATCTGAGTAAGTATCTGATTGTGTGTCCCTGGTCAAGTCACTTAACCCTGTTTGCTTCAATTTCTTCATCTGTAAAATGATCTGGAGAAGGAAACAGCAGACTTGTCCATTATTTTTGCCAAGGAAACCTCCAAGGGGGTCACAACAGTCTGGCAAGACTGAACAACAGATTCAACCCAACTGGGCCAAACTAGCTCAAAAATGGCTACAATGAAGCTTTCACATTCTTATTTTAACTTTTATGCATCTTTCAGAGATCTGTTCTAATAATGGGACCAGAATACACTCTATAAACAACTCAATTCCTATAAAAATTGTTGCCATGCTTTTTTCTGGAAAATACTATGAACAAAGTATCAGAATAATCACATTTTCATTCAAAATTTTCAAGCCCATCTGTAATAAAGTGTTGGGAAACAAACTGACATTTAACTAAAAAAGCTATTTATTACCGGGGAGAAACATGAATCCTGACTTCTGCTCCAGACAACAGCTTTTGTCACTTAATTTGTATTTCAGAGATCTGGGTTCTTATTCTGCTCTGACATTGTCTACCTCTAGGACCTCATGCAGGTCACTTACTTTCTCTGAACCCCATCTTCCTCATCTACAAAATGAGGGAGGTTGGACTCTATGACCTCAAAGTCCAATTTTAAATGATGTGTAGTAAAGTGCTGGACTAGCAGTCAGGATGACCTGAGTTCAAATCCTACTTCAAAAGCTGTGGAACTCTGAGTAAGTCACTTAATATCTCTCTGCCACAGTTTGCTTAGTGGGGATAATAATGACCCTGGGTAAGTGACTTACCACTGTTTGCCTCAGTTTCCTCATCTGTAAAATGAACTGGAGAAGGAACTAGTAAACCACTACAGTATCTTCGCTAACAAAACCCCAAATGGGGTCAAAAAGAGTCAGACACAACTGAAACAACTGAGCAACCACAACAATGGCACCTGCCTCCCAGGACTGCTGTGAGGATAACATGAGAAATATTTGTAAACTCTTTTACAAACCTTAAAGTACTATAAAAACATTAGCTACTACTATTAAACCTACGATTCTATGATTGGAGACCTAAGGAGTAGAAAGGGGAATGTTACAAGCAGCAAAAAACTAAGAAGGATCTGAAAAGTGTCAGGACACTTCCTTTAAGGCTCCCGTTTCCATTTTGTGGTCAGATGGGATAAAGGGTAATAAGCTTCCATAAATGGCAGATTCAAAAGCAAAGAATTTACAAGGGAATTGCTTCTCTGAAGAAAGTGGAAATGCACATACCATTTTTTTCCTTGATAAGGAAACATCTTAGATCTGTTACAGCTTTCTTAGAGGTTAGCAGCAGACCCAAATCTCCCCCTCCAAATAGGGGAGACTTGATTTCATAAAGAAGGAAGACAGCAGCAGTCTTCTCATTATTAAGCCAATCCCATATTCTCTCCCAGAGAGTCTCTTAGAAGTGTCATGCTGAGGGGTCTTAGGGCATCAACTTAAGACTTCTAGGTTCCACAGCCCAGACTTTCATCTTCACTGTAAGATAGTGCTCAGTCAGCCAAATACAGTGCTGTCTCATTCTTCAAAGGTATCCTCCTCCGCCACATCTCTCCTTCAACATTTCTCAGGTAAAGGAAAATCCAATATAATCCCTTGTAGGTAAAAGAAAAGGTGGGTAGATGGCTCAACGTATAAAATATCAGAGTCAGGTAGATTCATGTTCTTGAGTACAAATCTGACCTCAGACACTGACTAGCTGTGTGACCCTGGGTAAGTCACTTAACCTTCTTTGCCTTAGTTTCCTCATTGTAAAATAAGCTGGAGATTAAAATGGCAAATTATTCTAATATCTTTGCCAAGAAAACCCCAAATGGTCTCACAAATAGTCAGACACATCAAGTTTCAAGTTTTTAAACATTCATTATCACAGATCTAGGAAAGCACCTTAGAGAATATCTAATCCAACATATAGATGCCAAAAACTGTGGCCCAGATACATTAAGTGAGTTGCCCAAGGTAACACAGGATGTTAGCAGCAGAAGTGAGGTTTAAACTCAGGTCCTATGACTCCCAGTTTAGTGCTCTTTCCACTGTTCTATGATGCTTGCCATTGATCTTTCAGTCTACCACACTGTAGCTCACCTGGAATTTAGTGACTGGTACTCCAGTTACTATTTATTTGTATCTATTTATTGAAGCGGAGCTACCTTACTGACTGGGTCCCCATTCAGGCCGCTCAGACTACTTACAGGTTGTATTTGTCCTTCATTCTTGAAGAGGACAATGACATCAAGATGATGACATGACTTGCGGTTGACTTTGATTTAAGTGAGGGAGGGCTGTGCAAAGTCACCAGTCTCACTTTCTCCTCTAGAGTCATCTAGGTCCAGTAGCCAGAAGTATCTGGCTGACTGATTAGGATGACTGGAGATGGCCCAGGATGCAGTGGGAGATCCTGACCCTTTTAGGCTAAGGTCTTTGCAGGTTCTCACTTTGAGTGAGATAACGCCTGTTCAGTAAACAGGCTACTTTAAGAAGTGAGTCAACGGATGGCCCCTTTAATAAAAAAATAAATCAAACTGGAAGGGGAAGAATGAATTTTTGCTGTTGTTCAGTCATTGCAGTCTTATCCTACTCTTTGGGGCTGTCTTGGCAGAGATACAGAAGTGGTTTGCCATTTCCTTCTCCAGCTCATTTTACAGATTCCAGAGGTAAACAGAATTAAGTGACTTGCCCAGATTCACACTGAATTTAGAAAGATGTGTCTTCCTACCTCCAGACTAGTGCTCTATCCACTGTACTACTTAGCTGCCCCTTACTATATGAAGGTTTTCTTTAATTAGAGCACTGTTGCATATTAATCCCATGCCTGAACGTACAGACAACAGAATCATTGAATTTAAGAGTTGAGGGCAATCTCAATATCTATCTATCCAAGCCTATACCCCAAAGGAATCCCCATTTTAGCATTCCTGACAGGTAGTCATCCTGTCTTTCTGCCTCTACATACAAACAGAACCTTTAGCAAAGCACTTAAGTTTCTTCTACCATGGAAAGATCTCCAAGGAGAAGGGGGGAATTCATCACCACTCTCAGAGGCCTATTATTACACTTGGATAGCTCCAATTCTTAAGAAGTATTTCCTAATGTGGGACCTAAGTTTGTCCTTCTGGGAGTTCCATCTATTGTCCTGTATCTACACTCTAAAGACAAACCAATGACTCTAATCCCTCTCTCCTATAACAGTCCTTCAAGTACTTGAACAGAACTGTTATGGCTCCTAAGACTTTCTTTCTCTGGGTTCAGAATCTCCTGTTCCTTCCATCTATTCTCACAGGAGACAGTACCTTTTGCCATCCTGGTGACCCTCCTCTGTACACTCTCCATGTCATCAATCTCCTTCTCAAACTGTGGTGCCCTTCTAGGGCACCATTGCTTTAACTCCATCTCAATTCGTTGAACTCTGTAACAAAGAAAAAAAAGAGTTAATTGGGTCAGAAGACTTAGAAGCAGAAGGGACTTTACAGATCAGCCTGTCTAATCCTTTCACATGAAGAAATTGCAGCCTGAAGAAATAAAGAGACTTGCACAAGGTCACAAAGTATAGTAGATCATTATGGACATATAGGTATGGTGTATGCTCATTATTCACTTGGATAGAGCAAGGATTCCAGTCCAGGTCTTTGGACATCAAATTCTTGAACCATTTTTGTTGTTTTAAGGAAAAGAGAAAATTTTAATGGTTACTACTGGGGGGAGGAGGGTAGAGAACATTAGTATAAAAAACAGTCAAGTTTACATGGAACATAGGTCTATAAAATCAGACTTCAAAAAAGATATTATTTGAATGAAAAACAAAGACATAGCCTCTAGCACAGCCCTGAAGTTATCCATAGCGTTGTTTTTTTCTTTGTTTGTTTTTTTACCATTGGGTACATCGTTGCTAGAGCACTGATCAAATGAGAACAAGTCTGACAAAGGGTGACACTGTGAAGTACTTGAATAGGCATCATCCCTTTGGACAGAAAATGTCTGTTTTCATCTGATTCTGCCTCTGCATAGTAATAGGACCTTTAGCAACTCACTCAGTCCTACTTGGATTAAGTTTCCTCAACTGTGTGGGATTATGATCTCTCAGACTTCCATGATATTTTTAATCTATCTCAAAACTTTTAGAAAATTTAACAATCTTTTCTACTCTGAGGCAGTCAAAGTTAAAGTTTGGAGAAAAATTACTTCCATCTCCTAGCTACATGACCTTGAAAAAGTCACCTAAACCTCTCCAAGCCTCCATTTCCTCATCTATATAAGACAAGTAAAGTAGAGGTTATTACCACTTCATAAGGCCGTCAGAGAAGAAAATTAGATGAATAAAGCTTTTAATAAATCTTAAAGCATTATATTAATGTTGTCTTTCATGGTTATTAATATTAGGGCAGCTAGGTAATGCAGTGCTTAGGCTTAGAGTTAGGAAACGTGAGTTCAAATTCAACCTCAAATATTTACTAGTTGTATGACCTTAGAAAACCTCTGTTTGTCTCAGTTTCCTGATCTATAAAATAGCAATTATAATAGTACCTACCTTCTGAGGATTGCTGTGAGAACCAAATAAGATAATAATCTAAGGTGTGGAGTATAATGCATGGTATATAATAAATGCTACATAAATGTCAATTATTATTATTATCACCCATTTTTAAAAGCACCTTGAGAAGAAGTAGCCAAAGAGAAATGTTTCTGAATATGGGTTAAATGTATCTTTTTCCTTTAGCAATTTAAAAATCCTCATTGTTCTTACTAATTTGTGATCAATAATTTCTAGGAACTCTTTGACTATGGATGCTAATCTCTACTGCTCTCTAGTGGTAACATGAAGTTGTTTAGAGACAAAGGTAAGAACATTTGACTAGTCTTTGCATCTTGATTTCCTGAATTATGTGGGAAGTTAAAGTACTAGAAGATTCTAAACTAAACAACAAATTAGAATTATTATCATAATTTCCAACATGGCTAATATGTTCTTTCAATGATGATAAGGAGGAAGAGGAGGAGGATGAAGAAGATGTAGCATTTATCAGTGCTCCCAACTTTCTCAGGAGATCCCCTATGCAAGGCTACTACTTCAGCTTCATGTTACACTTGGTTTTGGCATTCATTAGAAGCTATACTTGACAAGCCCCCACCAATTTGTTTACACTTTCTAGTCAGGCAAAAAAGTGTAATTCAAATCAAAGGTATTTAATGAAATGATGTAAGTTTTTTAAATGTGGAAAACTCACAAATACCTACATCATCAGTGGAAAAAGTAACAAATATTCCTGAAGGAATACATTTAGGAACATGTGATTAATGCACACAACTGGAGAGGCAACTCATACCCTGACAGTTTAGAACCACTTATGTCTTCTGGTCAATATGCTTCTCCCTCTGAGCACTGCTAACAGTGTGAGTCTCTACTGGAGATAAAGGTATGGTATGTGATCTCTCCTCTTGTGCTTTTTCCTATTGGCCTTGCAGAGCCAAGGGCTAGTCAGGTCTCCATTTGTCTCGTGATAGCTAATGGTCTCAGCCAAATGTGGTTTCCCTGGGCACAAGGGTATGAAACTGTTCTCTGCTTCCCAATTTTTCTCTTTAACTGCAGTCATCAGCTGAGCTGCTACCTCTTCTACAAAGGAAAAAGGAACAGTCTTAGCCTTCATACTTATGGCTTAAAGCCTCAGCTCTTTTAGAAAATACAGAAGTCCTAACACACTCAGTTATCTGACTAGAAAGAAACCTTTGATATCTTACAAATATCTATATAATTTGCCCAAGTCTTGGATAGTCAGAATTGGCATTTTCCCTTGAGGAGATTTCTTACCCCAGTATCATGCTTTTGGGAATAAAAACAAAATCACCTTAGCTATTCTCTTTGGTATTCACTAATCATCAAGGGCAGCTTCCCTGTCAGAGTTCTCACTGCGACTTAAGGTTAGAAAGCCTTGGTAATTTAACCCTGGGGATCTTATTGACCTAAATGTTTCAGGAAGGCTTTGTCACTGATTTTAGTGAGTGTGATCCACTACCCAGCATTTTGTGCTGCAAATGAATCAAAACTAGCACAGAAGGTAAGCCCTGAGGCAAGTCATTGTCTTCTCCCTGCCTAGCAACATTTCTGTGCTCTGATATATATTTTCAAAAAAGCATTTTGCTTATATTTTTTACTTCACAAACATTTGGTACCACCACAAACTAACCTGTCATAGCAACTCTGTAAAATAAAGTTTAAGAACTATGACCATAATGTCCAAATGAGGGAATGATAAAACAAAGAAAGAAAACTATAGACTGTATCATCAATAAATAGACATGAAAATACTAATTAAAATATAGTCAGAAGTATGTTCAAAAATGTTCTCAATATGACAAAGTTGGATTTACACCAGAAATGTAATGTCAATATTGGAAAAACAATTAGCATAATGAATCATAACCATAGGAAAAACGTGATTATATTTTTATGTAATGTGCCTTTGATAAAATGCAATATTCTTTTAAATTAAAAAACACAAAAGCATAAGAATAAAATAATTTTTCCCTTGATTGGATGAAAAGCATTTTTCTGAAATGAAGAGCTAGTATAATTTGTAGGGAGAAAACCCTAAAACCTTTCCCAAGAAGATACAGGATGAAGCAAAAATACCCATCATCACCATTATCGTCTGATTAAGTTCTAGAAATATTATCTGTAACGATAAGACAAGACCAAAATGAAGTGAAAATAACAAGGAACTGCTAAAAGGAGTATCTTTGTCTCTTCTCTATTTGTAAACAATGATACAATTTCCTTAAAAAACCATAGAGAATAAATGTTTAAATACTCAAAATATAAACAGCTCCAGGAAAGTAACAAATATCAACACTTCTGTATACTCATAATAAGAACCAGAAATAGAAGACAGAAAGAGAAAAGCCACTTACTATGACAATAAAATAGCCTAAATATTCATAAATTAACTCACCAGTATATATAGGTTTTATATAATGATAGCTACACAACAATTTTTGTAGAAATAAAGGAAGTCCTAAATAGTTAGAATGTTTTTCAATGCTCTGATTGAATAATGTGATTAAAGAAGATCTTTCCCATCCATTGAAGGGCCTGCTCATTGTGGCAAGCTTGATTAGGGGAGTTGTTTTGTAGGAGGGTCCCAAGTACCTTTTATTTTTTCTATTGAGGCACTGGGTCAAGGGGTTATACCCTCTAACTAAAAATTGTATAAATACTCTGAGGGTGAGATTTTACTTTGGTACTTAGTTGTTATAAGAAGGTTTGAGTGCCAGACAAGGACTCTTGGAAGGAGCCCCTCAGCTTTGAAAACCCAGATGTCAGTACTTCCCTATTTGGTAGCTATGGTCAGACAGTTGGACTGTCTGTTGAATTCAGGCAGAGGAAGCCATATCTGTTGATCTTTGATTTCTCTGTATTTCTTTGAAGTTCAGGGTGCTGACTCCCCTGAACTAGGTGAATGATTTATGTGCTTGGTTAAAGGAATGATATATGTGCTTAATTAAAGTGATTGTTAACAGCTTGAAAGTTGCTTTCCTTTTATGAATGCAGATCTAAAAACCAGTAATAGCAGGCCACCCCTGTATGTTGGGGTGCTTACTGATACATATAACCTAAGACCACAGGTAAGAACATTGGTATTGAACTTTCTCCTGATTAATGGAGATTATGATCTGTGTAAAGGGTGGGGTGGAGTTGGTGAGAACAAGAGAGAAGAGAGATTGGATCTCTTCAGTCCTGGAGTGGGGTTGGCATTGTCCATCTTTTCTCTTGAAGCTGGAAGCCCAAAGAGATGGAAGAGCTCAGAGATTCACAAGACTTATCTCCCCCCTATAAAGTATATTCTTAACTAACAGATCAGAAGGAACCATAAGCCAAATAGCAACGTATTTAACTGAAACAAAATAACAAGATAAATAGCAAGGGGAGAGGATAACATGCAATAGAATCCTACTCAACCCATAAACAAATGGGTGAAACACTACTCATGAGCCAATATGAGAAGTAAATGATTGGAAAATCCATTCTCCAAGATGAAGAAGAATTGCTTCTGTCTTTGCGACGCATCTGGTAAAACTTTTACCCAAGTTTTGATACTTTTATCTCCCAGGAGCTTACTGCTTCAGTGGGCTTTCACTCTCACAGTTCCTTGTATGTTCCCAAGGGTCTTTGCCGCTGTCCAAATACTATGCCTCCTGAAACAGAAGTGCCACTCTGCTGCTATGGCTCCTCCATTTTTGTTGCTGCTCTATCTCCAGTAATTATCATTGTGCCTGGTCCATAGGAGATGCTTATTAGAGGCAGCTAAGTGGCTTTGTGGATAGAGTATTGACCTGAATTCATAATCCAGTCTCAGATATTTAGTAGCTGTGTGACCATGGGCAAGTCATTTAATTTGTCTACCTTAGTTTCCTCATGTATTAAATGGTGACAATAACAATATCACCTAGCTCCCAGGGTAGTTATAAGGCTAAAATGAGATGACACATGTAAAACACTTTACAAAACTTAATGCACTATATAAACACTAACTATTATTAATAAATATTTGGTAGTTGCTTTGTTGACTAACCTTCTTAACAAGATGGGCCATACTGCTTTCTTAGCTTAGCAATAAATCATGTCTTTAACAATTCTCTCTGGTTATCTAACAGTGAATTGAAGTCATTTTTCAGAGCTTTTAAAAACAGCATTTCAACAAGTTGCTGAAAGATGAATTTTCTATGCTTAGTTGAGTGAAATGTCTTGCAAAGGCAGAGCATCACATGTGATCTACAAGACAACCACATGGCCCAAGTATAACAACTGAAAAAATGAATTATATTCCCCTCATTTTAACTGGTGAAAAAAGTCATAATCTTTTAATATTAAATGATTCACTTTGTTTTAATAGCATCTTTCTGTAGCTTGTCCCCATTTTGCATGATCTATTTGGAATAATAACAGATGCCGATGATGATGATGACACTGATAATGATGATGATAATTACATAGTGTCCGTATTTAAATGGGAAATGCATTGTCCAAATTAATCACACCAAGACTATGACACATTATTATTATTAAAATTCTTGTAATATCTTCCCTTTATACCCTGTCTCCTTTAACTTCCCCATCTTCCATTAAACCTTGACTATAGTTGAGGAAGGTAACATACTTAGGTAATAAAAATTTAGGAAAACACCATTGCCTCTCTTTTCCACAGGGTCAGATTGCATGAAGTACTTGTTTGCACAAGTAGAAGGAATGCAAAGAAAGAAGCCTACTGGGATTATCCTTGGAAATTCTGCCTAGTTGCCTAGAATCATGGGAATCTACCCAGCAGAGTTTTGGAAGTCAATCTATTTCAATTCTCCTGAGAGAAATATTTTTTCTTGCCCGCTGGAACATTTTTTCATTTTCTTCATACCAATTTAATGAAGTTGATTTACAACTTTTTTTTCATTTACTAAACTAGAAAAGTCACCTGTGCCAGAAAAAAAATGGAAACACAGTGCTTACCAGGAGTTCCTATGAGCCACCTTCAGGAATCTTGGGGAATAACAGAGACAGGAGAAGACAATTTTGAATTAGCAAAAAAGCCAGTGTGAGTGATCTTAAGCTGTACAGATAGAGACTGGCAAAGAGGCAGTGTGGCATAATCAATAGAGAAATCATGAAGGCCCGGATTAAAAATTCCACTTACTTTCTATGTGATACTAGATGGGGGCAGAAAGGAATCCACTCCAAGGAGCAAAGTTGCACTATGAGAAGGGGAAGCTCATCTTCCAGAGTCTGGCTCAAGCCCCAGGAAGTGACTGATAGTCCCTGACTCTAGACTCTCATCCCAAGGCAGGGAAAGAGAAGAAGAGTTGTATGTCTGTGGGGGATGGCAGCCCAGGAAAGTCAAATGGAAGCTTCAAAGGGGTTGACTCTGGGTTATTTGAGGGAACAAAGGCAAATGGCAAAGGGCTGTGGAAGATATTAAAATATGGAGGACCACAACAGGGAGGAGATGTACCCTCCCAGATGGTGGCAGCCTCAAACAAAGCTGAGGGGCCTCTCTCTAGTTATGACTCTGCTCAAGCAGAGACCTTTCTACTAAAGCCAGTCCAAGCAAATGAACCACTTTTATTGGCTTTAAAATTCTCATAACCACACTGAAAGCACCATTTGGTTGACATTTATTCTGCCTGTGAATAAGGAATTCCAAAAAACATTGTCAAGCATGCAGTGAATTCATGAAGATTAGTTAATTGACGATTCCCTCTTTTGTTCCTTCCTTCCTAGCCACAGGGTGCCATAACTGCTTATTCATACCTTCCACACACTCTTTCCTTTATTATACAATCTGTTCCATGCAAATCTATGAAAATGGTTCGGTGTCCTTTCTTTTCTCTCCACCACAGATCATGCCCTGAATTCAAGAATGGCTATATTTTATACCAGTGGATTGAGCCAAATCCAAAAAGGGAGAAAATAGTAGATAACCATGATCTCCTGAAACATGACTGGAGCTGGAAACAGGAGAGACTTGAATTCAAATCCTACTTCTGACTCATACTAGTTGCACGACCATGGACAAGTCCCTGAGCTTTACCTTCTCATCTATAAAATGAGGACATTGTGACGATCAAATAACGCGATACATGTAAAAATGCTCAGAAAGCCATAACATATTCTATAAATGTCTATAATTGCTACTAGTAGTACTATATGTAATTACTGAGCTGCATTTTCCCAGGAACTAAGTTATTTTTTGAATGTAGATACTACAACATTTCAAAGCACACACGATTTCATCAATACAGGTACTCATTCTAGCTATACAAATCACAACCCTTTGTGTGCATTAGCAGATAGTTTTATTAGTTTCCCCTTGCTGAAAAAAAAAGCACTATCTGGTGGTCAGCCCTCCAGAGTGGAAACAGCTTCCCTGAATGAGGTCAAGGTTTGTCTGTGGATGACAGACGTGCACACCATGGACAATCAGGATTACTGTTTTTCCAGATTAGTGAGCCATTACCAGAGTGTGTATTCCACTCCCCGGGCTGCCTTCAGGTCTCAACTAAAGCCCCGCCTTCTGAAAGAAACATTTCCTAGTTCCCCTTAATTTTAGTGCCTTTCTTCTTTGAATCCCTCCAATTTATACTGAGTCTGTCTTTTTTTTTCAATTTATTTATATATCTTTAGCTTTCAACATTCGTTTCCCCAAGATTTTGAGTTCCAAATTTTCTCCCCATCCCTCCCCTCCTTCCACCCCAAAACACCATACACTCTGATTGCCCCTTCCTCAATCTACCCTCCCTTCTATTACACCCCTCCCTTCCCTTATCCCCATCTTCTCTCTTTTCTTGTAGGGCAAGATAGATTTCTATACTGAAATCTGTACCTCATCTTTCTTATTTCTCAGTTATATGCAAAAACAATTCTCAACATTTGTTCCTAAAACTTTAAGTTCCAACTTCTCTCCCTTCCTCTCTCCCCACCCATCCCCACTGAGAAGGCAAGCAACTCAATATAGGCTATATATGTGTATTTTTGCTAAAGATCTCCATAATAGTCATGTTGTGAAAGACTAACTATATTCCCTTCCATCCTATCCTGCCCCCTATTTATTCTGTTCTCTTGAACTTATCCTTCCCCAAAAGTGTTTCCTTCTAATTACCTCCTTCCTCTCATTTGCCCTCCCTTCTATTATTCCCCCACACCCTACTTATCCCCTTCTCCCCTATTTTTCTGTAGTGTAAGATAGATTTTCATACCAAATTGAATGAGCATGTTATTCCTTCCTTAAGCCAAATGTGATGGGAGTAAGCTTCACTTTTTCCCGCTCACCTCCCCCTTTTTCCCCCATTGAAAAAGTTTTTTCTTGCTTATAATTTGCCCCATTCCATTTCTCCCTTTTTCCTCCTAATATATTCCTCTCTCACCCCTTAATTTTATTTTTTTAGGCATCATTCCTTCCTATTAAACTCACTCTGTGACCCCCGTCTATATATGTATGTGTGTGTGTATGTATGTATGTATACATGCATGTATGGGTACATGTGTGTGTATGTATAATCCCTCCAACTACCCAAATACTGAGTTTCAAGTTACAAATATTATCTTTCCATGTAGGAATGCAAACAGTTCAACTTTAGTAAATCCCTTATTTCTCTTTCCTGTTAACCTTTTCATGCTTCTTTTGATTCTTGTGTTTGAAAGTCAAATTTTCTCTTCAGCTCTGATCTTTTCATCAAGAATGCTTCAAAGTCCTCTACTTCATTGAATAACCATTTTTCCCTCGAAGCATTATGTTCAGTTTTTCTGGGTAGGTGATGCTTGGTTTTAATCCTAGTTCCTTTGACTTCTGAAATATCATATTCCAAGCCCTTCTATTCCTTAATGGAGAAGCTGCCAGATCCTGTGTTATCCTAATAG
Organism: Bettongia penicillata ogilbyi; assembly: GCA_023548195.1. NCBI lineage: Eukaryota > Metazoa > Chordata > Mammalia > Diprotodontia > Potoroidae > Bettongia > Bettongia penicillata. The sequence continues at coordinate 3,620,559 of JAJHZJ010000020.1, read as the reverse complement.
TATTTCCACAATACTCAAATTGTTTGGCTGCTTACAATATTTTATCCTTAACCTTGGAATTCTGGAATTTGGCTACAGTATTCCTAGGAGTTTTTCTTTTTGGATCTCCTTAAGAAGGTGATCAGTGAATTCTTTCAATATTTATTTTACCCTCTGGTTCCAGAATATCAGGGCATTTTTCCTTGATAATTTCATGAAAGATGATGTCTAGACTCTTTTTTTGATCATGGCTTTCAGGTAGCCCCATAATTTTTAAACTGTCTCTCCTGTATCTATTTTCCAGGTCAGTTGTTTTTCCAATGAGATATTTCATATTGTCTTCTATTTTTTCATTCTTTTGTTTTGTAATTTCTTGGCTTCTCATAAAGTCATTAACTTCCTTCTGCTCCATTCTAGTTTTTAAAGAATTTTTTTCTTTAGTGAGCTTTTGAACTTCCTTTTCTATTTGATTAATTCTGCTTTTTAAAGCATTCTTCACCTCATTGGCTTTTTGGGCCTCTTTTGCCTTTTGAGTTAGTCTATTTTTAAAGGTGTTAATTTCTTTAGCATTTTTTTGGATCTCCTTTAGCAAGCTGTTGACTTACTTTTCATGATTTTCTTGCATAGCTCTCATTTTCTTCCCAAGTTTTCCTCCACCTCTGTTACTTGACTTTAAAAATCCTTTTTGAGCTCTTCCATGGCCTAAGACCATTGCACATTTATTTTCAAGGTTTTAGATCAGAACCTTGCCTTTTAAGTCTTCCTGTTCACCAAGAAATTAACCTTCTATTGTCTTATTCTTTTTCCCTTTTGGGGGCATTTTACCAGCCAGTTATTTAACTTTTGAGTTCTTTGTCAAGAGGAGGATATACTCTGGGGACTTGTAAGTTCTCAGTTCCTCTAAGGTGGCACAATCAATGGAGAAGAGTTTATTCCTCTCCTGACCTGCACTCTGGTGTAGGAGCAGCTACAAGCACTCTTTTCTGTGAAGCCTCCACCGGCTCCACCAGTCAGTGCTCCTCCTTACCCCAGGGCCACCACTCAAGGCTGAGATCCAAATCAGTGGCTCAATTCCCCCAGGGTCCTTAGGCCAGGGCTCCAACAATGGAAGCTGCCTCTGCCTGGGGCTGGGGCTAGACCACTATGTTCCCTTCTCACTCTGGTGAAAGAGCTTTCTCTCTGACCTTTGAAGCTGTCTTTGGCATTTGTGAGTTGAGGAATCAGACTTGCAGCTATTGTTGGTGGTGCCATGAAGCACATTCCAGTCCTGTCCTTGCTGATGTGCGAGCAAGGCCTGGTTGTGCTCCATTCTGCACCCAGTTTTACAGACCTGTCCTGTTGGCCTTCCAGGTTGCCTTGGGCTAGAAATCTCTTTCATTCTGTCATTTTGTGGCTTCTACTGTTCTAGAATTTGTTTAGAGTTATTTTTTACAGGTATTTTATGGGCTGTGGGAGAAGAGCTTCTAGAGGTGTATCCTTCTACTCCATCATCTTCGCTCTGCCCCCCTGTTTATGTCTTATATGCCATTTAACTATTTGCATCAAAAGGTGAGGTCCTTAAAGATAGGGATTGTTTTTTGCTTTTCCTTGTATCCCTAGCATTTAGTATAGTCCTGGCATCTGGTAAGTGCTTAATAAATGCTTTTTGACTGACCCTTGATTGACAGTATCACTTAATCAGTTGCATGACTCTCTCTTTGTGTCTTAGTCTTCTCATCTGTAAAATGAGGCCTCAGGACTCAGTAACTTCTACAATACCTTCTAGTTTTAAATCAATTTTCTTATGAGATTCAGGCCACAAACATCAGAATTGGACTTTAGGGGTGATATGTTTGCTTAAAGGCACTTCAAATGCTTACAACTCTTACAAGAAAACTGGGCCACTGAATAGTGAGGGCGATGGATTGGTAATCAATATGTAATGTTCCAAATACTTAGGATGGTGTTATGTACCTTTGGGCACTTAAAAGAATGTATTTTTTTCAAAACTTGAAGAGATCTTAGAGGTCAGCAAATTATACCCATTCATTTGTGAGATGAAGACATTGAGAATCAGAGAAATAAAGTGATTTGCCCAAAGTCAACCAGCAATAAAAGGCATCACCTGATGGATCCTATCTGCCTAACTCCCACTATGTTGTTATTTTCAATAAACTATGCAGATGTTACTGGATGAGGGATGACTAAGAATTGTGCTTAAATGACAAGGTTAAGTTTCCAAAGGCCTCTTGCACACAAAGGAATATTTTCTGCAGCCTATCATAATGGACAGAATGTCAGGTCTGAAGTCAGAAAGACCTGGATTAAAATCCTGCCTCTGACCTTAGAAAAATTGCTTAACCTTCCAGAGAATCAGTTTCCTCTCCTGTAAAAGGAATTTAAGAATGCCTACTTCACACACTTAGGACCAGATGAGAAAATGTGTGTAATTAACTTTGCAAACCAATGAAGTTGCAATATAAAAGTGAGTTACTATCATCCTTATCAACCTTATTAAGCACCAAGAAACTCTGGTTCAGCTCAATTTCACATTAAATATTTTGTACGACCAATAAGCCTTTGTCCTAAAAGAAAACCCCCCACTAGAACTCCCTATGTCCCTTGTGAAGCAAGTAAAAGTGGAATGTGGAGGCAAGTAGTAAACAGCCTGCCTGATTTCTACCTACTGGGACATATCACCTTCCTTCCCTAAAGTCCACAACAGTGATTCAGTTTCAACACTTTCTCTCTCACTTTTACTCTGTTCTGGAATTTGACAAGAGGAAATTCTGGACTGAAAACTAACTTTGGCAGGAATTATTTTTGTTCCTTCATATAGTCCAAAGACATGAGCTTGGAGTAGCAGTCAATTCCACAACCTGGGGCATGAATAAATCAAACTCCCCAAAACAATTCTTTCCCTTTTGCTTCAAATGGTACATCAGGCACAGAATTTACAAACTGTGCAAAACATGAGAGCATATGTTTCCTATCAGGGATAATTTCCCCAACAATCATCTACAAAGCCTTTAGAATATTCTCTGATCAGCCCTGGGGTTAGCTTGTTAAGTGTGGGAGAGGGATGGTCTGGTCATGGGAGAGCTCCTCAGCTGCACTGAGACAAAGTCAAGCTCAGGGGATGGTGATCCCAGCTGCCCTATTGTCTTCCCTTTTCCCCTGGAGTGTTGAGGCACACCTAGATGCTAGTGCGAGTTTACACCCCTCCTGGGGCTCCTCTCATGGCACTGAGGCTTGTCTGGGTCCAAGTGTGAGTTTCCTCTGTCTTTCCAGTTTGCCTCTGCCACAGTTGGAGGAATCTCCCTTAGCTATTTTCCTAGCCTCAGGTGTTTATTGTCCCCTCTGCTGTTGCCACTGATCCAGGATTTTTCTGGGGAAATATTTTATGGTTCTTTCAAGGTCATCAAGGGGGGAGGAGAGAGCATTTGCTGATCATTCCACCATCCTGGCTCCAAGAAGTTCAAGTAAGTGACTTATCAATGTTTAATCTGTGGGCTGAAAGTCTCAGGAGCTGCTGCGCTGATATCAGGTGCTCAGTGGCTGTCACTGGCTTGGCTCTGTTGGTCTCCCACCCTCGACTGCTGCTCTGCCGGTTCTGCCTGCTACTGTCTCAGGTTTCCTGGGGCCCTCCAGCTCCGCTGCACTGGATGCACTGTGCTGTGCGCTGTGGGCTCACCCCTGCAGAACATATCCTTCCCGTGGACCTTCCAGTCTGTCCTGGCCTCCAAATCCACCACAGTCTGTCTCGCACTGGATTCCGCACCTCCAAAATTTGGTCAGGTTCTCCTTTCAGAGGTATCTGAAGGAGTCTGTCCAAGAGCTTAGGTGAGTAGTTGCTCTCACTCTGCCATCTTGACTCTGCCATCTTGACTCCGCCCCAGAATATTCTCATAGTGAATGTTTTCCTATGTCTGTTCTCAAATTTTATTTTGAAGGAGGGAAGCAGAAATGTTAGATGCCACTAAAATCAGCATTAAGCTCTATGTATAAAAGTATTTCCCTGAATCCTTTATTATGTCACCCAACACACAAAAACCATATAAATTTTGGTTAGCTGATCTATCTTCCACCTTGAGATCAGGAATTCTTTCAAATTTAATTATCCTAGGAAAATAGAATTGGGGAAATTCTGACACAAAAGTAAAGAATTTCAGAAGTGGGATTTCACACTTCCTCCCTCAGTTCATGTTTATGTTCTTAGCATTCAGGTTAACTCTTTTCACTCTTCCATCTAATGGCAGCTTGTGTCCTAGCTTGAGCCAGTCCCTCATGAACTTGTTTTCATAATGTGTTTATAGGTGTTAAGGAATAGGGAGTAAGAAGTCTGGTAAATGTTAAGTCACTTGTCCCAAGACTTTCCAGAAAGAAACTAGAAATCTCTACAATCAACTTGAGTGTAGGTATTTAATTATCTCTATACAGATAAAAACTCATGCAAATAGCATAGAACTAGGGGGTATTGGGATTTTTTCAGTCTCCAACTGAAACAGAAATATAAATGTAAAGGAATAGAAATTCTTTTAATATTCATTTTCCAAAAGAGTACTCTTTCCCTACCCTCTTCTCTTTCCATTCATGAAAGTATCTTTCTGGATATGTGCACACTATGCCCATACCAGATTTAGTTCTGGGGGAACCCTGACTAATGAAAGGTATTGGGGTCTTCTTCTCATACTCTTTAGGTCTTAATATCCATGTCCTAGATAAATTTATTTAAAGTTTAGGTTTAGCTCATGTTTAGGTCTCCCCAAAAGTAGAAAGATACTGTGCTTATATTCTAGATCAGGTTAGGACAAATATTTATTTCTCTCACACAAAAGAAATCCTAAAAACACATAAGATTCACAAGCGTTAATTGACAGAAAAAGTAAGATAGAAACAATAATAACATTATTGATGTTACATTCCCCCAGAGGATTTAAACTTAAAACCATCAAACAAAATATTCTTTGAGACTAAATAGATATTTCATATTTCACCTTGGTTATGCATTCCAAAAAATTCCCTCCATGGCTATGTTTTCTGGCAAATGTAACCAGGAGTTGAGCTCCTTTCCACGTCAATAGTATCCTCTCTGATGCAGAAACTACACTCCTAACATCACTCAGCTCCTACCTACTTAAGGGATCCAGAAACTCCAGATCTCTCTAACTCACAAGGCCAGAGACGTCCACCTCATCATGACTATTCAATCACCTATGCTCAGGTAAAGAAATACAAAGTAGAACAGTCAGACCCTAAGGCCCAGATTCAAGTGCCTAGCTTAGTTTCTATATGATGGCACAAAACTCCCTTGTGGAGGTGGGGAAGAAACTCCTCCTCCACCCTTCATAGGAAGTCCAGTGAAAGAGATCTACTTACCACATGAGAGAATTAAAGGAAGAGAGGGAACTGGAAGTATTCTCTTCTCTTAACTGATTCAGCCCTTCCCCTCCAATATTGTGGGGATAAGAGATCAACAAAAGGATTACTTTATCATCCAAAATATCCCAAGTCATGCAGTACTAAGCCAGTACATTGTAGTCAGCTCTATGTAGTCAGGGCAGTGCTGCAAATGCTTCATGCAACTATTTCTCTAAAATAAAACCTGGCATCCAGGGATGACCATACCTTTCACATCTATTTCCTCATTGATTCAAACTCTATCCTAAATTGCACTTTGACTCCTTGAATTCTATCAACCATAGGACAGATCTCAGATCTGAGGAATGTGGAAACAGAGAAGTCAGAAGAGAACCTACCCCTAGAAGAGTCTGAGGAATGAATGGACAAACCAGAAGATAATTGTTGGGAAGTGAGATAGAATAAAGTATCAAGGTGGGGGTGGTCCCAAAATGGGGCAAAAGGGCCTTGGGACCTGGATGGGAAAAGTAGGGATGAATTGGGATTTTGCCTGGACAGCTGAGTACATTCCATTTTCCATCTTCCTCTTTCTGTCTTTTACTCTCTTTGCTCCTCAATTTTGAGGAGATAGCCTTATATACATGCAGAGTCATCAGCTTTCTGTTGCTCATCATAGGCTGCTGAAAGATCTCCAATTAGCTTCTTATGGTAACAGAACTTCCACCATTAGAGAATCAGTCCTTTGGGTTAAGGGCTTATGCCTCTAGAAGGCCCTTCTTAAAATGCAAATACCCCTAGAACGAATACAATATTAACCCAATATCAACTTTTAACATATTTATCAGACATTACCTTATAAACACAGATCAAGAGCTAAGAGAATAGAATCCACATGACCTAAGTTTTATAGAAAACCTAAATTCATCAAAATGTCTAAAGTGTTATCCCAAGTTCTCATGACTTCATGCCTTGAGCATTGCAGTTGTCTCGTAATTGCTTTTCCTGCCATAAGTCTCTCCCCACTTCAAACCATCCTCCACACAATGATTTTCTTACTTTAACTTGTGATTCTCAAAAAATCTCTAAGTTCAAATAGAAATTCCTCTTGCATGTAAGGCCACAGGGTGTACATTAGAAAGATTGTGAGTGGTGTTGAGGAGACAACTCAGGAAATCAATAGATGAGAAAAGTACAAGTACTAACTTCACCAGCTTCAAAGTTTTATCTATGCTGTTGGCTACTCTCCCACCTTTCAGCGTATTCCAATCTCCCCCTTTCTTCAGTCCTCCTCTTCAAGCCATTCTTCATTCTGATTCACCTGGAACCTGATCCGTAACTACCCTCACCACACTCCTGACTTTGCTCCAGTCCACATCTCATCTCCATTGACTTACCTGAAATAGAATCACTCTAGTTATCAAACACTATGGTTTGTCAGACATTGTCTAAGAAAGGAACTGGGAGAAATGCCTGCTATCTGATCCTGCCAGCGTCAAGAGCTATCCCCATAGTGTAAGCTTCAGGAAAAGGAGCCCCCAGACTCTGATAATTTGAGAGATCCGAGCTACACAGTTCTATTATTCTTATTCACATTTTCCAATAAAACCTCCAAAAAGCAGCTACCCTAAGAGTTTCTCTCTTCTTTAGAATCTCAACAGTAGCAATATATCACTGAAGTTAATTGGTGCCTGGACAGCTAAGTACATTCCATTTTCTATCTTCCTCTTTTTGTCTTTTACTCTCTTTGCTCCTTCTCAAAATATGACTGGCCCCTCCACTTTTTCAGTAATAAATCTTATCAATAACACATTTTTTCTTGTGGTCAAAATTGTCATTGATATGATACTGTAACCTGTTCAAACTTATCATTCATCATCCCATTTGGGTTCCTTTTAATTTTGTTATCCTGAGATCTTCAAAAATCTACTTTTAGAAGAACACCATAAACCTTGTTCACATTCCCTTAGGATGGTGGTTCTTGAAGGGTGTGCTATAAAATCCACCCCATTGCTTACACTCTCCTTAGCACCTGACCCCTGCTTCCTTTTGCTGCTAGGTCTTCTTGACCTGAGGAGAGGTCACAACAGTTACATGGAGGCATCTCTTCCTAAGTTCTGGGGAAGTTAAGAAAGAAGAGGGTGAGGTGATGGAGGTGGAGAAGGTGGAGAGATTCCAAGGGTCAGATTTCGTGATAGAACTGCTGAGGAACCCTTCCATGTTGCCAACTTAAACATTCAGAGTGCCATGATGCCTTGTGGCAGAAAAAAATGTTGTGGTATAAGCAAAAACATTTAAGAACCACTGATTTAATGTGTGTGATAACATAAGAGGTAAATATTAAAAACTTATAAACTCACGTTATTTTGTATCTTGGGTTTTCTCATCAGTTATGAACGTATGAGAATCTGAAGACAAAAAGAAAATCAGTGTTTGAGTGTGTGTTGTACATTTATGGTTGCATGAGAAAAGAAAATTGGTGTAGTGGACAGGAACTAGAAAACCTACATTTAAATCCTAATTCTGACACTTAGTAACTGTGGGATCCCAGGCAAATTTAACATCTCAACATCAATTTCTTCAACTGCAAAGTGGTAGGAAGGGAGTGATAATAGCAGTACCCAGAGGGTTGTTGTGAGGATCAAGTGAGACAATACAGACAAAACACTTGGCAAACTTCAAAGCAATATATAAAGATTAGCTATCATTATTCATGGGGAAACTAGATGGCACAGTGGATAGAGAGCAGTGGACCTGGAGTCAAGAAGACATATCTTCCTGAATTCAAATCCTGCCTCAGACACTTACTGTTTGAACCTGAGCAAGTCACATAACCCTGTTTGCCTCAGTTTTCTCATCTGTAAAATGAACTGGAGAAGAAAATGGAAAACCCTCGCCTAGTATTTTTGCCAAGAAAACTCCAAATGAAGTCATGAAGAGTGAGATATGAATGAAACAACTGAACAATAACAAAGATCATTATTAATATTATTAGTCCACTCAGTAGATTAGCTTGTGTACCATCTCAAGGGTGTGGAACCAAGTAAGTCAGACAGACCTTAAAGGAAATGAATAAATTTTATCTCTCCTTTCTCGGGGTTTGTTTTTCACTATAAGCTGTGTCAACAAAAGACACCCGGAGAATATTTGCAGCAGCCAGATTTTAATACTTTCCCTATTCAGAGCAAGAGATTCATAGGAGCTGGAACTAGAAACACAAATGATTTGATGTAAATCATGAAGCATGATACAAACCCCAGGCTTAAATCAGTAAGTAAGCCTAGATCAACCCCAGTAGTTTTAGGGTAGAAATATAACTAGTTCCCCAGTCCTTCATGCATCACCAACTGTCTATTAGACATTTCAAACTGGACACCTCTAAGGCATCTCAGACTCAAAATGTCCAAAATAGAACTAATTTTTCCCCACAGACCCACCCTTCTTCTAAACTGCTTTATTTCCATAAACATCATCATTTTTCCAACCTCGTTGTCCATGTCTTTCCCTGTTTCACTCTGATTCAGCCAAATTGGCTTCCTTTCTGTTCCTCACCCACAGTAATCCATCTACCATCTCCATGCCTCAGCACTGGCTACTCCCATGGCCAGAACACTCCCTCCTTACCTCCACCTCATAGAATCCTTCATTTCCAAGATAAAACTCAAATCTTACCTTTTACAAGAACACTTTCTTGATTCCCTGAACAGCTACTGCTGTCCCTATCTAAATACTTTTTTAAACTATTTCATAATTATTAGGAGTTATTCTTTTGTATTTTTATTCTGCAAATACTTATACATGTGCTAGCTATGCTACCCTCCTCCTTCCATTAAAATGGAAAATCCTTCTAAGTGAAGGCTGCTTTATTTCTTGTCTTTGTGTACTCAGGACCCAGCACCCTGACTGGCACTCAGTGGATGCTTTCTGACAGTTGTTGATTGAATTGGCTGGGATTTTGCCTGAGGGCAGTGAGATTTAGAAAGCAATAGCAACTCCTGCGTTCCATCATTAATATCGTTATTAGTCGAAACAGGAAACTACAAAACCTGCTTCCTCCACCTCTGGGTAAGTACTTTTCAATTCTACTCCTCAGTAGCAGGGAACCAACTTCATGATGCCCCAAGATCTCCCTGCTTCCATCCCCACAACTTAACTTTGCTTTAAAAGTTTATTTGTGGTAGCCAAGATGGCAGAGTAAGAAGACACTCTCACCATCCCTTATTGACCTCTGAAAGCCCAGAAAATGTCACCCCATGAAAAGCCCTAGAGTCCCTGAGTCAGCAGAAAGGTGAGGTTCAGCAGTCTTGCTGTGGGGTTAGGGAAGCAGTACAGGATGGAAGATGCCCCATCAATCCAGGAGCAAGCTCCACCTCAGTAAATCAGGGGGAGATCCTGAGCCCCAGGGTAGTGAAGCAAGTAAGCACCAACACCAGGATCCCCAAATGCCTCAGCACAGGCAGGAGAACTGGTAGACATCAGCTTAGAAAACTACCACGTAGGCAGTGCTCTCCAGCAGCCAAATCTCCCAGTGTTTCAACACAACTCCAGGAAGCACAACTCCAGGAGGCACAGCTCCAGACTAGCAGACATTTTCCAGCAGTCAAGCATTAGAGTGCAAAGCCTAGGTGAGTAGGAACCAAACATTTAAGTGAAAAACACAGTGACCAGTCATCCCCCAGGGGCCAGACTCCCCACCCTACCCCAACACCCCAGTGTTGCTGACCCCAGCTCAGCACCAGGTAAGCTGTCAGACCCCTACAGCCTCTAGTAGTCAGCACTTGAGGACCCAGCACAGATTCCTAACACAAGAAGTTTGGTTCAGTGCACCCTGCACTCCACCAGGACAGCTCAACTTTAAAAGCCAGGAATTAGGCAAACACCATGAAGAAAAAGCAGAAATGGACAGTGACCATAGATTCTTATCATGAGGACAGGGAAGATCAAAACACAAATTCAGAAGACAACAATATTGTCACTATGCTCACATCTGAAACCTCAAAGGGCTCTCAAGCCCAAAAGCCTTCTTGGAAGAGCTCAAGAAAGATTTTAAAAGTCAAATAAGAGAGGTAGAAGAAAAACTGGGAAAAGAAATGAGAGTTATGCAAGAGAGAGTCAATAACTTAGAAAGGAAAGGACAGAAATTGAGTAGAGAAAATAAGTCCTTAAAAAAGTAGAATGGACCAAATGGTAAGGTAGGCAAAAGAACTCACTGAAGAGAACTCCTTAAAAAGTAAAATGGGTCTAATGGGAAAAGAGGTACAAAATCTAATAGAAGAAAACAATTTGTTAAAAATTAGAATTAGGCAAGTGGAAGTTAATGACTGAGATACCAAGAATCAATCAAACAAAAACAAAAGAAGGAAAAGATAGAAGAAAACTTAAAATACCTAATTGGTAAAAATAGCTGACCTGGAAAATAGATCCAGGAGAGATAATTCATTACTGTCTACCTGAATTAGTGATCTACCTGAAAAACGTGATGAAAAAAGGAGCCTGGACAACATCTTTCAGGAAATCATCAAGGAAAACTTCCCTAAAGTCCTAGAACCAGAAGGTAAAATAGTCATTGAAAGAATCCACTGAACACCTCATGAAAGAGATCCCAAAGTGAAAATGCCAAGGAATATTATAGCCAAATTCCAGAATTACAAGGTCAAAGAAAAAATGCTACAAGAGCCAGAAAGAAACAAGTTAAATATCATGGAACTACTGTCAGGATCATCCAGGATCCTGCAGCTTCTGCATTAAAAGACAAGAGAATATGTAATGCCACATTTTCTAAGACCTTTGCCTTACAAACTTCTTTAAACTTAGATTACAACCAACGATAACCACTGGATAATTATCCAGTGAAACTGAGTGTAATGTTTCAGGGGAGGATATGCATATTCAATGAAATAGGGAACTTACATATCTTCCTGCTGAAAAGACCAGAACTCAATAGAAAATCTGATTTTCAAATACAAGAGTTAAGGGAGGCATAAAAAAGTAAACAGGAAAGAAAAAAATGTCATTAATAAGGGCAAACCGTTTATATCCCTACAAGGAATGATGACATTTGTAAGTTTTGTGAACTAGATTGTTATTATGCCACTTAAGAGGGATATACATAGACAAAGAGCATGGGTATAAGTTAACTTTGAAGTGATGATACAAAATCTAATTAAGTGGTGAAAGAAATAGTACTGGGAAAAGAAGAAAGGAGGAGGCAGATCATGGTAAATGATATCATATGAAAAGGCATGCAAATCTACTATTATAGAGGGAAAAAAGGGAGGGAGATGAGCATTGTTTGGACCTTACTCTCATCAGATTTGTCTCAAAGAGACAATAACACCATCAGTTAGGCATAGAAATCAAACTTGTCCTATAGGTAGTAGGAAGGGAAAGTGGAAAGAAAAGGGAAGGTGTGGATAGAAGGGAAAGAAGAAGTAGTATAATGGTAAAGGGGAAGGAAATGGAGGGTGCTGGTACAAGGGAAGGCAGACTGAGGGAGGTAGAGGTCAAAAACAAAATTCTAGTGAGGAGGGAAGGGGAGAAAGGAGAGAAAAAGCATAAATAGGGGGAGGTAGAGGAATAGGATGGAGAGAAAGACACAGACAGTAACCATAGCTATGAATGTGAATAGGATGAACTCTCTCATAAAATAGAAGTAGATAGCAGGGTGGATTAAGAACCATAATCCTACAATATGTTGTTTACAAGCAACATATATGAAGCAGAGGGACATACACAGAGTAAAGGTAAAAAAGCTGGAGCAAAATATATTATGCTTCAGCTTAAGTAAAAAAAAAAAATCAGAGTAGCAATCCTAATCTCAGACAAAGCAAAAGCAAAAATGGATCTAATTAATTAAGAGATGAGGAAGGAAGCTACATCCTGATAAAAGGCACCACAGGTGATGAAGTAATATCATTACTAAACATGTATACAATAACTGGAATAGCATCCACATTTTAATAATAAGCAAGAAAGAATTTAAGGAGATGAATAGAATTTTAGGAAAGTTAGATATGGTTGACCTTTGGAGAAAATTGAATGGGGACAGAAAGAAATAAACCTTTTCCTCGGTGATATGTGGCACCTACACAAAAATGACCACATATTAGAGCATAAAAACCTCACAATTCAATGAAGAAAGGCAGAAATATTAAATGCATCCTTTTCAGATCATGATGCAATAAAAATTACATGTAATAAAGGGCAGCGGAAAGAAAGACTAAAAATTAATTGGAAACTGATTAATCTAATCCTAAAAAAATGAATGGATCAAACACCAAATCATAGAAACAATCAGTAACTTCATCCAAGAGAATGACAATAATGAAAAAACATACCAAAACTTAAGGGACACAGTGAAAGCAGTTCTTAGAGTAAGTTTTATATCTCTAAATGTTATGTAAATAAAATAGAGAAAGAAGAGATAAATGAATTAGGCATGCAACTAGAAAAGCTGGAAGAAGAATAAATTTAAAATCCCCAGTTAAGTACCAAATCAGAAATTCTGAAAACCAAAAGACAGATTGATAAAATTGAAATTAAGAAAACTATTAAACTAATAAATAAAACTAAGAACTGGTTTTATTAAAAAAAAAACAATAAAATAGATACACCACTGGTTAATTGATTTTAAAAAAGAAAGATGAAAACCAAATTACTAGCATCAAAAATGAAATGGGCGGAGCGTCTCCATGACTCGGGCCCCCTCGGGAGGAAGCAGCGGCAGCAGAGGGGTGGGCGGCAGCTGAGGTGGCAGCAGCCCGGGACTCAGGAATCCCCCAGCAGCAGGCAGGATCTTCATTATGGAAGGTTTCTGCATAAAACCTGAGGGAGCTGAGCCTGGGAGATGGCCCTGCCCCCACCCCGCTCTATTACTGAAGGCCTCTGCATAAAGCCCCTGAAGGAACTGAGCCTGGGAGGCAGGCCCCCCCACCCCGCCCCCACCCGCTCCATTCCTGAAAGTCTCTGCATAAAGCCCCTGAGGGAACTGAGCCTGGGAGGCGGCCCTGCCTCCACCCCAGCACCAGAACTAAAGCGTGCTGCGGGAAGCCCATTTGAATCTCAGAGGCCAAGCACTAGCTGGGCGGATCCAGGGGGGGTGGAAAGGAATCTCAGAAGTCAAGTAACTGGCTGGGAAAATGCCTAGAAAAGGGAAGAAAAATAAGACTATAGAGAGTTTTTTCCAACAAATGCAAATGATCCCGACCTTCGGATCTGATGACGAGGATGTATTCCTGCCATCAGGGAAAGACGTGGAGGGCGGGGCCTCAGTACCCCAGACACCCCAGGGAGGTGGCGGGTGGGCTCAGGCCTTGGAAGAGCTCAAAAAGGATTTTGAAAAGCAAGTTAGACAGGTGGAGGAAAAACTGGGAAGAGAAATGACAGAGATGCAAGAAAAGTATGAAAAACGGGTCAATACCTTGGTAAAGGAGACCCAAAAAAATGCTGAGGAAATTAACACCTTGAAAAATAGGCTCACTCAATTGGCAAAAGAGGTTCAAAAAGCCAATGAGGAAAAGAATGCTTTCAAAAGCAGAATGAGCCAAATGGAAAAAGAGGCTCAAAAGCTCACTGAATTTAATAGTTCTCTCAAAATTAGAATGGAACAGATGGAGTCTAATGACTTTACGAGAAACCAAGAAATCACCAAACAAAACCAAAAGAATGAAAAAATGGAAGAGAATGTGAAATATCTCATGGGAAAAACAACTGACCTGGAAAATAGATCCAGGAGAGACAATTTAAAAATTATGGGACTACCTGAAACTCATGATCAAAAAAAGAGCCTAGACATCATCTTCCATGAAATTATCAAGGAAAACTGCCCTGACATTCTAGAACCAGAGGGCAAAATAAGTATTGAAAGAATCCATCGATCACCACCTGAAAGAGATCCAAAAAGAGAAACTCCTAGGAACATTGTGGCCAAATTCCAGAACTCCCAGCTCAAGGAAAAAATCTTGCAAGCAGCTAGAAAGAAACAATTCCAGTACTGTGGAAATACAATCAGGATAACTCAAGATCTAGCAGCTTCTACATTAAGGGATCGAAGGGCGTGGAATAGGATATTCCAGAAGGCAAAGGAACTAGGACTCAAACCAAGAATCACCTACCCAGCTAAACTGAGTATAATACTTTAAGGGAAAATATGGTCTTTCAATGAAACAGAGGACTTTCAATCATTCTTAATGAAAAGACCAGAGCTGTAAAGAAAATTTGACTTTCAAACACAAGAATGAGAAGAAGCATGAAAAAGGAAACAGCAAAGAGAAGTCTTAAGGGACTTACCAGAAGTGAACTGTTTACATTCATACAGGGAAAGACAATATTTCTAACTCTTAAAACTTTTCAGTATCTGGGTAGTTGGTGGGACCACACATACACATGTACATGCATGCACACACATACACACATGCACACACATACAGAGATAGAGAGCACAGGTTGAACTGAATAGGATGGGACCATACTTTAAAAGAAATTAAGGTAAATGGTGAGAGAGAAATGTAGTGGGAGGAAAGAGGGGGAAATGGAATGGGGTAACTATATGCCATTTAAGAGGCAGGTAGGAGTTTTTCTTAGTGGAGGGGAAAAGGGGAGAGCTGAGAAAAAAAAAAAACCAAGAAGTTTACCCTCATCACATTTGACTAAACGAAGGAGTGAAATGCACACTCATTTTGGTATGAAAACCTATCTTACAGTATAAGAAAGTGGGGGAGAAGGAGATATTGCAAGGGGGGGGATGATGGAAGGGAGGGCAAAGGAAGGAGGGAGCAATTTGAAGTCAACACTTGGGGAGGGACAGGATCAAAAGACAGAAGAGAAACAATGAGGGGCAGGTTAGGAGGGATGGTAATCCAGTTAGTCTTACACAACACGACTATCAGGGAGGTCATTTGCAAAACTACACAGATAGGGCCTATATTGAATTGCCTGCCATCCCAAAGGGAATGGGTGGGGAGGGAGGGATGGGGAGAATTTGGAACTCAAAGTTTTAGGAACAACTGTTTAGTATTGCTGTTACAACTAGGAAAGAAGACATACAGTTAATGAGGAATAGAAAGTCATCTGGCCCTACAGGAGAAAAGAGAAGATGGAGACAAGAGAAGGGAGGGATGACAGAAGAGAGGGCAGATTGGAGATAGGGAAAATTAGATTGCTTGGTGTATTGGGGTGGGGGGAGGGGATAAAAGGGGAGAAAATTTGGAACCCAAAAATTTGTGAAAATGAATGTAAAAAGTTAAATAAATAAATAAATTTAGAAAAAAAAAAAGAAAAGAAAAAAGAAGCAAAAACATATGATAAACTTAAATATGTGGAACTTAAATACAAAATAAGAAAGAAAAAAAAAGCATGTCATGTGCTTGGCAGAATTCTAAATATGTAACAATAAATATTCATTTAAAGAAAAAAAAATGAAATGGAGAAATTTACCACCAATGAAGAGGAAATAAAAACAAGAATTAGGAACTATTTTGCCAAACTGCATGTTAGTGAAATGGATGAATATTTACAAAAATATAAATTGCCCAGATTAACAGAAGAAGAAATAAAATACTTAACCTCATTTCAGAAACAGAAATTGAATACGCCATCAATGAACTCCCTAAGAAAAAAAATTTCTAGGACAAGATGGATTTAAAAATGAATTTTATCAAACATTTAAAGAAAAACTAATTCCAGTACTATATAAACTATTTGGGAAAATAGCAAAGAAAGAGTCCTATCATATTCTCTTTTGATACAAATATGGGGTTGACACCTATACCAGGAAAACTCAAAACACAGAAAGAAAATTATCGACCAATTTCCCTAATGAATAGAGATGCAAAAATTTTAAATAAAATATTAGAAAAGAGATTACAGCAACTGGTCTCAAGGGTAATACAGTATGACCAGGTAGGATTTATTTCAGGAATGCAGGATTGGTTCAATATTAGGAAAACTATCAACATAATTGATCATATCAACAACAAAACTCACAGAAATCATATGATCCTCTCAATATATTCAGAAAAAGCATTTCATAAAATACAATACCCTATTCCTATTAAAAACACTAGAGAGCAGAGGAATAAATGGAGTCTTCCTTAAAATGATAAGTAGTATCTATCTAAAACCATCAGCAATAATTACATGTAATGGGAATAAGTTGGAAGCATTTCTAATAAGATCAGAAGCAGAACAAGGATGTCCATTATCATCATTGTTATTCAATATTGTACTAGAAATATTTGCTTTAGCAATAAGAGAAGAAAAAGAAATTGAAGGAATTAGAATAGATCAAGAAGAAACTAAGTTGTCACTCTTTGCAGATGATATGATGATATATTTAGAGAATTCCAGAGAATCAAGTAAAAAAACCTACTTGAAATAAAAAATAACTTTACCAAAGTCGTATGATATAAAATAAGTATTTCTATATGTAACTAACAAAATCCAACAGCAAGAGACAGAAAGAGAAAATCTATTTAAAGTTACTATGGACACAAAATATTTGGGAATCTACCTGCCAGAAACAAACCCAGGAACTACATGAACACAATAATAAAGCACTTTTCACACAAATAAAGTCAGATCTAAATAATTGGAAAAATATCAGTTGCTGATGGGTAGGCCAAGATAATATAATAAAAATGACAATTCTACCTAAATTAAATTATTTATTCAGTGCCAAAACAATCAAACTACCAAAAAAAATTATTTTATAGAGCTAGAAAAAAACAGCAACAAAATTCATCTGGAATAACAAAAGATCCAGAATATAAAGGGGATTAATTCAAAGAAATTCAAGGGAAGATGGCCTAGCTGTACCAGTTCTTAAATTGTATTATAAAACATCAATCATCAGAACACTGGCAAGAAATAGAGTGGTGGATCAGTGGAATAGGTTAAGCATGCAAGACATGGCAATCAATGACTATTTGATAAACCCAAGTACTCTAGCTTCTGGGATAAGAACTCATTATTTAACCAAAACTGCTAGGAAAACTGGAAAACAATATGGCAAAAACTAGGAGTAGACCATCATTTTACACTCTATACACAGATGAAGTCAAAATGGGTACATGATTTAAATATAAAAGCTGATACTACAGGCAAACTAAAAAAGCAAAGAATAATTTACCTGTCAGATCCATGGAGAAAGGAAGAATTTACAACAAAACAAGACACAGAGAACTTATGAAATGCAAAATGGTTGATTTTCATTACATTAAATTGAAAAGTTTTTGCACAAACCCTATGCAACCAAGATTAGAAAGGAAGCAGACAACTGGAAAACAATTGTTATAACCAGTGTCTCTGATAAGGGCCTCATTTTTAAACTATATAAAGAATTGAGTTGAATTTGTGGGATACAAGTCATTCCCCAACTGCTAAATGGTTAAAGGATATGAACAGGCAGTTTTCAAAGGAAGAAATTAAAGCTATGGATAGTTATATGAAAAAATTATCTAAATCACTATTGATTAGAGAAATGCAAATCAAAATGACTCTGAGATAACATATCACACCTATCAGATTGGGTAACATGACAAAAGAGGAAAATGATAAACAGAGAGAATGTGGAAAAATTGAAATACTAATGTCTTGTTTGAGGAGTTGTGAACTGATTCAGCCAATCCAGAGAATAATTTGGAACTATGCCCAAAGGAATATAAAATTGTGCATGCCCTTTGACCCAGCAATACCACTTCTAGGTCTGTATCCCAAACAGGTCATAAAAATGGGAAAGGGACTATACAAAAATATCTATAGCAGCCCTTTTTGTGGTTGACAAGAATTGGAAATTGGAAATTGAGGGGATTTCCATCAATTGTGGAATGGCTAAACAAGTTGTGGTATATGAATGTAATGAAATACAATTATGCTATAAGAAATAATAAGTAGGAGAATTTCAGAAAAACCTGGAAAGACATGTATGAATGAATGTTGAATAAAATGAACAGAACCAAGAGAACATTGTACACAGTAACAGCCACATTGTGTGATGACTGACCTTGATAGATTTACCTCTTCTCAGCAATGCAAGGATCTAAGATAACTCCAAAAGACTCAAGATGGAAAATGCTGTCCACATCCAGAGAAAGAACTTTAGAGTCTGAATGCAGATGGAAGGATGCTATTTGCTCTCCTTTTCTTTTGCTGTTTTCTTTTGTTTCTTCTTACTTGTGGTTCTTCCCATTAGTTCTAATTCTTCTTTATATCATGACTAAAGTAAAAATATGTTTAATGTGAATGTATAAGTGGAGTCTATATCATATTGCACACCACTTGGGAAGGGGGAGGAGAAAGTGGGGGAGAAAATTCAAAACTCAAAATCTAATGAGGTGAATGTAGAAAACTAAAAATAAATTAATTGATTATTTTTAAAAGTTTATTTGAAAGGATGTTTCAAAGGAGTTTGTTTTGTGAAGCCAGATAGCAGCTCTATGCATGGATGCACCTGCATGCATCCAAACACATATACATACACACAAACACACACTAATTCTAATTTTGCATTAAGGGGCACTGTAAATATAGCAGTCACTATAAATAGAAAGAGATACCTCATTCTTTCCAAAGGAATATCATGTCTGAAAATGAGTTCCCAATGGGAAAATATTGTTGCTTTCAAAATTAATAATAGCCATCCAAGGGCAAAACCAACAGATTAAGCAGTAAGATGGATAAGTGCCAATGAAAAAATCTAAATTGGGTTAATCCATCGTTAGCAACAAGAGAAAAGAAGGGCCACAGCAGCTGGTCCTTTGGGCTATTAATAACTTGCTACCCTTGCATACTCACTTTTCATGATATAAGTTCAGAGGTTTGAAATCATGCAATAGTATTAGTTACATTTGTGGATTATTTTTAATGAGTTTCTAAGGGTGGGATTTAATATGATTTTATTGGGTAAATATATAAAAATGACTCTTCCATCTCTCTAAGATAAAAGACTTTTGAGGACTGAAAATTTTAAAGAAGACTCGACATCCACTGAGTTTCACCTCTTTAAATTTCAAGTAACTTTCACCTCTTTAAATTTCAAAATTTAGGAATAATTTAGAAATAATGATACTGGCTATACATGTGAATGGAATGAAAGAAAAATATGAATAAAGTCTACTCAAGTTGATCATGTACAATATATATGTATGTATGTACATGTGCACATATATCTATGCACACATATATTCTTAGATTGAGTAGGCTAACCATTTAACATTTTATACTTACTCTTTCATTTATTCTTTTTAATTAAATTTTATTTTTATTCTGAACTTATCAGTCACCCAAAAAATGGCTATTTCCAGACATAATAGAATAGAGAAACAGGATTGTACATGAAACTGCATGTCTCTATTATATACAATTTGCTTTTCTTCTTAAATATATAATAAGTTTAAGATAGAGCTTTCAAAGCCCTCCTGTTCATGTGTGTTTCTTTCTGGTCTCTCTTGTGCTCTCTCCTCTGCATTTTGTTAGATCTAGTCTTCCTGACTCAAATGAATATGTAATTTCATCAATGTGGGTACTCCCTCCACCATGTGGATCCATTGTGTAGATACCAATAGAGCACATGAGTTGTCCATCAGTTATCCCTCAGACTACCAACATGATCAGCCCATCTTTTTTTCCCAGTCAGACAGTTCTCTGGTGTCATCCTTTATCCCACTTCTGTGCAATTCATGTATTTTACACCTCACTCATGCCCATGCCCACTGTGCACCACTCCATTGACCTTTGACTAATCTCAAATTTTAGTTTTTAGAGATTATAATGTTTATGACTCACAGCCATGCACAATCACTGGAATAAAAACACTCTTCTTAAGGTCCTCCAAATATCTGAGTGGTAATCAGTGGAGTTAAAAGTAATTTCAGATAGAAGGAGGCAGAAGGCTTGAAGAATAGCCTAAGGAGGGGTTCTTAATCTTTGTTGTGTCATGGATCCCTTTCGTAAATCCTATAAACCCCTTTTCAGAATAAGTTGATTTAAAAAATAAAATTAAGTTCATAAGCTTACAAATGAAGCAATTTGTACTGAAATATAGTTATCTAAGTATATATGTAAGTTCAAAGACCCTAGGTTAAAAATTTCTGGTCTAAAAAACTATGAAGTTATAAAATATGAAAGCTTGAAAGACAGCTCAAAGAGAGGGGTCTCTAGCAAAGAAGAATTCTGCTAAACCACCAAAAATCTACCAGTGGTATTTCTGGAAGAAAACCAAAGGAGACCACAACACATCTTTGCTACATGTGTGTCAATATTTTCCTCTTCCTCTCCCTGTGCCAATACCACCGTAGCCCGGATGTTCTGAACGCCTGCCCCAGGACTAGTTCCCACCACAAACAGCCTGGAATCTGGGGCAGGAAACAACTTAGGCAATCAGGTCTACACGATCTTGGCACAAGCTCTGACTCACTCTCACCTTGTCCCTTCAACACTTACTGGCTCCTCAATTCTTGAAGACTTGACTGACTTAAACTCTTATAGACCACCTATATTCCTGAGTCATACTAACTGTACTCTTCTCAAGGTTTTATGACCGCTCCCCCACCCCTGATCTGCCTGGATTTCTGAAATTCCTTCTATACTGGTACCAATCTTCTTGTTGATACTTGGTTTCTCTGGCTAGTGATCTCCATGGCTGCTTTGCTGGCTACTTGCTTATGCTATATTGCTGGCCCCCATGATGACTATCCTCTTGATACATTTGACTGCCTCATTCTCTGGCTGATTTACTGACTGTTTCCAGACTTATGCATCTTGTAACACTGAATAGCCATGTTATACTGGACTCCCATATTTGCTAAGTAAGTTTCTCAGAGGCAGGGACTGTTTTATTTCCATCTTTATGTCCCTAGGACCTAACACAAAAGCTGGTATACAGTAGATGCTTAACAAATGTTGGTTATTAATTGGCACAGCACCAGCCCTCCATGTCCTAGTTCCTTGCCTCAGTTGCTCATAGTCTGTCATTAATATGGGAATAAAAATTAAAATCTAGTATTTTCAAGGGATTCTGTTTGACTAATAAGTACTTCTTAATAATTATTGTTGATTTGGTTACTATTTGCCCAGGGTTTAAAAGAAAGTGTTTACTTTTTCTTGTCTTCCTTTGGTTTCTTCAGTCATGTCTAACATTTAATGATCCCATGTGAGGCTTTTTTGGCAAAGATACTGGAGTGGTTTGCCATTTCCTTCTTCATCTCATTTTACAGATGAGGAAACTGAGGCAAACTGGGTTGAGTGACTGGCCCAAGGTCACACAACTAAGAAGTACCTGATGCCAGATTCAAACTCAGGAAGATGTGTCTTCTTGACTCCAAGTCTGATGCTCTATCAACTGTCCCACCTATCTTCCTTACTTCCTCTTCATGCCCCTTCAAGTCCATTTCCCTTCTCAATTTATGTCCTTCCTAATTTATTCCCAATTGACTTCCCTTCATAACCCTCTTGAGCATATACTGCTGTTCCTTATCTTGAATTATTGTCATCAATGTAAACATAAATTTATGTTCTTTGTATAGTGTCTTGAACTTCTGCAGAAAATGTGTAATAGAAACCAAATACAGTCTACTGCCAATTAGCCCCACTAATGGAGATGAACCAAGACACAAAATAATGAATGATCCAAAAATCATCTCTATCTGGCTTTGAGATGTATCATGGGAACTTCTCATTTAATGTCATTTCTTGATTAGCCTCATAGTCAAATAATATGTCTTGCATCTGCTAAACACAACCTAGATGGTGGCCAAGAGGTAAGTTTCTTGCTTGGCAAGGGAAATTCAACCAAATTGGAATTTAAGCAGTTACCACAAATAATTGTATATAGATTGTCATCATTAAGTCTCAAAAATCTTTTGGAGGAGACTTTTTTCCTTCTTATTGGGAGCTCCTAATGAGGAGACTCCTGATCTTGAAATTTATAGTCATAGAGAATTGCCTGGGGCATTGGGAAGTTAAGGGACTTGCCCAAGGTTATACAGCCATTTTGCATGAGACAGGATTTGAATCTTGGATTTGAATCCTGACTGAGAGACAAGATCTCTATCTACTACACCAGGCAACCTTTGCAAAATTACACAAAATATCCAAATGAGGACAGAGGAGAAATTGCGACTATGGGGATTAAGAAATAAGATCACTTTTAAAAGCAAGGCATTAGTCCAACTGCCCTAAATTAGACTTAGATCCTTTAAGAAGACAATGAATCTGATTTGGTGACACTGTTTTATACCTAAAACCAGTATAAATGGTTTTGCTCCATGATCCCCAGGGGTGTTCTCTTTTCTTCACATATTTATAAGGAATAAAAGGAAAAATTTGGAATGACTCATTGATCAGAATCATTACTAGCAGCCTTTTAGTCCATTAAAATAGCAGACTCCTTTTCCTTGTGCTTTCTAGCTATGTTTGTAGTTCCCCAAGCAATTTTCTCACTCGCTCCATTCAGGAAGAGTTTCACCAGCCTCCAAAAACAAGCCTCCTCTTAGTGGCTTAATGAAAGTGGTGCTGAAAGAGCCCAAACATTGGACTCACCACCCAAGGCAAAGACATCCAGGGCAAAGATAGTCAGTCAGGGGAGAGAGGGAGTATGCCAAAAGCCTGGAATAAAAGGCAGCCCAAGGCCTGCAGTAGGAGTTCAAAGCCTCATGAATTAAGACTGGGTGGAGAAAAGTATAACTCACAGTATGTTACAGTTAGAAGGGACATTTAAGTTCATTTAGTCCAGTATCCTTCATTTTACAGATGAGGTGACTGAAGCACAATGAGGTTAAGCAGCTTATACAAGGTCACACAGCTAAGTAGTGGGCAGAGCTAGGACGCCAATTCAAGAATTCTTTCCACTACACTATAGAAGGTGACCTATCCATATTGCAAATCTATTCTACTACTCTTAGCTGAGGTACAAGTTAGACGTGTAGCATTGAATGAGTATTAAGGCAAAGAGTCTGTTGGTAAAATAATACTGTATGGACTCAAAGTTCACCATAACTCTACTCCCCACTGTGATAAAGAAAGAAGAATTTGAGACAGGTAGATTAACTCCATGTTGAGAAGTTTAAAAAAGAATTAAGTCTTATGTTAACTCTCCCCCTTTTCTGGAAGGTCTCTTTATTTTCTAATCTCTCACTCACTGAAAGGAAAGACTTCAATGTAGTTAACATGTGGTTTCTGATTCCAAAGAACAGTTTTGTAAACTATGTATGAGTAATGTCACTTCCTCTTTAAATCTGTGTAAAAGTCAAAAGGTCAAAAAAAATTAGATTTTGGACTATATGATTTGGCAATAAAAGGTGGTCTCAAAAATGAATGCTTTTGGAAACAATTTAACTCAAGCTCTTATTCCAAATTTATTTAACAACTTTTTTAACCCAATTTCAAAAGAGGGAATTATACAAACTGAAGAGCATGTCATGGCTTGAGCATTCATGAGAGACACTGAAACTAACTCAGCTGCTGCTTGTACAAACATAGCTTATACTTTGACCCCATAAAGGTTTCTATGGGATGTCCACAAACCTCCTCCAACAGGACTCAGTCCAGGATTCTGGAAAAGCTAACATGGATATTGTGTCCACTCATTCCTCACTACTAGGGCTATCCAAACAGGTGGTTGTTAGGTCCATCAATCATGATGATCCATCAATCAATCTACAAGCATTTATTAAATGCCAGGCACTAGGGAAAAAAAGATAAAAATGAAACAATTCTTGTTCTCAATGAGCATATATTAGATCATCTTGGAAAGACTATTAATAACTCACATTCACATAATAGTTAAAGTTCACGAAACATTTTCCTAACAACTGTAAGATAACTAGAGGGAGGATTTATTATTCTCGTTTTTTCCTGAGAAGTAAAGTAACTTGCCCAAGGGAGCCTAGATAATAAGGGAGAAAGTTGCATGCAGTAGAACTAAATCAAGATGGAGGCTGAACCTCTTCCTTCCCTCCCCTCTCTACCATATAGTGTATGCTATCTCTCCTAGTAGGCTAGACATTAGTAATATATGACATGGGACCCATTTTTAAAGTTTTCTTTTCATATTTGACCGATATGACCCTCTTCCAAATGGTTAGTTTTATATTTCCCTACTCAAAAGAAATATCAAATTATCTTTCAAAGAGAAAGTTTTCCTACAATGTGTTCATTTGGGGCCTGTCCCTTTAAACTGGCAGGTTTCAATTCCAAGTTAAATTTTGACTTTGACAGGTCATTGGCAAATTTTAAAGTGAAATAAGAAAAAAAATGAAGCAATGGAAAATCTCACCAAGGTTACTGTGTTGAACAGGAGGTATTTATAATCCTCAACATGTGTTTTAAACCTTTTCTTTATGAGGTAGAGAAAATCTTCCAACTACCATCCTAGGGTGAGTACTCCATCACCAAGATAAATTAGAAAACAGATAAGGAAAAAATCTTTACATTTTAGAAGGACCCTAAGTACCATTCAAAAAACAGACATATCTCCTGCTTAACAATCCCTTTATCAAGACAATCCAGATTGTCTAAGCTGTCCTTCCATCTCATTAGCACTTGACAGGGGGCTAAATAACATTCATTCTTTCTCACTGACTGATCTGGGAACTAAAACACAGAGAGGTGATGTGATTGACCTCTTGTAAAAATAGTAAGACAAAGGAAGAACCAGACTAGGGGCCATCCGTATTCATATCCTAAATTCTAAAAAACTAAATGGAGAAATAAATAGATAAATAGATGGATAAATTTATAAATAAGATAAAGCAAAATTCTAAAACAGATTTAAAAAAAGAAAATAGAGTTTCTGTTTCTCTCCCAACTGAATTGAGTAAATAGATATGTATGTAATTAGAAATTAAATTAAATATGATCACAAATCATTGCAAGGGAAAGGTCTTACTGTAGGGGTTGTTTTTTCCTCCCTCAGATTACAATTGCCTCTCTTCTTTGCTCTTTTCTGGGCAATCTAATGGCAATTCAAAATACAAATGGAAAGTGTTTTGGGGAAAACAAAGATGAGTGTTTGGAACTGTACCCCCAAAATTATTATAGTATGAATCCCCATCTACCCAGAAATACAAATATTAGGTTTATATTCTGAAGAGACTTTAAAAAAATAAAAGGGAAAAATATTCATATATAAAAATATTTATAGCAGCTCTATTTGCAGTAGCAAAGAAATGGAAACTGAAAGGGAGTCTCTCAATTGGGTGATGGATCAACAAGCTATAATATATGAATGTACTGAAATACTACTGTGCTCTGAGAAATAATGAAGGGGATGGTTTCAGAGAAACCTGGGAAGATTTGCATTAACAGATACAGTTAGGTGACTTGCTCAGGATCACATAGCCAGTATATGTCAGTGTCCAGACACAGAAGTGTACTTCTGTCCATGGAAGAAATAAAAGGGGTGTGGTGGGGAGGGGGGATGATAGCCTTTTGGCATCTATTCTCCCCAAAACTAGAGTACAGATTCTACTTTGCCTAATTTTCCTCCCTTTCTCTATCATTAATTCTACAATGGAGTGATCATTCTACCTCTTCAAGGTAGCCATCATTCTCAACAATCAACCAATCAATGAAAAAGTATTTCTTAAGGATCTGTTATGTGCCAAATAACGTGCTATGTGCCAGGAGATAAAAATGCAATGAATAAAACAACTCCTACTCACAAAGAGCTTGCACACTAGCCACCAGTTCTTGGTGAGAATCAGTTACAGATTAAAGTTCCCATTGCTCATACCCCTGAGTTTTTATGGATAAAAATATTATTAAGATGATAACAGATGCATAGATAGATATGTAGACAGGTACAGAGATAAATACATAGATGAATAGGTACATAGAGAATTTATTGAGCACTTACAATCAGTCAAGCATTATTCTAAGCACTGAGAATAAGCAAACAAAATAGACCATGATCTCTCAGTTCTCTAGGCAACACACTAGTTCTATAAGTTATAACTCTGACTGATGAGTGAAATGGACTGAGAGAGAGAGACCTAGCCCAAAGCAGAGCAAAAGGAAGGAAACTCACCCAGGTCTTGCCAGTTTCAACCGTAAGCTTAGCAATATGCTCCTTCAGGGCCCTATTCATCCTTTCTACCTGGCCTGAACTCTGGGGCCTATAGGCACAGTGTTGTTTCCACCTAACCCGATAGCTTTTGAAAGAGCTTGCACACCTTGAGACACAAAAATTGGGCGATATGACAGCAACTTCTTTAGGTAGCCAGACTGTATCCAACCGATCTCGTATTTGATGCTGGTTCCTCACCCCTTTTCCCGCCAAAGTCAACAAACCCTTTTGCTGATATGCATAGTTGTGTACATGAACAGTAGCGAAAGCATCTTCCCAGCTCAGGACTATGGACCAGATTAAAGAAGGGCCCAGAGAGGAGAGAAGGGTATATGGGTAGGAACTGTAGGATGGTGGGTTTCTACCCAGCTGTTCACTTCACGGAGGTCTGGAGCTGGACGGAGATCCCTGGAACCAGGCTGACAAACAGGCAAGAGCAGGGTGTTAGCTGGCTGTGCTAAAGGGTACTGTCTGACCTGGCATGGCAATTGCAGGAGGCAGAACTACCGCAGGGGCTGGTGCCTTGCCAAACCAAAAGGATGGGTTTCAGCCCATATGCCAGGAACTTCCTGCTGAAATTCTGACAATATAGGTGAAGTGGCATCTGACTAGTTATCAGAAACAGTCATTAGCCTTGATTCTTCCAAGAGCGGGGCAGGATACCACCAGCTGGGGTAGAGGCTCAAATTCCAGAGAAGGGGAAGGGCCAGAGAATGAAATGAGAGGCTGCAGTTTATGAAGGAAGTCTCAGCCCAATAAAGGATACAGGCAATCAGGCATGACCAGGAAAGAAGGAGAGACCAGGCCCTTGCCTAGGTGGACATCCCTTGCCGTGGTTACAGAGACATTCCTAACTTGGCCAGTGGCCCCTGAACTGAGATGGAAGAGTGAGACAATGGGCCCAGGGGTTTCTTCTGGACCGAGGCTGCAGATGACTCCCCCCCACAAAGAGTGTCACCCTCAACTCCTGGGGAAACTTCAGCTAGAGCCACAATCACCACTCTGGAGACT
Organism: Bettongia penicillata ogilbyi; assembly: GCA_023548195.1. Lineage (NCBI taxonomy): Eukaryota > Metazoa > Chordata > Mammalia > Diprotodontia > Potoroidae > Bettongia > Bettongia penicillata. The sequence goes on along the minus strand of JAJHZJ010000020.1, from coordinate 3,593,171 downwards.
TTACAGGCCACCTCCAAGAGTTCATTTTCGAACCTGTCCTTTTTCTGGATTTACTTTCGAATGTCCAGGGCAGAATTGGAAACAAAGTCAATTACTAGGCCCTCCGGTTGTTTGGATCCTCCGGATCAATAGGGGTGTATAATCTGTATGCCTCCATTAATCCCTCAAGATATGCAGAGGGAGTCTCATCCTTGCCTTACCTAATTTCACTAAGCTTAGACATATTGTGGGCCTTCTAACCTCAGCTCTAAGCCCTCCCAAAGCAACTGGCGATACCTGTCAAGAGCCTCCTTACCTCGGTCATCGTTGGGGTCTCAGTTGGGATGGGTTCCAGGGAGTAGGTGGTTAAGACGGGCAGGGTCAGAGGAGGGGTGGCCATCTGACTCCAAGACCCCCTTTCGGGCTTCCAGCAGGATACAGTCGGATTCCTCACTGGTAAAAAGCACCCGGAGTAACTGCTGGCAATGAGTAAAACATCTTTTGACTCTGTTTGAATTCAGGTAGGAGTGAAAATTTTCCAATCATGCAGTATCTGTATTAAAACTAGACTCAGGAATAGTCAGGTGGGAAACATTCCTCTATAAAAGGACACAATGGGGAAACTGACCAGGAGGATCCCATCCTAGATTGAGTCTAAAATTGTCCCTTCAGTGTTTCCTCTCCAGATCCAGATTTCACCTGATAACAGTACAGGATGCAGGATTACAGTCCCTCTGAGCAACTTGTGGCATATTCTCTCAGATACTGATTTAATGCAGACAACTATACCCAAATTCAAACTTAAACAAAAATATCCTTGGTCCCAAATGCTTTTACCTTAAACAGCAAATTTCATTAATCACAACTTAAAGCCAAATACAGTTCATTGCTCAAACAAATTTCTCTCTTAGGGACTGATGACCTTGTCCACATGAAAGGAGACTTGGCAATTTTACAAAACAAAAGGAATAGGCATGAATCCCATGCCTGCCAACCTCCAGACATACAGGAGGACTGTTCTGCAGAACCAGTCGGACAGAACCAATCCAAAAAAATTTTTACTCCATTCATTTCTTTCCACTCAGTAACCAACTAACAATTTTAGGTTTAGCATTAAAACAGCAACTTTAAAGACTTAGTTGACAATCTTACAACTCTTATAAATGATAACCAATTATTTTAGCTGTTACTTCTTCAACAGGCAAAGGTGAAAATACCTGGTTTTAAATAACATAACTGGCTTTACACAATTTTTCCAATATCTTTTAGTTTCAACAAAATTCAGATTACAAATTGCTTTCTCTAACATCATTTCTGGATTTCAGAGCAAAATAAAATCTTAATGGCTCTAATTTTTTACTCAAGAAAATTTCATGTCTGTGTCCACTCCTTAAAAATGTTTTTGAAAGAAAAAGTTATGAAATCTCAAGCAGTGAAGAGACTCTGGAACAAGTCCAGTGGCACCTAGTCCTCTCCTTTCCACTTGGGAGTTCATAGCCTTCTCAAATTGCCTTAGTGCCAAATAATACAGCAAATTCTGACCTGTTTTAAACATCCAATTAGGAGTGACATGTTTCACTTAAAATATGACCAGAATAACTACCTTTTAGTTGTATCCCATATACAAAAACTTTTCTCTTTTAGGTGAGGCATGAGGTAATTAAAAGGCTATTTAATCCACCTCACTGATATGAGGGGAAAAAAAATTCCCAATTTCTTCTTGTCTTTCTCTCCACCTTCACAATCTGACCAGGGTTAGAAAGAAGAAAGAGAGAGAGAATTTTCCAACAACTTTCCAATAATCCTTAAACTTATCCCACATTGTTCTCCTAGTGGGCTTTGACTAAAGTCCCTTTAAAACTTCACATACAGTATTTCCTTGCATTCCTTATAAGATTAGTTTCTCTCTTTCTCTCTCCCATTCTCCTCCCTGATGCTGCAACCATCAGAGAGAAGGGAGGAGGGGGAGGAAAAGAGATAACATTCCAAATTCCAGCTACAATGGAGCTGGCCATAATAACTCACAAACACACACACAGAACATGTAAAGACCACAAACACACACACAGTACATTTAAGGATAGAACACATATACAGACAATAAAAAAATAATTTTGATTTACTTTCTATCACTGTTCCAAGGACGGGGAATCAAACTTATTCAGAAGCTGATATATGGGATCTGATCTGAATGGCCGGGTTCCCATTCACTATTTTCCGCACCCACCCTGCAACTGATTTATCAAACGTTCCCTTGGGTGGCCAATCCACCCCGAAGGTGGGCCATTCCTGTTGACAGAATAATTTTTCTTGGGACCTGATTGTATTTGGCCCATGAGAGCAGGGAGGGAGAGTAAGACACAAAGTCCAATTAAACAGAAACACAGAACAAAAAACAAGACAAAGTCCGCAGACCCAGTCAGGCAGTTAGGACCTCATGTGGTACCTGCAGAGGTCATTCAGGACTCTCCCGTGGTCTCTCGTGCAGCATCCCGTGGAGGTCAGTAAGGGCATCTTCCCACTGCGTCCAGCCTAAGCCACTTACTATATCTGGAGTACTCACCGGAATGGACAGGGCATCCAAAATTTGGCCAGATCAGGAAAATTTTGCTACTGAAAGCTTGGCTCTGGGTTGTGCTCTGAAATTGGGGCTGAGATAAATCCTGTTGGCCACCCCCAAAGTGGAGGCTCAGTCCCGTCATCCAGGACAGACAGCTTGCCTGTGCATGTAGAGCCAAAGGCAATCTTGGTGGAACCTCCATATGAAATGGACAGATCGAGAATAAATCACAGGCAAAATCAATTAGGAATTTTGAGAGCATCATTTATTAGCCAGGCTGGTGACTGCCTCACATAGAGACCCAGAGGAGACAGCCCTGAACTGAGGTGAGTGAGCGCCTTTTAAGCATTTTGGTGCTACTTGGTACAGCCTTGAGGTTTCCACAACAAGCAGAGTTCCGACAGAGCAAGAGAGGGGCTTGTTGTTAGGCAAGAGCCTCCAAAACAGAGGGGGTTGTCAGGGTACTGCTAGGCAAAGGACCTCAACAGAAAACAGGTGCCAGGAGAGGGACCCAATCAAAGATTGGTTGTCATAGTTGTCGGGAAGGGGGCTGCTCAGCAGAAGGTGGTTGCCTGGCAATGGGGGTCTAACATTAGGGGGGGCATAGGTTGTTAACATGCAAATGGACTAAACAAAAAATGACTGTTAACAATTTATCAGGTATTTCACAAACCAAAGGGGAATAACATTTTGACAGGGGCCCAACACAAACCTGTTACTAGGCAGGTTATCCAACCCTGCCCAGTAACCTAACAGATATCTCTCAACCTAGAGACTCAGGGAAGAATAATGTCCATTTTAATGAGGACTTCCAGAACTTCTGAAGTTATACACATACACATACACATACACACACACACACACACACACACACATATGTGTTTGTGTTTGTGATGGCAATCAAAATAGGATCTTTTGCTGTATTTTCTTTTGTTTTAGTATAATCAAGTGCCTGATTGAATCTTGCCTTTATCAATCAAGAGTCTTTACTAGGAGTAAAGTGCAGAATCAAGAGTTTCTTTAACTAGAAACAGTATATGTATTTGTATTATTAATGATTAAAGATCTTTCTCACCCATTAATGGACCTGTCCATTAAGGGAAGACTGATTAGGGAAGATTTTTAGGAACATCCACAGCTTCTGTTAATGAGGCATTGATTCTCAGAAGTCAGGATGCCCTCTGGCTCTAAAAATGGTATAAATACTCTGAGGGTGAGGTTTTACTTTCAGGCTTAGTTTTTGCAGGTAGGTTTGAGTGCTAGATGAGGACTCTAGGAAGCTGCTAAGTAGCCCTTGGGCTTTGAGTACTCAGATATTGGGCTTCTCTCTCTGGTAACTATGGTCAGACAGCTATACCTGTCTGTTGAATTATAGTCAGGCAGAGGAAGCCATGTCTGTTGACTTTTAATTTCTCTGTATTTTCTTTGAAGTTCAGAGAACTTTCTCCCCTGAACTAACTGAATGATCTATGTGCTTGGTTAAAGGAATGATACATGTCCTTGATTAAAGTGATTCCTAATCCCTCAAAAGTTGCCTTTCCTTTTATAATGCAGATCTAAGAACCTGTGATAGCAAGCCCCACTGTGTGCATTGGGGTGCTTACTGATACAGTATTGTATATGTGTGTATGTAGGTATGTATTTCAATTTTTAAAAATTGTTTTCTTACAGAGATGTAATAAAACATTTTGGACATGGCCCAGGAAATCTAGGTTGCACTTTCATCTCTGCTACTGTTGTTGTTTATCCTTCATTCTCAAAGAGGACCAATGACATCATGAGTCTTGACTGCATATGAACTGGATTTAAGTGAAGCAGAGTTGGGCAAAGACATCAACTTCACTCTTTCCTCCAGTCATGGAAGTCCAGTGGCAAGACAAAAGTCAAGAGGACACTAGTGATTAGCCAGTATCACTTGGTCAAGTGACTTAACGAGAGTCTTAGGATTCTAGCCTAAACATGACTGTTGTCAGGACTTTTCTCAGAAGAAAATTGCCAATTTACTTTAATCATCAGTTATGGTTACCTCTGGGATCACTTATGAAGTCTAATGCAATTGTCTTGGTTGTAGCATTCACACCATCTCCTTAGTACTTATTACACTTTTGGGAATAGAATGAACTACAACCTCTGACTCACTACAGATGGATTACAAATGCAGAAGACAGACCCCACCCATATCAGCTGAGAATCACTGAGAGTCTTTTAGAAGAGAATTTGACCCACTTTTTCTTAGCTAAATGATTGCAATCTTATGAAAATAAGAAGGATCCCTCCTAAATCAAATGCTTCACTTTGAAATAACTATATTTTATTTCTTTCCCTTTAGAATTTTGGAGTAAAACAAATTCAGTTCAGTGACTTTTGCTGAATGCAAACGAATATAACAAAGTGACCTTAAGACTATGGAATGAAACCCAATTTTGTATAGAATATTCAAATAACAACTAGATGTGTCATAGCTTATATACTCAGAGCCCACAAAGGACCTTTGGCAGTAATTTTTATCCTGTTGCCAGAAATAACTTAGGTTGGGTCTATCCAATATAGTTACTTCCATGTGTCACTATGTGGCAAATCAGTGGCCAGTGACCTATGATGAATTTATGCTCCAGAAGGGAAATGAAATGGTGAGGAAAAATTATACTTACCAATATTTAACAAAGTCCATTTCCATATGTCTTAAAAGCAGAAATTACAACCAGAGCCAAAAGGCATTTATCCTGCCAAGAAAGGGATCAGTGAGTGGTTTTTTCAATGGGTGCCTTTGCTTAAGATCATATCATAGGAGCACTAGCTCCACTGTACTACTTACCTCCATTCTCCCCCCACCCTCTCTTTCTCATATATATGTGTGTATGTATACATTTATAGACATATGCACATATTCACACATATGCATATATCATATATATGCATTTTTTGTTGTTTGATCATTTCAGTTGTGTCCAACTCTTCATGACCCCATTTGAGATTTTCTTGTCAAAGATACTGAAGTGGTTTGCCATTTCCTTCTCCAGCTCATTTTACGCATGAGAAAACTGAAGCAAGCAGAGTTAAGTGACTTGGCCAGGGTCACACAGGCTGTCTGAGGTCAGATTTGAATTCAGGAAGATGAGTCTTCCTAACTTCAGGCCCAGCACTCTATCCACTTAGCTGCCATATATATGTGTATATACACACATATATAGATATGATCTCTATATTATATCTATGTATAGAGATATATGTGTGTATGTACATGCATGTATATATGCCTGTGCCTTTATTTGGAGCTCAAACTAGAGGACTTAACTAAGTAAGCTATCTCTTGACTTACATATATATACATACATACAGATATATATGAACTGTATATATGTACATGACTTTAATGTAGGCATCTAGGCATATCCTCCCCGAATCTGACACTGGTAGGATGCACATTGGTTCCCCAGAGGGCAGTTATCTAAATGTTCAATTCTTATGTGGGTCTATCCTCCTAAAATCATAGTTCACAAACCTCTACAAATGCACTTACCTTTAATAGTCAGCCAGTAGATGTAGTTAACTGAAGGCAAAGATAATAGAATAATAATACGAACTGTAGCACAAAATATTCCCTCCATAAACCTGTGGTACATCCCACAAATACATACAGTATCTGTTTAAAGAATGAGCATATACAGAGTACCATGGCACTGGGGCACATGTGTAGAGAACACATATGGTCAAGGTAACTTATGACTCTGACCCCTCAAGGAAAGTTCTTTCCACCATTCCCTTCCCCCTTCCCCAACTTCATCAGCTATAGACTCTCTTCTTAGCTGCTTACACAATAAGAGGCTCTACATCCAGCATGGCATAAACTCAGACAGTCAAGAGTCAGTGAAAACAGAGATAAAGAGAGTGACCCCTGGCAACAGAAAAGATCCAGCTATAGATTCAAAAGAGAATTAGCCACAGTAGCAGAGAATCAAATGGTGTGTGAAGGAATTACCCCATCCTAATTCTGAAGGAGTCCAGGTAAGTGACCTGCCAGTAGAGTAGTTATGCTCATAGGACATAGTGTAATGACACAAAGAGAAGGGATCACAAATTTAAGTCTGGATAGGACTATAGAGGCTAATAAATCTAACCCCAACATTTTACAAATCAGAAAACTGAGGCTACAGAACTTAAATGATTTACCCAGGGTCTGTGAGACAGGATTCAAAGTTAGGTCTTCTTGGCTCCAAGACTACCACTCTGCCTACCCTCACACCCAACTACTTTTTCTACTTTGTGTTTCCTTTCCTAAATAGATGGCCTAATAGGGATTCAAAATTTACTTACCCTTTACATACAGAAGTGACATTCCTTGAAGCAGAGCTGGCAAACACATCTCAGAGTTGTCACAATTTTCAGTCATCCAATGACAAACTAAAAGAGAATTTCCTCACCCCTCACAAATGTGTAAAAAAAAAAGAAAACTCTTCTTTTCAATTTTAATATATAGGTATACCTTATTTTCTCAGGTATCTGCCTCTTCTGTTATTTTATCAACTGGACAATGGAGTTGTGGGGGAAAGAGGTCCCTCACTACATATGCACATAGAGATTCATATATTTACCTACATGAATATATACATAGATATGTGTATTCACGTAACTAGGGGTTGAAAACAACATGTACAAAGTTCCTGATTCCAAGAACTAGAAAGAATATGCTAGTTTAGGTCTCGGGTGCTTTGGGGATAATGAACTGCCTAGCTAATTCTAGCTAGATATGAATTACTAATCACTTAGGTACTCTGGGGATGAGTAAGACATCTTACTTGTCACTGAGTCAAAAAAGGTCAATGACTTAGGAAATCTTTAAAAATGAAATGATTCACCACTAGTTATGAATATGTATGACTACATGCACATGCATATATGTGCATGTGTATATGTGTGTTTGTACATATATATGTATATATGGTCCTATTCCTCTAATTAAGTAATGCAAATAGAGTAGCTAAAAATACATAGATAGAGATGATATAGATACAGGTGTTTCTTGTCTCCTGTTGAATTAATGAAAATTTGAATGCAGATTCCATCTGTGTAAAGATTTCCTTTTGATATAAGAAATAAATGGACAAAAAGATATATGGATACATTGATACATAAACAAATAATACGAATCCTATTACCCGCTAAATTTTCAGTGCTCCATTTTGCTTTGAAACATCATCAGATGGCAGAGATAAGCTATCTAATCCGCTCCCTTATTGTAGGGATGACAACTTTATCCAAGGTCATAAAGTCTGACTATAAATTCCTTGAGGGCAGGATCTGTCTTCTTTTTATCCCCAACATTTAGCACAGTGCTTGGCACAGAGTAAGTGTGTAATAAATAAATGTTTACTGATTGTTTGATTAAGGGTCAGAGATGGGATTTGAATGTTGGTTTCTGATTCTACACTTAAGTGTTTTTTCATTGGCATACTGTTGATACTTCAACAAACCTTTTTTAAACAGTTTCTTCAATACATGTTAGATTCTAGAGATACAAAAATGAAAGAGATGCTGCACTCAAGAGGCTTATATTCTATTAAAATAGCATGTACACAAATAGTTGTATCCAAAATAAATGAAAAGTAAATGGGGGAGTCACTAAGACAAAAGAAAGTTCTTCCTCAAAAATATCACTTAAAGAAACACATAAGACCTCATGGCTAGTTGGAACCTGCTTTCCCAAGTAACCTCCCTTACTAAATGCACAGATTTAATAGTGAAGGAGCAAGCATTTCAAGATCCCTTGTTTCTTAAACTTCTTTCTCACTGCTCTCTCCTTCCCTTGAAAGAAACTATTCCACTTGAAAATGACCACCACCACCTCAGTTACATAGCAAAGGGAAAAATAGCACCTCCCCTGGAAGAAGAAGCAGAGTTTACTGACTATGTCTTAATGTATTTTTCAAAGCTGAGTCAACTTCTGGGATCCCAGCTAGAAGAAAACATAGTATTTTGGGACTGTGGACTAACCCTAGGCTTTTCTGTATCTCTGTTTACCAACAGTCACATCTTGGATTCCTTCATGCTCAGTTCTCCCTCACTTTTCCCACTTCATAAATATGATTTAGGTAGAAAATAAACATAGCGTTCACCCTTTTGAGATAGACATCTACAGGCAGGGAGAAGTCTTTGGAGGTCTGAGTTTCTGGGAGATATAGTCTCAAACACAATTTCCTGTGGGAGGGACAAAGACTATTGTGAGCTCTGAAGCAGACATAGTTACAGTAGGATAATCAGTAGAATAGAATTCTGCTCTGAAAGTCTTGAATTTAGCTCTGAAGCAACAACAAAAATGGCTAGTAGAGAAGACAGCAGCAGCCTATCTAAGGTAGCACAGAGAAACTGGAGCAGGAGAATAGAACCTGGGCAGCTGAACGTTGCATACTCCAGCCTAGGGGGCTGCTACCTGAGCCCTGAGTTCAATGAGTCTATGGATCCACTTGCAGAGTCTTTGGGAGTTGCCGCTGCATGTGCTTTCACTGGCCAGAATGCAATAGTGGTTGCTAACTTTTCCATTTGGTAGAATCAGAGAAGTACAGTCTCCTCTTTTAACCTTCCCTCACCCTGCTTAAGTAGGGAAGAAGCAGATTCTAAAGCATGTTCTATTCTGTAAAGTTTATTTTCTCATTTCAATTAAGAGCTTTATCATTTCCATTGTTAATAATTTTTATAAACCTTCCAAAAGGAAGATCTAAAACGAGTTTTGTGGTTTACCTTCCTTTACCATAGGCTAAAAATGAGTCAAAGAATTACATTTACTATCCAGGACAAGGTTGGGGTGTAGAAACACATGGCGTTGCTCACTCCCTCTTCTACTTCCTTCCTTCAATATAAAGAGAAAGTTCTCTGCAAGGGTGAAGTTGAGACAGTCACTAGGGAGTAGGTCAGGTGGGAGGAGAAATAGTGTGGTATAACCTACCAGTAATGTCCACATTCCAATGCAGTTAGGAATACAAGAGGAGTGAGTGTTTCTTTCCCAAATAGTCCTTCCCTTCTGCTTCTAAACTGATGCCCAGGAAGGCACAGGAGGACATGTACGTATGTAGGTAGGTAGGCAGACAGAGAGCTGGATAGATCTACATACATAGATATATACACGCATTAACTTGTGGGAATTGCAGGGAAGTTAAGGTTCAGAGTAGTTATAGAGTGAAATCCCTGGGTAGGGGAGAATGGAGTATTGCTTCCCTCACCTCTCACCTCCACCATTGCATCTAGCAAAAACAAGAGATGCTATCTGGTAGATAAAGAGAGTCCAAACCCACTTGAGGAAACAGAGACCCATATTTCAGACAGATGTAAATGTAGCGAAATAGTAACTGAAAGAAAGAAATAACTTCAAAGGAAAGAGAGGAAGTAGAAGAGAGAGCTGCTTGGGGCCTCAAGATGGAGAGCTAACTTTGGCAAGGAAGAACTGGGCCCCAAAGAGGACTGTTGCATAAGGAGAGAAAGGACTTTCAGGATCTACAACTCTGGAATTAGAAATGTCCTTGGCAAAAGGCATTGCTGATAGAGTGAACCAAACTCAAAGTGAGGAAGATCTGAATTAGAATCTTACCTCAGTCACTTTCTATTTGTGGTACCCTGGAATGTTTAACCTCCCAGGGCCTCAGTTTGCTCATATGTAAAACAAGGGGGGTTCAAAAGATAACCCCTACCCACTGTACTACCAAGTCCCCAAACTAAGACTAATCACTTGAGTCAACTACTTAATGCTTTTATTTAGCATTTGAGGAAGAACTTAACTGAAGTTAATTGATTTAGCAAATGTCACATGGGAGGAGAGGTCATACAAGAGAAAATTTGAGACAGAGACAGGATTATAACTCGGAATTTATGGGTTTTCCCTTTAGTTACTTACTGAAATATGTCATCTTTCATTTGCTTTGTCTCTACAAATATTTGAAACACTGTAACCTACGTTGTTCCTTTTATCTCCAACTACCTTAGCACATAATCACTCAGACAAAACTCACTGTCTACTATTGATCACTAAAATGTCAAGTTTTTCTCTCCTTCCCTTTCTTTATTCTTTCAATTACATTTAAAGTCATTTGGAAATTTACACTGGTGTCTGAAGCAATATTACTGTAAATGAGGTAAAGAAAATAGATGTCTGTTATGTATAAGACACTGTGCTAGGTGCTGGGGATACAATAAAATGACACAATCTCTGCCTCCAAGGAGCTTATAATCTAATAAAAGGGATATAACACAGAAATTAATAAATATGATACAAGCTAGAATGTTCTAAGGGAAAATAAAAAATCTAAAGTATTGTAAGAAAATTTCAGAATTAGAGAATTTAACTTTGGAAGAGATCATCTAGGGCAGGCTGATCTCCACTGTCCCATCCCCATTTTTACAGATAAGAAAAGTGAGACCCAGAGAAACTAAATCAATTGCCCAAAGTCACATTGGCAGAGAATAGCAGAGCAAGCAATTAAGTCCCAAGTCTTTGGACTTCAAATCCAGAACTCTCTTCACCATACCATAGAACCACCAAGGGAGAGATCATTTTCATCTGGGATCAACACAAGAACCACAAACAAAAACAATCAATATTTTTAGATATGACAGCTCACATTTCTGCTATATGGTCCTATATGTTTTAAAAGATGCTTTTTCATGCAACAATCTTGTGAAATAGATAGCTCAAGTATTATTATGCCCATTTAATAGATGAAGCAAAAACTCAAATTACACACGGTTACCCTAGAAGTAAATGGGAGAATTAGAACTTGAGCCAGGGTTTTCTGTTTCTACAGCCAGTAGCCTATTCATGATACCACAGATGCCTTAATTAATTTGGAAAGTCTTCCATAGGGTGATTCTATTTGACACAGAGTCTATTGAAGTAGATTTTCCTTTCTGAGATAGTAGCTTTCTATACCTCCTTCTTTTAAACACTGTGCGAAAAATAGATACATTTAAAGAAATGTATATATTTTGTAGCCAAAGAGAACTAAGTACATGGTAGAAGGAATTACTTTAAAAAAAAATACCTTTTGTGCCTTTGAAAACTACTGAATATTTCCAAATATTTTCAGGAGCTTTTTTGTAGTACCTTAAACTTACAGTCTTTGCTTCCACTGTTTAGTGGAAGTAAACTCCACTAGAGTTAACTCATTAAGTATTAACTCATTAAAGCTAATATTAATGGTTATTCATTTATTAATAAATGAGACAATGTGAAATCTTCTAGAGTTATAAACACCTTGGTTAATTGTAATAAAAAATAGAAATTAGATAAAATTAGGAAAGAATCAAAAAAGCACAATGGAGTTTGTGAGGGGGAAATAGCCAAAGCCTGGCATAATATTACCTGGATGCAAATATTTTTAAAATATATATATTTGCCATTTAATAATAAGAGTAAAGGTTATTTAGTCTCTCCTATTCTCTGCTTCCAAAAAAAAAATGGTTCATAAAGAATACCTTAGAGAAAGAGGAGCCTGTCTGTTTTGATTCTGAATGAACATAGGTGACAGACATTTCCTGTCTGCAAAGTGAGAAAGAACATAGCAATGGGATCCTGGCATGCCTGATGCATTAACGTAAGAAGGAATGGAATCAGACATTAGGCACTCCACAAGAAAGCAAACAGTAAAAGCCTGGATTTGCCAATATGTAACATTCTTTATTACGCCAGTTAGTACAAAGAGTACACTGTCGGGTAGCCAAATGGTACTTTCCAAATTGAGGTACCAAGAACCATAGGCATTGTGATTTTCCAACATGCCAGTCTGTCAGTAAGAAAAGCAAGACTTTTCCAAGTTCAGACTCACATCCACCAGTCAATTGGCTAAGATTATCCTTAGTTCTGTGGGCTTGAGGTCCCCATCCCCAGAGTGGTTAAACTTACCTTTCTCCCTACGAGGAATTTTCTAATTTGATATATGATCTTGGTAACTTTTTTTTATACCAAGATATCTATGACACTGTAGTATATGCATCCTTCAACTCAATTCAATTCAATAAACATTTATTAACACCTGCTACATGCCAAGCACTACACTAGGTATTGAAAATACAAAGAATAAAATGACAACAATCCCTGTCCCCAGTGAACGTACATTCTATCCTTGACATGGATTTTTTCAGAAATGATACAGGCATAATGAATGTTGCATCTAGTAACTAAGTCTTGCTAGTGAGAACATTATAGCATACCTTACCATACTATCTCAAAAGGTATTTTTGTTTTTTATTAGAGAAGAGTCTTCATGGTCAGGTTCAAATAATATTAAAATTCAGCTTCTGTTCTAATTCAGGTTTGACTCAGGAGAGTCTGATGTTTGGTGCTCAGGACTGGAATTAGATGAGTTATTCTTAGAGCATATAACAGTTTTTAAAGGGAAACTCAATTCAACAATAAGATGGAAATGATATACAGCTAAGATATACAGCATTGGTTTAGTTGGGCTTAACCCTCTCTTTCATCATTTGCCACCTGGTATATCCAGTCAGACCATTTGTTGACTTGTGAGAAGTCCCTCAATTCTGACAAGCACCAGAAACATGCCAGATATTTATACCTTAGGCAACCACAAAGTTCCATCAGTGGTTGCAAATAGTTCCCTGAACCAATTGAGTCTCAAGGACAGTTGAAGACTAAAGTCTTACATTAAAAGGTCCCAACTAGATTAATAGTTGTTACTCCTACTACAGCTTCCATGAATTAATTGTTTTAAAAAAAACATACTTAAAATGACCAATATGTTACAATCTTTCCCTCTTTCACCTAGCTATCAAAAGTACCTTGCAAATAGCTGTTAGATCTCACAGTATCTATATGTAATACTCTATATTCCAGTTTGGAAAACTGAGGCACAGATTCAAATGGTATGCTCAAAAGAAGGTCAGTGGAAGAACTAGGAACAAATGCAATTGTAATTTTAACTCCTAAACACAACTGATCATATATGTCCTATACCCTGTCTTTGTAAAATATATTTTACAATTTAATTTTTTTTAATCACATCAATGCTTATAAAAATCTCTGCTTGAAACCTAAACTAGAGGGGAAAAAATGGACTGAATGGAGACATTCCCTCAACTCAACCATGCTTAAAGAATGCTTCTTTTTGGTCCTCAGAGAGTACATTCCAGACTTAGGTAAACTGTGTTACTGCCACACCACATTACAATGGTAGCAAGTAATCTTCCTCTTTCAATTTCTTTCAAAATTGACATTTTTGCTACAGCAGCTTCCTGCAATGAAAAAGCAGAGATCCCAGTTAATTGGTAGGGCAACAATATCCTGAAACTACTACAATTTTATAAGAGAATTAGTAAGTGTTAGGTAGGTGCTGTTCTAAATACTAGGGATATAAAAATAAAATTTTCTCTTCTCCTTCCAATAATAGATATGGTTCTTATATTTTTAGCATTATTGTTAAGGGTTCTATTTCACTATTTTATATAGATTTATGTCTGGAGATTTCCTCATCAGGAATTCCTTATATCAATGAAATCACAAATCTGGTCCAAAAATAACTGAAATAATAATTTCCTTTGGTAGTTCATGCTCTTGATAGTTCCTATTAATCTCTTACTCTCTTTCTCTCTGTCTCCCTCCTTCTTTCCTTCCTCCCTCCCTTCCTCTCTCTGTCTCTCTGTCTGCTGTCTCTCTCTCTCTCTCTAAGGATGTGTGGATCAGCTTCCAAGTACAAAAATTTAATATACAAGCAAGCTTGATAAAACTGACAGAGGATGCAGGGAATATCTCTCCCAAAATCTTCCCCTTCTCCAATAGATTCAATAACACACATTTCCCTGTATTCACAGGATCACAGATCTAGAATTGGGAGGGTCCTCAGAAGTCATCTAGTCTAATATTCTCATTTTACAGATGAGGAAACTGAGTCCCAGCATGATTAAATGACTTGCCCAAGGTCAAACAGGTGATAAATATTACAAGCAGGCTTTGAACCAATACCTCTGGAGCTAGGACTCAGCCAGTTGCCATCAAAATCCATGAAAACATTAAAGAATGGTATTGTGCTTCTCTCAGAGGCAGCAAGGCTGAGGAGATATTACAAAATTAAGTATATTTCCCTAAAAACAAAATTGAGTAAAAGGATCCCAGATAGGGGGAAAAAATCAGATGAGGAAGATGATATCAAAGGAAAGAAGAAAACATAAAAGGGAAGTTGTAGTAGGAATAACAACTATTAATCTAGTTGGGACCTATGAAAGTAAGACTAAAGACTAGCAAGGAGCCAGCCCTGAACTGAGGTAGTATCTCAGAGATTTAAGATGAGCAGGAAGCCCCATGTGACAGCCTTGGAAGCTTGGGACAGGTGCCAGATCTGGGCATGAAGCTCAGGTTATAGGTCTGTATGTTGAAGGACTCATCCCAAGACTGTCTTTCCTCTTTTATATTCAAATATCAAGCACTGTACCTAAGTTGGGGAGGAGGGGTGAGAATAAGCTAAAATAGTTACAAGCAGGTTCTCAAGTAAATTCAGAAAAATACTATAACTCTAAGACAGGAAAGGTATCTTACTTACAGTATGTAATTGTAAAGAGCTGTACTTCAGACTCATACTAGCTGTGTGACCCTGGGCAAGTCACTTAACTTTGATTGCCTCCAAAAAAAAAAGGAAAGAACTGCAATTAGTGTGTGTGTGTGTGTGTGTGTGTGTGTGTGTGTGTGTGTGTGTATGCTTTAATAGAACCATGTCATAAAGTATTTTTTGTTTTAGGAGTGGAAGAGAATACATAAATGGGATGACACAATGGAAGGATAAATTAAGGGGGGAGAGTGCCTTCAGGTCCCTGACATTGGAGGAGTTCTAGCAGAGACTGAATGTTTCCCCAATATTCAGTTATAGAGATGATTCCTGATGGACTAGATGATCTCAGAGGTCTCTTTCACTTTTAACATTTTATTTTATTCCTTACCAAGATAGATAAATACAAAGGTAAACTGAAAGACATAGTGAAATGAGTGTAGTAAGACTCAATAGTGGATGGATATAATGGGGTATGTGAGAGCTTAAGACTAGAATTAAGTGCTCAACTCTAAAAATTTTCTAATGGGATTATCATATAATATTAACATCAGGTTAGGCACCCACACTGGTCACACATGCCATACAAACCAAAATAATTAAACTGACTCTGTTAACATTATATTATTATTATTATTAAAGTTATTATATAACTTTCAGAAGATTCTGGGCAGAGGCAACATTCCAAATACTTACATTTGATGTTGTCTCACAAATTCTGCAAACCGTTGGTCTTTGGCATAGAGTTCAAAAATCCTGGCTCTTTCTTGAATCTCCTTATTTAAAAAAAAAACCAGAAAACGCTTTAGAAAAATCTCAAAAACCACAAAACATCTTTAAAGGGGGCTTATGGCATCCTACTGTTTTCCACCTATATTCCCCAAGGGAAAAAAACATTATCCCTTCAGAGAAAAAGGAACAAGTTCTTATACTATCTTTCCAGTCTCTGTACTAACAGAGATTGAAAAGAAGGACTCTGACCTGTTACATACCTTCTGATCAAGGTAAGAAGGGTTCTTTTATATATATATTTTTCCACAAGTGTCCCACATTTAAACTTATACTACTCAACATTATGCTTTTTTATATATTATTTTACCTTTGTGTATGTGTGCATCAGCACATCATTGTGTATGCCTCATGGTGTCAAGACAGATCACAGAATAGCTTTCATACTACATATGTATGTATTTATGTATGTGTATATATATATATATACACAATATGCGTATGTGTATATATGCATATAAGCTACACATATTACATCTCTACTACATGCTTGTATAGTACATACATGTATATCATATACTTGTTCACATACATATATGTGTGTGTAAATCTACATGCATAAGCACATATAGAGAGAGAAAGGAAACAAGAGAAAACTGACAGAGGAACAGCCACTCACCTCACTGGTAAGCTCGCTGTCCTCATAGATGTGGCTGATTTCTTCACTGCTGAAGGCAGCAGGCGCCTCTCCACCAGCACAGTTGTAGGAAGTAAGCTGAGGGTAGCTCCTTTCATACTGGTCATCTCCAGTGATATCACCCTCAAATACAGGGTTATACTTCACAGCACTCTCGAGAGATGGGGGGCTATCTCTCCTCCTGTTGTAACCACATAACACCATCAACCCACAGCATAGTCAACTTTACCTACATCAGAATAATTGAATATGGACTTCATGTTGGAATAGAGAGAAGAGCTGAATGCAATTAACAGGGTGTGACTGCCAGATGTTGGTTCATTAATGAATGTGCCTGTTTGTCATCTGGCTGACTGATGAGCATATTCATTTTCTGCCTTCCAGGAGCATATATTAAAAGAAATGATTACTCTGAGGGCAGACCAGTTTGGAAACGTATAGAGAATTTAACAGTGATAGTAATGATGATAATAGCTAACATTTACAGAGTGCTTACTTTGTGTCATGCACTATGTTAAAACACTTTAAAAGAATTATTTAATCTGATCTTCACAACCCTGGGAGGTAGATGCTATTATGATCCCTATTTTGTAGAAGATGAAAGCAGATATTAAATGACTTGCTCAGGGTCACACAGTTAGGAAGCTTCTAAGACTGCATTTGAACTCAGGTCTTCCTGACTCCAAGCCCAGTGCTCCATCTACTATACCACCAACCTGCCCGTAGGAAGAATATAATTACAAAGAGGCTAGCATCTGAAATAGGTTCGTCTAGAGACAAAGGGACAGAGAATAATCATGGATTGTGATCACATGACCACCCCAAATGTGCTGGAGCTTTCCTGTCAGAATGGTGGCCTATTTCCCCTTAATTTACTACCAGATGAAGCCACGCTTGCCAAAACAAATCCCCTTTTTTTTAGTTCTTGCTCAAAATCTGTCCCAACTGATGCTCTGACTATGATTACAGTTCAGAGATGATTCAAAATGGCAATCATTCAGGTTCTTCATACAAAAAGGAAAAATTGAGTCATTTCAAATAACTTGTGCTTTCACTTACCTGAGGGAGCCCTTTCTTCCTCTCTTCACATACTGGTCTCTCAGAGTCCTAGCCAGGAAGAAGAGGACAACCAAGACTACCAGAAGAAAGCCAATCACTGAGGCCACAGCAATTCCTATCACCTGGGACTCCGACATGTACTCTTCACAGTGTTCCCCTCGGTACCACCAATTCTCACCTACATGGCATCTAAAACACAAAAAGCATATCATCTTTCAGAAAATTTGTCCAATCACAAAACCATTGGTAGCTGTTGTGGTAAGAAGAGAGAAGAAAGGATCTAGCTAAAAGTGATGAATGTTAGAGTTGAAAGGAGACTTTGTTTTTGTGGTTCAGTCACGTCTAACTCTTTATGACCTCATTTGAGGTTTTCTTGCCAAATCTAGTGGAATGGTTTACTATTTCCCTCTCCAGATCATTTCAGAAATGAGGAAACTGAGGCAAACAACGTTAAGTGGCTTTGCCCAGGGTCACACAGTTTGCATGTCTAAGACCAAATTTGAAACTCCTTTATTCAAGTCTGACTTGCCCCTTGGAAAATGGGGGGATGTTAGTTTTTGTGCATAGTTCCATGTCACCTCCAACCCTCAAGAAGGCAGGACTAAGCAGGCCTAGATCATAGCAAGAAAAAATAGGACTAGAAGTATGTGACCTAACTAGAAGGAATGAAAGTTGTAGACAGGGGCTTAAGGACTCTGGTATTCAGCTTTCTCTTCTGATCTCCCTTCCGGTGGAGAGAGTGCTAGGCTTGGCATCAGGAAGGCCTGAGTTTAAATCAAGTCTTAGATACTTACTAGCTGTATGATCCTGAGCAAATCACTTTAACCTCTGTCTCCGTTTCCTCGGTTGTAAAATGGGGATCCTAATAGCACCTATCTTGTAGGGTTATTGTGATGATCAAATGAAATGATAATTGTCAAATGCTTAGTACATGGCCTGGCACATATTAGGTGGTAAAGACATACTTGTTCCCTTTCCCTTTTCTTTCCTTACAGTTGAGTAGGCTAGCTCTGCTCTTGGGCTCATTCTCTTCACTTTCAATGTACCCCCCAAAAATTTCCTCTTTTCTGTTCCTCTTCTCTTCTCAGAGATGGAGCAAAGGAGAACATCATGGCTCCTCACATTCTATGGCCAGTGGCTGATTTCTGGTGAGAAAGAGTCTATTCTTTTTTTCTCTCTTCTGAGTAATAGTTGAGGATACCCTCGGTCTTGTGTCAATGTAGGTCTAATAGAACCCTGCAGCATTATCCATGGCCAGCTTTCCCTCAGAAATAATTGCATTTTCAGAGAGATCATTGGCCTATCCAAGTCCACGTGACTCCAGAGGCATATGGCAGAGAAAGGAATGGAACCCAGGTCTATGTGACTAGAACAGTGGCTATTCCATGCAACAGGCAAGGGGAGAGGCCCCATGGAATGGGTAGAGTTATATTATATTCTAGTTTGAGATTGTTGTGAAGAATTCTATTTTCACATTACATATGAGTCATTTCAAGAGGATTTGCATGTGATTCCTAAGCTATGACTTTTCGCTTTTGGGTCCATGTGCTTTAAGGTTTTCATTTAAAAACTGCAGGTGTGTTTATTCAGTGAAATTCAGCCAGGCAGGCATTCTATTGGCCACTGCCAATGGTCCTCAGTAAAAAGAGTGAAATTGAGACTTTAAAAACTTACAGTAGAGCAGTCACATGAACAATTTCCAGTAGAAGGATAGGAAGTAAGATAGTTGCTGGGAAAAAATTATAATTTTGCTTTATCTCACAGAGTTGCCGTGGGGAAAAGTGCTTCATAAAACATAAAATATTTCGCAACCATAATTGTCCTGCTTCCTCAAGTTACTCACTATGTGATCTTCGTCAAGCCTCAGCTTCTCTGATTCTGAGTTTCCTTAGGTTTTAAGAGATAATAATTACATTTGATCTCATTCCCAATATTACTATGCAAATCAAATGAAATGATGAATGTGAACGTATCTTGTAACATAAAATATTATACCTATGTAATGTATTAATAGTAAAGATAATAGCCATTGCATAACTAAGATCTCCTGACAAATTCAGGCTAAATGCAAAATGTTTGCCAATGAAGATCCCTCCCATAGCATCAGATTTATCTGACATGTTGCCTTGAGTTCTAATCTTCCCAAAGAGTTCAAGCTAACTGATAAAACTGGGCATAAATCAGAGAGTAGAGTTTTCCATAAGAACTGCACAAGGCACCCATTTATTTAATAATAGGTAACATTTATATAGCTCTTACTATGTGCCAGGCACAGGGGCAAGAAGGTGACACAGTGAATAGAGCACTTGGGCCTGGAGTCAGGAAGACTGGAGTTCAAATTTGGCCTCAGACACTTACAAGTTGTGTGACCTTGGGCAAGTCACTTAATCCATTTGCCTCAGTTTCCTCATCTGTAAAATGAGTTGGAAAAGGAAATGGCAAAGCACTCCAGTATCTTTGCCAAGAAAACCCCAAATGAAGTGACAAAGAGTCAGACAGGACTGAAACAACTGAAACAAATGAGGCACATTTACAATTATTATTTCATGTGGTCCTCACAACAACTCTGGGAGGTAGGTGCTATTAGTATCCACATTTTACACATGAGGAAACTGAGGCAGACAAACATTAAATGATTTCTTCAGAGTCACACAGCTAGTAGGTATCTGAGGCTGGATTTGAATACACGTCTTCCTGACCCCAAGACCAGTGGCTCTATCCACAGAGCTGCTCTAGTCACAGAGCCACCTATCTCCCATTTAAAATGTAAAATCCTACAGGAGCACACTTTGCTACAGATAGTAGTATTCCAGCCCTATGAAATAAAAATGCCTGCTAATAGCATACCTACAAATGGCCCCATGCCCAGGGATAATGTCACACTTTCCATCATTCAGGCAGAAATCTGGCTGTAGCTCACAGACACTCTGACAGGGCAGTCCTTGTAGACTTTGGTAACCAGGGTAACATACACATTCTGCTTCTCCACTCCAGCGGTTGACCACACATTCAGAAAATTCATTGCAGGCTTGGAACTTACAAAGATCAGCTTGATCACCTAAAAATTCAAAGAAAGCAGAAAAGGGAACCTACTCAGTGAGGCTCCTAGAGTTGCACACCATTGGCCTGGTCTTTGAGGACCAACCCCATTCCACAGTGGGAATCATAGGATCCTAGATTTAGAGCTAGAAGAGACCTTGGAGTCATTGGGTCCCACGCTTTCATTTTACAGTGAAAGAAACTGAGTCCCAGAGAATTCATGCCATTTACCCAAGACAGGGTAGTGACTTATACACAAGCAGGCAGGTGTCTGAGCTGAGATTAAAACCCAACTCTTCCTTATTCCAAGTCCATCTACTTCATAACATTGGAATAGGGCCTTAATAGGTAACTTTCTATTTTTCCTGAATCTGCTTTTCATCATAAACAGCTAGGTGGTACAGTGGATAGAATGCTGGCCCTGGAAGCAAGAAGACATAAGAGCAAATCCAGTCTCAGAAACTAACTGTGTGATCCTAGACAAGTCACTCAAAATCTGTTTGCCTCAGTTTCATCAGCTGTAAAATAGGGATAATGACAACATCCACCTCACAGAGCTGTTGTGAGGATTAAATGAGATAATATTTGTAACATGCTTGGCACAGTTTCTGGTACATAGTAGTCCTTTGTAAAATACTCATTTCCTCCCTCCCATCCTTCATTAGGATGGGGAATTCAAGAGAAGGAATTTTCTCAATTGAGTGGATGTCCATCAATTGGGGAATGACTGAATGTGGTATACGAACGCAATGGAATACTATTGTTCCATAAGAAATGGTGAGCAGGCAGATTTCAGAAAAACTTGGAAAGATCTATATGAACTGATGCTGAATGAAGCAAGCAGAGCCAGGAGAACATTGTACACAGTAACAACTTTGATAGACTTAGATCTTCTCAGCAAAGGAATGATCTAAGACAATTCCAAGACTAAAGATGGAAAATGCTATCCACATTCAGAGAAAGAACTATTGAGTCTTAATGCATATCGAAGCATACTATTTTCTCTTTTTGTTTGCTTGTTTTTTCTTTCTCATGGTTTTTCCTTTTTGTTCTGATTCTTTTTTTTACCACATGACTAATGTGGAAATATGTTTAATATGACTTTGCATGTACAGCCTGTATCAGATTACATACCACCTTGGGGAGGAAGGAGGGTGGAAAAATTTAGAACTCAAAATCTTATCAAAGTTAATGCTGAAAACTAAAAATTAATTATTTTTTTAAAATATAAGGAATTTCCTCTACCTCTTTCTCTGAAATTTATATTCTTAGTTGTCTTTGAGCACTAAAATATTAAATAGCTTCCCCAAGTTTACACAATTGTTTTATATCAGAGAATTTGAATCCTAGTCTACCATACTTCAGACAACTTTATGGAATTCACTATGAAACGCTGCCTCACTGTGGCTAGAAAGGGCCTTGTAGGTTATCTAATCTGATCTCTTCATTTTTCTGGATGGGAAAATTTGGGACTAGAAAAGTTAATGATTGTGTCAAGTCCATCTAGTTAAGAAATTTGTTAGTGATAATTCATGGCAGTATTGTTTGTTGGATCCCAATAGAACACTCTCCCCACTGCTGCCTTCAGAGATGACCTCTGAATTGTAAATGGTTTTGATTTTTCTTCCACTAAAGTCCTTCTCTAAGGCTTCATTGTAGCCTACAGGTGACATTAGGTTTTCAAAGGCTAAGTAAGCAGGGTATAAACTCTTGCAAGCTTACTAATATGAATGGTTTTTTTGGTTCTGGTCCAGGCCTGTGATTTCATCAGAAAACAGTGTTCCTAGTAAGAATATTCTCTCTATAAAAGAAACTGCTGCAAATTTTCTTAGAGAAGTGCTTGGGGCAATGATTTTCTCAGGTTATATACAAATAGTATGATGGGTCAGGAGCAGGACTTCTACCCAGTTTGACCTGACTTGAAACCAACCCTGTTAACCATTGTGGATAAACTTAGATTACGGGCCTAGTGCTGTCTATTGTATGAGGAGCTGCCTAGCTAAGTTAGGAGAGATCCATCACATGTGGGACTGCAGGGTGGTACTTTTTCCATCACAGCAATTCTCAATGACCATCTACTAGGATAAGACATCCAAAGTTACAATCTGTGTTGCTAAGATGATACCCATTCCTGGATATGCAAGTATTTTAACTTTTCAACATATTTCATTCAATGCATTGTTTCACTGTGTGAGGACAAACCTACAAGGTGTTCATAGCCATGACTGACAGATAAGGAAAGTGAGAATCAGAGAACCAAGACCACATGTTTAGGAAATGTCAGAGCCAGAACTAGAATCTAGATCCTCTGGAAAAAAGAACTTTCCAAGCATTAAATCCATATACTGATCTGAAGTTTCTTCTACATTTGGGTTAATTTCAGGGTTATTATCTGTGTTTAGAGAACTCAGCTTCAGTCATAAAGACCTGTGCAAAAGTCATATACTTGACACTGTGATGCTGGGTAAATCACTCAGTTAAAAAATAAAAATGTTTTCAAATGTCACCTAATGCAGTTGAGTTCAAGAGAATTATTTTACTTACTTCACTAAAGAAGTATAATTTGAAACTTCCCTTAAAAAGATACACTGTTTCAACTCCCTCTCCTGGGCCAGGGAAATGAGCTTTGCATCATCCTTGTTCACTGATCTTTTCCAAATCCCACTAAATCCTAGGGCCATAAACCATGAAAAGATTGTGTTTGCCTAAGGAATCTGTGGATACTTCAAAAGCAATCTTAAATGCTTTGAAATTCAACATGAACTTCATCTACCACTTGCCATTTTCAACCCTGCCTTCCTCCACCTCACCAGGTTCTATATTTCTCCTCACGCTATGTTTTGTGTTAAACATAAAGGTATATATTGCAGAGAGAGAACAGTTGTCAACTTCAGGGGAGTCTTTCTGGACAGAAAGATCATATCAATCTCTAAGGAGGCTAGATCATAACAAAAAAAAAGGGAATTTTGAGGTAGAAAAAAACCAATAATAACAATCAATAGTGTACAACAGTGATGCCATGTGGCAACTGACTCTCACCATTTTAAAAATAATTCCATATGGGATGACCTGGTGGTGGGAAAACCTTCCATCACGACAACCTTTTCATCTTTATTTTTGCCCCTTCTCTGGGTGGAGATGTCCAGAACCCAACAGGGCTTCTTTACTGTTCTCATTGCTTAGATAAGTTGGGAATCACCATTTCCATTGCTTTCAGTAAGATGGAGGACCACCAAGTCTTACTATCTCCTCTGACACTGATTCTGTAAGGTCCTCCTGGACTTTTCATCTACCCTACTTCTCTATCCTATAAATGCCTAGCATTGTCACCTGCCCTAAAGACCCCTTCCACTTCATCTGTAGGATTTTCAAGTCTTTCTATCCACCATGAAGCAGAACTTTTATTTACATATTGCTACCCCCAGTTAGAATGTAAACTCCTTGGGAGGGAGGCCTATCTTATGGTTTCTCTTTGTATCCCTAGGACTTGACATAGTGCACAATTTTTCATCCACTTGAGAAAAAAAAATCCAGAAAGATAAAACAGTGAAGACAATAATCAGCTCAGAAAGATTCAATATACTCAGCAATGTTCTTCCGTCCTAATCTGGTTTAGTGCCTTGGCAGTCTGTGGGAGCCCCTACAAAGATCTTTAGACCTGCAGCAGCCCATAAATGTGATCAAGATTCCACTATATGCTTTTTCAACCCATCCCCTTGCTCTTGAATATTCCTTTCAGATGTTTGCAATCAGTAAATAATTTAAACTAGAGCTGGAATGGAGCCTTATGGAAAATGCCTGTTTCTGACCCATATGACATAAACACAATGACTTAGCTACTCTTGAAAAACTGTGCAAAAGTGCCCATAACCCAAAATGCATGTAATTGTAGTACCACACTGCTCCAGATATAATATACTCCTGAATACAGGCTATATCTCGAAAAAATGAAATCTCTCCAAAAGGAAAATGTCCATGTATATCTACATATAGGCATATATATATATATATATATATATATATATATATATATATATATATATATATATATATGTGTGTGTGTGTGTGTACGCATACATATGATGCATACATACATTTATGTATAATGTGTACATGTTCTACTAAAAATTATATTCAATTACCATATCTTAAAAATGTTTTTGTTAGCAGTTTTTTATATCATTACATTTAAAAAAGATGCAACTCACTTTTATCATCACTGCCATAATGACTTTGTCATTTTTGCAGTGTTTTGAAAGCAATTAGAGGTAGCACTCTGGTTTTATGTGTCCTGACCAAAATGTTAAATGCACTGATTTATTCCCTTTCTTGGTGAAGATAATGTTTTATAAATAGCATTAAAATTTGATAATGATCTCAGGCCATTCAATTCAAGCCATAAATACATTTGGTACAGACTATGTAAAATGCTGTGCTAGGCATTGAGGCAGATACCATATATATAATATAAAATAAACAGACTCTTTGAGGACATGAACTATTTCATTTTTTAACTTTTTTATCAAGTGTCTGGCACCAAGTAAATATGTTTAATTTTTTTAATGTTGAATGAATTAAAAGACAATTCCATCTGGGGAGATCAGAGAAATCTTCATGGTTGGGGTATCATTTAACCCCAGAATTAAAGGATGGGTAAAATTGAACAGGCAGAGGAGGAGAAAGACATTCCAGGCAAGAGGGGAAGCATTCCAGCTCAAAGCTTATGTCCTTATGTTCAAAGTACATGAAGAAATTATACCTGGAAGAAGGTAGAATGAACTATAGTATGGAAGATATCATGCTAAGAAGTTTGGACTACATTTGTTACTCAGTCAAGTAACATTTATTAATCTCCTACTCTGTACTGGGCACTGTGCTAAGCAAAAATAACCAGTCCCTGATCTCAAGGAATTCACTGTCTAATCGGGAAACAAGATGCAAACAATTATGTATAAATAAAATTTATACAGGATAAACCTGAGGTAGTCTCAGAAGGAAGGCACTAAGATTAAGGAAGAAAGTCTAGGAAAAGTTTCCTTCATAAGATCAAGTACTAGCCAAAACTTCAAGGAAACCAGAGATGTCCAGAGGCAAATGTGAGGAGGAAGAAATTCCAGGAAGAGACAAGACTGTGAAAATGCTAGGAGTTAAGAGATAGTGTTTTATGTGTAACTAAAAACAAGGAGACCAGTGTCACTAGACTGCAGAGTATGTTGAAGGAGTAACGAATAAAAAGATTAGAAAGGGGTTGTGTTATCAAGGGCTTTAAATACCTTTTGGTATTTGATCCTGGAGGTAACAGGGACTTGAGTTTATTGAATGGGGGGGAGGGGAGGGTGACATGACACGGTGCTTTAGGAGCATCAATTTGACAGCTGAATGGAAGATGGATGGGAATGAGGAGAGCACTGAGGCAGGCAGACCCACCAACAGACTATTGTAATAATCCGGACATGATGTGATGAGGACTGGCACTAGAGTCAACAGTGACAGAGTATCAATCAGTAGGGAAGCTTTCTTTGGTGATATGGTATGGAGGAGGGGGAAGGGTAGTGGACAAGATTACCACACATTAAGAATGTTATTCTGGTGTCATGGGTCAAGGATGGATTGGGGGAGGAAGAGACCAGAGAAAGAGAACCTAGCTAAGAATGTATATATAGTATTCTAAGAGACAAATAGTACAGACTTGAGGAGGTGATAACAGAAAGGAAGGAGAAAATGTTCAAGAGAGTTTTAGAAGCAGAATTGATTAGACTTAGCAACTGAGTAGACGTGAGGGTGAAAGAGAGAAATGAATTAAAGGTATCACACTGAAGTTTCAAATGTAAGTTGATATAAAGATTGATATAAATTGAGTTTTTCAGTTAATTTTTCAATAACTAGAACAGGGGTGGAGAACCTTCAGCCTCAAGGCCACAGGTCCTCAAATGTGGCCCTTCGACTGAATCCAAACTTCACAGATCAAATCCCCTTAATAAAAGAATTTGTTCTGTAAAACTTGGACTCAGTCAAAAGGCCATGCCCAAGGTACCCAGAAGGTCACACATTGCCTCAAGTCCACAAGTTCCCTATACTACAACAATTTATATTTTTTAAAAGCTCATTGAAAGATTATAATAGTTGGGGTTTTTTTTAATTAAAATACCTGACAAGCCTACCAATGTTTAATATTTTCTGCTATATTTTGCTGACATATTTTTTAAAATGGCAGATTCTAATCACTGGCATAGAATAATCAGTATATATGCAGTAGAGAACTTCAACTTTAACATTGCTTTTGAGGGTAAAACACTGGTGTCTTCCTATTTGAATGCAGACATTTGAGGACAAAGGTGAGGTTCCAGTGGGACATGCCAGTAGAGGGTAGCATGACATTGAAAGAGTACTAAATCGAAATACTGGATTTGAAGAAATGCTCCTGAATTAGAATCCTAGCTCTCCTACTCACTAGCCATGTGACTTTGGGCAAATCACTTTACTTCCCTTGGCCTCCATTTCTGCATTTATGAAATGAAGAGGTTGGACTAAAGGATTTCCAATATCCCTTTCAGCTTTAAATGTTAGAGCACATTTGTCAACAGAGGGAAAAAAATCCATGGAAAAGGAGATATTGAAGATTCGAGATAAAGGGGATAAGTGATAAATCAAGTCCTAGAGGATATGGGCAGCAACAAACTTAAGGATGTAAACAAAGAAGTCTTGTAAGGAGAAGGGAAAAGTCTTCCTCATGAAAAACAGGAAAAGCAGAGAAATGTGATATGGAAAGGAAGGAAGCTAAGAACATTCCTATCAAATGACCTCCATCTTATTAGTAAAGTAGGAAATGAGGTCATCTAGTGATAATGAAAGGGCAGTTTGGCACCAGTGGCTTGAAGAGAAAGAAAAAGCAGCCAGAAGGAAGTGATCACATTTGACTTAAAACTGGGAGATGACTTAAGTCATTTCCTCTGCCCTTAATGGGTAATGGATTGGTCTTTCCTGATGCCAGAGGCCATCTGCTTCCTTCCAAGGCAAAGGAAAAAACCATCTCCATAATTACCTTGAATGAAGAAAGAAGGAAAAACACGAGGTTTTTAAAAATAGAAGAAACAATTCTAGTCTGGGCCAATCCTCTTTATTCCCGCCCAAACTCTAGATCTCCTTTGATGCGGAGGGTAGCAATGTGAAAGGGATAGGACAGGGATGATGGATGAAATTCTAGGATTCAATATCATCTTCTTTATCCTTGTGTTCAGACTTGACTTATATTTTATCACCAATAGGTAGTGGCAACTAACTTCAAGTTATCCTTAAAAGTAATGATGCAACCATTAGCTTGGATCATGTTTTTATGATCCTTTTTTATGCTCTACCTCTCTGGAAAGGGCATTTAAAGGAAGTACTTGTACACTTTATTTGGAATACTGGGCAGCCACTGCATCCTCACCTCTACCTCATAAAATCACAAAGATCTTGATAGCTCAGTTCAAGTGCCATTCTCTATAGTATACCTATCCTGATTCTCCCAATCACTAGTGTTTACCCTCTGGTAATATATGCCTTGTAAATATTTCATACATATATATGCATATTTCATATACATTTTATATATGCGCCATATATATTTTATATTTCATTTTCTATGTACTTGTTTTCCCTCAGTAGAATGTAAGCCAACACCTTAGTTCAGGTCCTGCAGCTTGGATTATTGCAATGGCCTCCTAGTTGAATTCCCCCTGTTCCAAATTATCTTTCACACAGCTACCAAAATGATTTTCCTTAAGCACAGATCTGACCATGTCATTTCCCTACTCAAACTGCCCCAGAGGCAGGAGCCTACAGCTTCTAAGATAAAGTATAAATTCTGATTTTGAAGCCCTTCAAGATCTGCCCCAATCTGTCTCTCTGACTTTATTGCACAATATTGCCCTTCTCACACTCCACATTCCAGCCAAAATGGCCTTTTTCTCTGGCGCTCTGTCTCCAGTCTCTGATTTTGTACTGGCTACCCCACATGCTTGACTCACCCTTCACATCTACCTCATCAAACTCTTCCGTTCCTTCAGGACCCAGATGAAGTACCACCTACATGAAACTTTTTCTACTCCAGATTCTGGTGAGCTTCCTCTTGGAGCACTTTGTATTTACCTTCCTGGTAGGGATATTGTATTTATTCTGTGTGCACTTACATGTGCAAAGGTGGTTTCCCCCCGTGTCATGTAAGCTCTTGGAAAGCCAAGGATTCTATCACTTTCTATTTTTATATTTCCTCTGGGAGAGGAGTTCCCCAGGGTAGATTAGCAATATTTATATTATATTTATTAGTATGATGCCTGACACAGAGGAGGCACTAAATTAATGGTAGTTGAACTTAGAGTAAACTCTTCATTAATTAAAGAGAGTAAAGAGATTATCATTAGCCAACAGAGGCAGCTATGTAGCTCAGTGAATAGAGCACTAGAACTGGAGTTAGGGAGACCTGAGTTCAAATCCTACCTCAGACACTTACTAATTTTGTGACCCTGGGAAAATCACTTAACCTCTGTTTGCCTCAGTTTCCTCAACTGTAAAATGGGGATAGTAACAGAGTTATTGTGAGGGTCAAATGAGATAATATTTGTATAGCACTCAGCACAGTGCCTGACACATAGTTGACACTAATAAATACTTGTTTCCTTCCTTCTTTATCCATGAGAAGTACATCCACTTCTGTGGACATTAGAGAACCACTGGTTTCCAGGAAGAAGCTATGTGGTCAGTAATCAAATATATGCAATGTATCAGCATAGACTATTCCACTGGTGGTGTAACTTATGCTGGACAAATTAGAAAGAGATGAGGAAGACAGGTGATGGAATACCACTGTGGAATGTTGTATATACTGCTGCCAGATGCAGTCATCATTTTTGTTTAACTGTTTTTCTTTGTGCAATAGAGGTCCCACTGATTGGTATAGAAAAATCTCCAGGAGCAGCCATGACATAAAAACAAAAACAAAAACTAAGGAAAAAGGAAGGGAATAAGCATTTATATATTGCCTAATATTTCCAGGCACTGTGCTAAATGCTCTACAAATGTGTCATTTGATCCTCAAAACAACCTATAACATAGGCATACTTTACAGCTGAAGAAAATGAGATCAACAGAGGTTAGATGACTTATCCAGGATCACATACCTAGTAAGTGTTTGAGGTTGAATTTGAACTTGGGTCTTCCTGACTCTAGGCCCAATGTTCTATCTACTATGCCACCGAGCTGCCAATAAAACTCATTATATAAAGAACAAGTCACTATTGCATTGTCTTAGAGCCTCATGGTCAGAATCATTACCTGATTCTACATCCAGGGAATATTTATCAATGGCTAGGTTCATGGTTTGATAGGCAGTGTTGCAGAAGTCTTCCAGAATTGTATACACAGCATTGTTGACGTTGTGAGGTACGGGTTTAGCAAACTTCACTCGACTGTTCACCACGATGCTGCCGTTTCTGAAGTTCAGGATTTCCAGATTCTGGAATCCAGTGAGATTTGATTGAAGATAGGGAACTAGCTACCATCAATGAGAAAGGAACACAAGTTTATGAACAGGAAACTTATATATTGCCCTCCTCACCCCACATTTTTCCCCAATGACATTCCCATATCTGATTCATCTTATAACTAATGAAAAGATAAATATTAATCAGCTACTCAAATGCTACAGCACTTCTCCAGGAGATATTTGTTACTAAAGAATGCTACAGCTTGTAAAATAATCTTCATATACCCTAACCTTTGTTGGCTTATACTAAGGAATCAAATTTAAGTATTATGGTATAAAGGCATTGCTGTTCCTGGAGATTGACCTCACTGCTTTAAATATCACTTTCAAGAAAAACAAGTCTATTTCAATCCCAGAGTTCCTGGGATGAAGGCCTTATATTGCTAGTTCAGCTTGCCACCCTCATGCCAAATGTGCACTTTCCTTAGATCAGTTCCCCAGACAGTCACCTGTCTAATCATTTTTCCCCACTTTCAATTTAGAATGTTATTTGTAGATGATGAATAACAACTGATAACAACAAAAATTTCTTCCTTTTTTGGTGTAGAAATGTATGTTTCGTGCATTTGTGAGTGTGCCCAAATATTATATTTTGCTTACAATCTTACCAGTTCTAAGAATCTTTGTTCCAGTGCTTTATATTCAGGAGAGTTTTTGTTAAAAAGGTCCTCTGAAAACAGCATGTTCGTCACCCGAAGGCTAAAGAAGACCACCAGAGGGCCTGTTGTCTGGGAGTAATTTGGATAGGCTCTCTGTGTGGGCCAAATTACATTGGCTGTCGTGGAGGGCATTTTAGTAGATATTTCCACATGACTACCGACAATGCCACTATCTTCTTGGTTGAGTGCAGGCTGGTAGTATCCTCTGCCCACTTGGTCCAGTTCTAATGAAATGTCCTGTACATCCATAATCACATCATCCTCCAGGTTGGTGGAGTTGAGGGTTGGAGACAACTTGGTGGAAATGGAGACTCTAGACAGGAGGGTGACAATATTCTTTTTTGTACTTGCTGTTGTGTCTTTGGTTGGTCTCCCTAGGGAGGAAGTTGTTGACTGAATTACATCTAGCTTGGATAGCCTAGTCCACAAAGGTCCCACGCCTGACTTTCCTGTTGAAATGTCTATATCAGATAGTTCTGTGTGAGATGACTCTAAAATTTCACCTGGCTTCTGTTCTTTGGAGGATTCTATTTTTTCTAGTTTATCAGTAGAAGCAGAGGCTATTGCAGATTCTGGTAGGAAGGGTGGTTTGGGAACAAAATAATGACCAGTCGAGGTTGCCTCTGATGTGTGCACTGAGAGGTACACAGGGACAGATTGAGTTGTGGTAACTCCAAAGATGGAATCATTAGCTCTAAGGGATGCTTCAGACGCATCAAAAAGCCCCCCTGCTTTATCAATTATGGCTCTTTCTAGGTTCTTGTCTTTGTTCTCAACTGGCAAAAGTGATTCCTCATTTTCAAGCCAAGATTCAGAGGGAGGTTCAGTGCCATGATACAATGAAGGCTTGCTCAATGGCCAAGTAAGCTGCTCTTGCCCAGATCCTGAACCTGATTGATCTTCAAATAAGGGTCCACTTTCAGGGTATATTTCTGATTGAAAAATGCTCACTTCTAATTCATCCTTGTCTGGGGAAACCAATGGATGCAAGCCAAAAGGTGTAGCAATTTCTATGGCAAGAGAATCTAATATGGATGGAGAGGTCAAAGTTGGTAAAGAAGTCAAAGGCAATTCGGAGTCATCTATGGATGGCATTGGCACAAGAGGAGAGGGTGGATTTGAAGTCAGTAGATCAGAAGAAGAAAAACCTTCTGGCTCTTCCAAACTTGTTAGTCCTAAAAATAAAGTTTTCCATTAATTGTAGCTTATGTTTAATTTCTGCATGCTATTCCTAGTTCTCTAAGAATGGCTGACCATCATGTTTTTCTCATCAAGTTATTGGGGTCAGTAACTGGCTTTGATTTTGCCTAAGTTCATCAGCCAGAAAGAGGATCTGACAGAGTCTTTAGGAAGAGGAACAGTGGTGCTTGTGAATACAATCCAATTATCCCTGAGGGGGTGACCAGGCTTTGTTTACTACTAAAGTAATTTATCTTCAAATGCTTACTCTTTTGCCACATAAAAACAGAGAGGGGCTGAAAAGCAGACTGACCAGAAAGAAACTGGATCCAAATGAGAACTTAAAAGAAATTCCCAAAGAAATTTTACCTGACACTGAGTGGTTCAGTTCACCCCTTCCCAATTTCTCTATTCCTGTCACTGGCAACCATCATCTTCTGAGTCCTCAAATTCAAAAATCTTGAGTCATTTTTTTTTACTTC
This sequence comes from Bettongia penicillata ogilbyi, assembly GCA_023548195.1. NCBI lineage: Eukaryota > Metazoa > Chordata > Mammalia > Diprotodontia > Potoroidae > Bettongia > Bettongia penicillata. The sequence goes on along the minus strand of JAJHZJ010000020.1, from coordinate 3,560,726 downwards.
TCTTTGAAGTACTCCTCTTCCTCACTGCTACTCTATCACTGCTAAGCTGATTCTTTCTCCATAATGTCTTTCAGACCTAGTCTTTCCTTTCAATTTCTGTGTCTCCTACAATCCTAAATTTAGCCCTATACTCTGATAAACTTATGCCTGGATTATTGAAAGAGATTACTTTTTAGTGTCTCCTTACTTCTAGGTTTTCCATCTCCAATTCATCCCATGGCACAATGCTAGCTGGTCTTATGGTTAAGAAGACCTGGGTTCAAGTCCTACCTCTGACATTTATTCCATGAATGGAATTGATGATTCCATTTTAGCATTCTCTTGGCAAAGATATTGGAATAGTTTGCCATTTCCTTCTCCAACTCATTTTACAGATGAGAAAACTGAGGCAAACAAGATTAAGTGACTTGCCCAGGGTCACCCAGCTGTGTCTGAGGCCAGATTTAGTCTTCCTGATTTCAAGCCCAGTGCTCTATCTGGTGTAGCACCTACCTGCCCTCTGATCAAATCCTCCACTCTCACCAAGTTAATTTAATTGTTGTCCACCTTTCACAGGTTTCTCCATCTTTCTTTCCTGCCCTTCACATGCCACTTTTCCTCAAGGAATGCTTTCCCCTGCCTCTTTCCACTGTTGTTTCCTGCTCCTCGTGCAAGGTAGAGTTACTAAAAAGTTTGGACTTTTGATACAATTACTCACCATCCTCTAATAAAGCAGGTCCAGAAGTCCATTCCTTAGGAGCCACAGGCAAACCAGTCTGAGGCACTGCTGGGGTGACAGAATGAAGAGTGAGGCTGCTACCATCTAAAACATCTGGGGGAGAAGTAGAACCCACCTTCGAGGGAAGGGGTAATTTTGATGGAGACACTAAATCTGCTGGAGGGCTTTCTGATTTTGACCAGAGCTCACTGTCAGTGGATGAAAGAGCCCCAGAGATGAAACCTGGTTTGGTGAAATCAAGTGGTGAACTACTCCTGGCAGCTGATTCATCTGCTGAGGGCCATTCAGCTTGAAGGGTATTATCCTGAGGGGAAAAAAAGGCTGAATCATATCTTAGAGAAAATAAACACAGGAGGAAGAGTGATGCCTGCCTAATTAAATTTCCTTTCCTTCCTGAATTTTTTTCATTATAAAGATAGTTTTGATGTGTTATTAAAACAAAATCCACTGAACTACAATTTTGTACTTATGATAAGCTAGAGTTAAAGACTTCAGTATATAGTCACGGAGGGGGAGGCCAATTAGCAAAACTGTCATCTTGAGAGGTAGTAACTGAGTTTCCTTCCTTTTGAAATAAGGAGATTAGACTCAACAATTCCTAAATCCTTTTCAGCTCAAATGTTCTAGGATTGTATTCTATTTAAAACTCTTTCCATTACACCATGCTGCTGTCACACAAGAATTGATCATTTTATTCAAGTCATTTATCTTAATATTGGTCACTATGATTGCTGTACTTCATTCTCAAAGAGGAAATGATGTCACTATCTTAGAGTCAAGGTACAGTGTATCAGACTGTAACTAATCAGACCAATACAAACTTAGAAAGCCCTACAACCAATTGAGCACCAATAGTCTACACGAATATTTAGAGTGGAAATGTCTCTAAATTTATTTCTTATGTATGTAAATATGTATTATATATCCACATGTGCATATGTATATGTATGTATGTATGTGTGAGCATTTATGCATGCGCATACTCACACAATTGGTACACTAACCAATTTCCCATTTAACTACCGAAAAAGTGCATGAATTATTCTTGAGATACGTAAGAAAATTATTGCTTGTAAAAAAATTAAGTCCACCTTCTATAAGTGGGGTGTGTGTGTGTGTGTGTGTGTGTGTGTGTGTGTATCCTTGTAAGTCCAGGCAAAAGAAGAGTTTCTCTGTTGAGAAACGGAGAAAAGAAGTTTAGAGGTCCTTTTCATTTTCTGTCCATTTTCCCTTCATGGAACTGGAAAGAGTAAACCTATTCAGATATTTTAATGGAAAATATATGTGTCAAGGACCCAATAGTGGGTAACCTGTAAATATCTGATGATAATAACTATAATATAATAGCTTAAATCCATACAGAACTTAAAAATTACAAAGTGCTATAAATTATCTCAGTTGAGTCCCACAATAATGAAAACTTGACAAGGCATTTTGCACCCAAAACCAGAATTGAAAAATTAACCTCCTGCATTTTACTATCCAAAAAGAGCCATACAGTAATTGCTGTCATGTGCATATTGGCTTGTCAAAAAAAGATCACTTACCCCATGGAGGGTAAATTATTTTTCGGCACTAAAAATATGGGCATTTATTAAAAATTTACATATTTTCTGTATCCATTCATGCTGTGTCCTAAGAGGTTGCCCATTTTGCTTACCTCTGAACTTGCTTTCAAATATTAGCTTCACTTAAAGATAAAGACACTAAGGCATAAATAGGATAAGTGATCTGCCCACGATCCCATAACTAGGAAGTGACAAGAGTGACTCAAACCCACCTCTTCTGTCTCCAAATCTAGTGTCCTCTTTACCATATCACAGCTGAAGTGGGCATTAATATAATGAAAATACATCATGATACCGTGTGTGTTTGTTCTAAAATGTGTTTTTCTTCTAAAAAAAAACGCAGAATATTTCTATTTATTTATTCCCCTTTACCCCACCCACTGTATTAGGTACATTTTTTACACTTGCAGGTTTTATACCCATAGTTTTGCCTTGTAGGTGGCTAATGTTTTTAACACTGTAATACTCTAGAAAATTTTACTGAACCCAGCTTATGAACTGACTCCTATACTAGGAAAATTACTAAGTCTTCAATTAAAACAAGCCTCTCCAAGTAGTAGATGTTTCCCCTTTCACATTTTTATGTGTGTTTATCACTCTAAAAGTCCATTACATGAATAACTTGGCATCAACAAAAAATTAAACTAACCATTTTATTCATACAATATAAGAAATATTTAAAAACAGGCAGAATAAAATGTGAAAATAGCCAATTGTGTCTCTGTTTTTGAAAAAATGAATGTCACTCATTGATGGCAATGAGCTCTTCCTGTGCATTGGGAAAGGTGAATAAATACTTGCCAGGAGTTGCACCTCATCATTTAGTTTATGGATAAATGTTCCTATGGTAACTAATTCAACTCAAAACTTCTTCCTTCAATGTATTATATTAGCAAGTTTAATATTATATAGGTCATTTCACATTTGTTAATGCCATCTAAAAAGCATACTAATGCTAGAGAATGAATTAACAAATTATTTTCCAACACATGGTGTCAGCAGAATGTCAAATCCAATATTCTGAACAGGTATTCTTCTATAATATAAAACAATTAAAAATAGAAAGTTTTTTCCATAAAAATTAAAATGTAATTTTAATTTCACTGGTGTTATTTAGGGAATAAAATTGAAGTAAAATTCAAAATAAAATGAAAATAATAAGGTCAATATTGCACCACTACTCTGGTGCCTTATTGCAAGGTGGATGTGACTGTATCATTCAAAGACTTATGTATGAAGAGGTTTATCACTAGAAGTTTGACAGTTAATGTTGAGGTGACAGCAACTCATGAAAACATCTACTAAGAGATGGATGAGTTGCAGTCTACATTGAAAAGACTACCCCAACTAATGGAATTATGGTTCCTTTAAGTACTGAAAGGTAAATACCTCCAGACATTTTGGAGGGGAAAGAGAAAAATCTTCAAATAAACATTTCTTTAGTCTTATACAAAAGCTTTGTTAAGCATTCTCTTAATATACAAGGTAGGTCTTGAATATGCAAAGACATAATGGTAAGCAACCCCTGCCCTCAGAAGGAGGACACATTCTACAGGATTCATAGTGTTCTCTTTTTCTCCCCAACTAGTCACACATCCCTCCCCATGTCTCATTCTGTCATTCATTCAGTTATCACCACTTTAAGATGCAAAAGGTTCAACACAGAATTAAAACCCCGCCTTTATGACTTTGAAATGTTACCAAACCATAAGACTTCTCTAGTTGGAGAGGGTCAGAGGTTTTAGGATGACCAGAAGAAGCAGAGAAGAGAGGCATTACATCCCTTTATATCAACTCTTCAAACCTTTCTTTCCCTTTGTAAAGTGCAGCCCAACCCTGCCACAGCTCTCACTGAGGGGAGAAATCACTGTAGAGAAGAGGCCCACTTTCCTCATCACCAACAGCATCAGTTGCAGTCCATCTGTTTCCAACAAGTGGATAAATGCAGGCACACTGGGGGCTGTGGGGTGTCCGTGGCACACTCAGACCACCAGTCCTTCTGTCACCCAGCCCTCCCAGCCATTGTCTGGGGAGGCAATTCCTATGGATGAGGGACCATCCCTTCCAATACCAAAGGAGCTCTTGATTCCTATCACCTTCCACCTTGAAAACCAAGCAGGTCCCTAACCACCTTAACCACCATCTTCCCTCAGATGCTGATGGAGATAACCCAGGATCCTGAATCTAAGAACCATTGAAATAGCAACACTTCTAGTCCAATGTCAAATGGTTCAACAGCAAAAACTAATGTAATTTTATCAATGAAAGTGACATTAAAGAAGAAGAATTACCTTTGACTGAACCCTAAGGACCATGGGACCTTTCCATCTGACTTAAAACTGAAACTTTCATCTGTGCTGTCCTCCCCATTTAAATATAAACTCCCTGAGAGCAGGGACTCTCTTATTTTCTATTTGAATTCCTAGTACTTTGTAGACAGTAAGTGCTTAATAAATACTTCATTCTTTGTAGGCAAATATCCTTGCATACTAGAACAATGATAATTTGTCTTTCTAGTTTGAGAAAATAAATTGAGTTTAGTCTTCAGTAAACTCTTGACAACGTGATAGGAGATAGAGTGCATGCATACACACACATGCACACATGCATGTGTCCACATACACCCCTATACACATGCCCTCACACACTGAAAAGTGAAAGAGAGAAAGAAGCACAATTTATAGAGAACTGCATCCTTAAGAACTATGACACAAGGGGATGTAAGAACTATGACACAAGGGGATGTCACCCCTTACTCTTAAAAACCAGGCAACAGGGGCAGCAAATTTTAAGAGAGGTGTAAAAGCTACAAAGTAGAAAAGTAAAATAACAGAGGAAACGATCATATATTGTTATGACTAGAAAAAGTTGCCAAGGCGCTCTTGTGGAAATACTCAGAGGGAACAATAGCAAAAATATTGGCAAGCAAATGTGAATCAGTCTTTCTTACTACTTGAGTAATCTAGCAAGGCAAACTTCATACAGTCCCAATGGTTGTCTTTGAGAACTAGAGTAAGAAAGTTGGGACACAGGTAGAGGGGCCCAGGCATGTAGATGGTGAAGAAGAATACTTACGAGGATCAGGGGTGGAGACACCAGAAGGCTTGGGTTTTCAACATTCCAAAGTGGGTCTTCAGTTTGGGGAAAGAAAGCATCTTTCACTAAAGAAAACAGATATTGAGAAATGTTTCTAGTTGACATGCTCTTCATTCACTTGAGGAGCTATCATGTGGAAGAGATATAAAATTCATTCTACTTGACCCCAAAGGGTAGAACTAGATGCAAAAGGGGGAAGATGCAAAAAGGTAGATTTGGAGGCCCAAGGCTAAGAATAAACTCCCTTAAAATTAAAACTGTCCCAAAATATAATGGACTAACACCCCTCCTTCCCCCACATCCAATCAGTTGTCAAGTCCTGTCATTTCTACCTTCATAACATCTCCCATAAGTGTCCCACCACCCCAGAGCAGGGCCATGTCAACTTACAGCTGGGCTTTTGCAATAGCCTGCTCCTTAGATATCCCTGCCTCAAGTCTCTCCCCATTCTAGTCCAGCCTCTCCTCCCCTCTCAAACTGCTCTTCCCAGGCACAGGACCGACCCTGGAATTCAGGAAATTGCAGTGGTTCCCTATTCCCTCCAGGATCAAATATAAAATTCTCTATTTGGTTTTTAAAGTTCTTGAAAGATGGCCTCTTCTTATTTTTCTAGTCTTCCTATACCTTACCCCGCTCTCTATAGTGGATGAACCAGTGACTCTGGCCTCCTTGCTGTCCTTCACACACACACACACACACACCCTTTGCCTTTATCTTAATGCCTTCCCTGAGACTGGCCTCAATTTACCCTGTACACATTGGTTGCAACACAGCTGTTTGCATATTATCTCCTCCATTAAAGTGTGAGTTCATTGAGCTTTGTGTTGTTGATGTCTGTTTGTTTACTTGCTTGTTTTTGCCTTTCTTCATATCCCCAGTTCTAATCATGATGTCTGGAACATAATAGGTACTTAATAAATGCTGGGTGCCTTAGTGGATTCCCCTCAATCAGATGTCCACTTGTCAGTTATGTTGTAGAGACGATTTTTGTTCATATAAGAGTTGAAGCTGATATTCTCAGAGGTCTCTTCCAACCCTGAGATTCTGGAGCGGTGGGGAGGGAAGGGGAGAATAGCTCTGTGCAAAATTTTTATCGTATTTGGGATAAATGGCCAATTACATAACAAATTTCAAGCTGAGAGGGAACTTAGAAGCTATTTAGTCTACCACCACACCACCCCTTTTACATATGAGGAAATTGAGGCCCAGGCCCAGAGAGGTTAAGAGACTTAACCAGAGTTACACAACTAGTAAGTATCTGAGGCAAATATCTTTCTCTATTGATCCTATGTTCACTCACTTGGTTCTAGCTTGAAACTTGGGTTTTTTCAGTTACTTGAACCTGGACTTGGTAGCCCTATATGTTTCCAAAGGGAGAGAGTGCTGTTTTTGAAGTCAAGAGGACCTGAGTTCAAATTTGGCCTCAGATATTTATTAGCTATGTGACCCTGGACAAGTCACTTAAACTATTGTTCACCTAAATTTCCTTTTTTGTAATACTAGCACTTAATTGTTGTAAGGATGATATGAGAGAATATTTGCAAACCTTTAAGTGTTATATAAACACTAACTATAATTAGCTATTATTTTTCCCTGGGTTCAAAGCAAGTAAGAGTTTGTCTTCATTATTTACCTTTACTTAGTTAATGTGATTCTCTGGTTTTCCTTGAATCCCCCAGGAGTGGAGAAACTTTGGCCTCAAGGTCCTCAAGTGTGGTCCTTTGGCTTAATCCAAGCTTCACACAACAAATACCCTCAATAAAAGAATTTGTTCTGTAAAACTTGAATTCAGTCAGAAAGCTACGCCCAAGGACCTAGAAGGCCACATATGACTTGGAGGCCACAGGTTCCCCACCCTTCAATCAAATCATACTGTTATCTCATCTTCAGTTCTCAGGTTACATTGTCACTTATCATTTCCTTTGGTCCACACCTCTTCACTCCCTTAAAGTTTCCCTTCCAAGTTTTTTGCCCTTGGGTGGTGTATTTTTAATCTATCAGAGATATTTGTATTTCTAAAGCCCGATTTGCATTATTATCATTACTAACACTCAGACACTCAGATTCACATATGATATATTTTGGAGCTATCAGTTTTTGTATAGAGTTCCTGAGAAAGATACTAGAGCTATACATGGATTGGCATAATTGTCATCCTCCTTACCATTGATAACCTGAAGGGAGTCAGGATCTGGCTTCAGGGAAGAGTTTCCCAGTAAGAAATTCCTGGTGAGACTTTCTGCAATGTAGTCTCTGAAGTGGCTAACTGTATAAGTTGCAGTGGGCTCCCGTTCCACAAGGCCATGGTTTTCTACTTTGTTCGAATGAAGATTAATCATTTCCCAGGTAATGTTGCTGATAGCCTCACTGTCAAATGTGACAGCATAGCGAACATTGATGCCACTGAGGTTATGGAAGAACGAAAAAAAAAGTCAGCATATGCCCTGCTCATGTGCATCCAACAAGAGGAAAGAGCTTACTTAGTTACTAGGACTCTGCTCCTGCCAGAAGAGGTATTCCCTAAAGAAAGCCAGTCACTGTGGCATTACAGAAAGAAGGCACACTGAATTTGACAATCAGGAGATCTGGGTTTGAACTGTAGCTCTGCCACTCATTATCTATGTAACATTAGGCAAGCCACTGCTCCAGGCCTCATTTTTCTAATCTGTAAAATAAGGAAGCTGGAGTAGATGGAGTAGAATCTACCAAAGAAAAGGAATATGTAGGTTTCACTCCCAGCATCATATATAGACCTTTTATATGCCTCTGACCAAGTTCTTCTCCTTATGCCTTGATGCAATCCACTCAATGCTTGACAAGTTCCAGCCATGTTTCCCAAAACCCTAGAAATTATGACCCCCCCCCAAAATTGGGGACACTATAATTGAAGTGGTTCAAAGAGAACCTTTTCCCCATCACTATATCCTCATCCTGATTCTTAGGCTTTTCCCTCCCACCATTATATACTGTGCCTCTTTTATCAACACCTATATATCACACCTAATCCTATAGTCTCCCAGCTCTTAAGATCAGTACCTTTTTTCTTTCTCTTATCAACTTTTCAACTCCTCTCCCTTCTTTAATAAAATAAAACCAAAGAAAGTTGTTTTGATTCTTCTCCCTTTATCAATACTGTGAAAATCTGCCCTGCCCTTTTTTAATGGAAGGATATAGAACATTGAAAGTCAGTGAACAAAAATTTTTTGAAAATTACTTGTCATAGCCCATTATAACTATATATCTCCTGATGCCACAGCTAAATGAACAAGGAAGGTTGGAGGATGGGGAACAAAAAAACCCAACAAAACCCAGTGGGAGACATTTTCTCATTTGTCCATCTTTAAGTAACATGCCTTATAAAGGTGATAATCCTTTTAGTGAAAAAGTAACACTGTGATAGAATTGACCAATTACTTTTAAAATAGTTAACATCAAACAATTAATAGAAAAACCAACATGTCTCCACTCATTCTGGCATTCAGGTTCTGGGACATAGAGATCTAATGTCAATAAGTCAATAAATACATCATTGGCTTTTTTTCCCATGTTGTGAATTACAAAGCCTTCATCCTAAGATCATCTGTTGATGAAGTTTAATCCATAACATATAGTTAAAATGAATAAAACATCAGTTTTATATTAGCTAATAAAATTGTGCTCAAACATTCTAAGAATCTGTGACACCGAATGTAAGCTCTACTATATAACAGAATTCCATTCAATTAGTCAGAAATTTAAGAACCTTTTGTCTGAAGAGTATTGAGCAAAGAGCTGGAAGACTGTGTCTGTATACATATTTTGCTTTGTTTTCATTGAGGCAACTGTGCTTATCTCATATTTTGCCAACTGAATATGCTGATTCTTGCTTAAAAGATAATCCTCTTTTCTAAAGAGATAAAAGTAGCCTGAAGCACTAAAATTACAGTGGCAAAGGTCACCAAGGAGAAAAGATTGGAGAAGAAATCTCAGGTATTACATCTCAATTATTGAGCTCATTTAAGAGCTATTCCCTTAAGGATATAACTGTTTCTTAAAACTGTGTGCCTCGCTTAGTTCAACTAGATAAGCAAATTTAATTTATGTCCATCCAATATATTGTGCAACTAGCTTTGAAGTATTTCATTAGTATATAACATTAAAATTTTTCATACATACAAAAGCATGCATTTAATAAAACTCCAACTTTCTTTTTTCAGTATTTCACTTTTTCCAATCACATGTAAAAACTACTTTTAACATTTATTTTTTTAAATTTTGAGTTCCAACCTCTCTCCCTCCCTCCCATGACTCCTCAATGAGAAGGCAAGCAATTTGATATATTTTACACATGTGCAATCATGCAAAACATGTTTTCATATAAATCATGCTGTGAAAGAAAATGAAAACAAGTATGCTTTGATCTGTATACAGACTCCATCACTTCTTTTTCTGGAGGTTTTTTTTTCATCATTTTCATTTTTCATCATAAGTCCTTCAGAACTGTCTTAGATCTTTGTATTGCTGAAAATAGTTGTCATTCACAGTTGATCATTATATAACATTGCTGTTACTGTGTATACCGTTTTCCTGGTTTTGCTCAATAAATCAGTTCATGTAAGACTGCAGGTTTTTCTGAAAGTTTCTTGCTCATCATTTCTTATATCAGAATAATATTCCATCATGATCATATATCACAACTTGTTCAGCCATTTCTCAATTGATGAGTTCCTCAATTTCCAGCTCTATGCCATCACAAAACACAGAGCTGCTATAAATACTGCTATATATAGTTGCTATAAATTTGTACATAAAGGTCCTTTTCCTTTTTTAAAAAATTTCTTTGGTATATAGACCTAGTAATGGTATAACTAGATGAAAGAGAATGCACAGTTTTGTGGCCCTTAGAAACACAAATTCCTGTGATTAACAGTGGGCTATCCATGGGCAAAAAACTTGGAGGTGAATTGTTCTCCATAACAGTTGGATCACAATTATTATGCAACAGTGCATGTGCCCCATTTTCCCACATCCTCTCCAACATTAGTCGTTTTCCCTTTCTGTCATATTAACCAATCTGATAGGTGTAAAGTGGTGCCTCGGAGTTATTTTAATTTGCAATTCTTAATCAATAGTGATTAGATTTTTTTCTTCATATGACTATAAGTGGGTTTGATTTTGTTATCTGAAAACTGCGTGTTCATATCCTGTGATCACTTATCAATTGGGGAATGACATATTCTGAAAAATTTTCCTCAGTTCTCTAAATATTTGAGAAATGAATTCTCTATCAGAGAAACTTGCCATAAAATTTTTTCACAGTTATGACTATTGCCTATTTCCCTCCATCCTATTTTCCACCATTTATCCTTTTCTCTCCTTTCACCTTTTTTCTCTTCAAAAATATATTCCTAAAAAAAAAAGTAATTTCTTACTGACCATTGTCTGTCCCAATATGCCCTATTTTCTATCAGCCCTCTCCCCCCCAGTTCTTAGACAGAACCCAACTGATTTTGTCTGTTAATCTATGTTTAAATCAATTCTGATGAGGAGAAGATTTGAGTGTGGTTTGCTGCCTCCCTCCATCTTTCCCTCTACTGTAAAAACTCTTTCCTGCCTCTTTTATGTGAGATGATTTACCCCACTCTACCTCTCCCTTCTCCTTCCTCTGAGTACACCCCTCTTCCTCACCCCTTGAGGTTTTTTTAGATATTATCCCATCATAGTTAAGTCATACTCATGCCTTCTGTCTATGTACACTCTTTCTAACTGCCCTAATAATAATTAAAGTTCTTAGATTAGGAATATAAACAGTTCAAGCCTATTGAATCCCTTGTGATGTCTTTTTCTTTTTTATCTTTTCATTCTTCCTTTGAGCCTTGTATTTGAAAGTCAGACTTTCTATTCAGTTCTGATCTTTTAATCAGGAATGCTCCTCTATCTCATTAAATATCTTTTTTTTTACCTTGAAAGCTTATATGCAATTCTGCTGGGTAGGTGATTCTTGATTGTAATTCTAGTTCCTTTGCCCTCTGGAATATCCTATTCCAAACCCTTACATCTTTTAATGTAAAAGCTGCTAAATCTTATGTTATCCTGACTGTGGCTCCATGATTTTTGAATGGTTTCTTTCTGGGTGCTTGCAATATTTTTTCCTTAGCCTGGGAGTGTCATAAATTGGCTATAATATTCCTGGGAATTTCCATTTGGGGATCTCTTCCAGGAGGTGAACAGTGGATTCTTTTTACTTTCTATTTTACCCTCTGATTCTAGGATATAAGGCCAATTTTCCTTGATAGTTTTTTGAAATATGTTGTCTAAGCTTTTTTTTATCATGACTTTCAAGCCTTAAATAATTACTCTTAAATTATTTCTTGATGTATTTTCCAGGTCAGTTGTTTTTCCGATGTTTTTCATGTTCTCCTATTTTTTCATTCTTTTGATTTTGTTTTCTTGTTTCTCGATGTCTCATGAGGTCATCAGTTTCCATTTGTACAATTCTAGTTTTTAAGAAATCATTTTTTCAGTGAGCTTTTATATCTTCTTTTCCATTTTGCCTATACTACTTTTTAGAGAGTTATTCTCTTCAGTGAATTTTCATACATCTTTTCCATTTCACCAATTCCACTTTTTTAGAAATTTTTCTCTTCCATGGATTTTTGTACCTCTTTTACCATTTGACCTATTCTGTTTTTTAAGGTGTTATTTTCTTAATTTTTTTGTGCCTCCTTTGCTAAGCTCTTTTTTCATTATTTTATTGCATCACTTTCATTACTTTTCCCAATTTTTCCTCTACGTCTTTTATCTGATTTTTAAATGCTTTTTGAGCTCTTCCATGACCTTCCCTACTTTCAAGAAATTTTATATCATCCCATTTTACATGCTCTACATTCCAATCAAACTGCCCTAGCTGCTAGTTCTTAAACCAGGCATGCAATCTTCCATACATATCTGCCTAGCAGATGCAGCAAGGGACCCTTGGGAAGAGACTGCAGTTGTCATGTGCCAGATAATTCTCCTAAGGCCTTGAACTCAAGAGTCTTGAGAATAGCAGTGTTCCCCTTTCCTAATTCATGGGATCCAGCCTGCTTCCAGTTTATCTTTTGTAGCCATCATTGAGGGGAGATTAGACTCACAATCCTCACCACGAACTAACTGCCATCAATGGTCAGATAAGGCCAAGAGTCCCAGGAATAATAACACCATTCCCCAGGCTCTGTTTCCAGTCAAGACCTTTCAGCCAGCATGTAGGGAGTCAATGCTTATAGAGAGGCAACCTAAAAGATATAGCTACTAAAGACTACTTGAGAGAAGAAACTTCTCACCACCTAAGTCCTTGGCACTATCAAATTGCTCACATAAAAACAGACATAGCTTTGTCAGTAGAAATTACAATAAATAAGATGAATTACCATCTACTTTTCTGTTGCACTCAAATCCCTTCATAATATAGCCCACTCCTCCTCCTTCCTTTCCAGTTTTTTATCTTACTCCCCAACACATACTCTTCAATCCAATGACACTGATTTCCTGGCTGTTCCACAAATAAGATATTCCTTCTCTCTACTCTAGGCATTTTCTGTCTCCTATGCCTGGAAGGTTCTCCTTCCTCATCTGCCCCTCTTGGTTTACCTAGACTCCTTCAAGTCCTCAGTAAAATTCCTCCTTTACAGGAAGACTTCCCTGTCTCATTTATTTCCTAATTTTATTTATATTTTAAATTTGTTTTTAAATTTTGTATTTTATTTATTTAATTTTTTAGCATTTTATTTATTCAGTTTATTTCCTAATGATCAAAATAACAAACAAAATTATAGTTTGTATAGATTTGTTTGCTTGTCTCTCTCCAATTAGACTGTGAACTCCCTGAGGAGTTCATTGCCATTCTTTATATCGCCAGCACTTAGCACTACGCTTGGTTCATTGTAGAAGTTTTATAAATGCTTATTGACTACAGGCCTCTTCATCTGACTTTCAGCTGAAATCTCCTACCCATGTATTGTCTCTCACATTAAAATATGAGTTCACTGAGAACAGAGATGGCCCTGCTTTTCTAGTTGTATCCCAAGTGCTTAGTACAGTGATCTGCATACAGTAAGTGTTAAATAAGTACTTTTTAATTCATTCATCATTTATTTCTTTATTTATTTTTGCTTAAGTTGTCCCACATGACTGGAATGTAGTCCTCATTTCTGACTCTTAAAATTCAAAACTCAACTCAGAAGTCACCTTCTATATAAAACTATTTTTGAGCCCATCAGTTATTAGTTCTCTTTCCTCTCCTCAAATTACCAGGCACTTGCCAGTGTAAATGTTGTATTTCTCTCAATAGATTGTAAACTCCTTAAGGGCAGGAAGTATTTGATTCTTTCTTTGTGTTTGTGGCAGTAGACAGGTCGATGGTACGGTGAACAGAGCACTATTAAATTCAGTCACAGAATTCAAATCCAGCTTCAGTCGCTTACTAAGCTGCATGACCCTGAACAAGTCACTTAACCCTGTTTGCCTCAGTTTCCTCATCTGTAAAATGAACTAGAGAAGGAAATAGCAAACCACTTCAGTATCTTTGTCCCAAATAGGGTCATGAAAAGTTGGACAGGACTGAAAAATGACTGAACAACAAAAATCCATAGCAGCAAATAAAGTTTCTTGCAATTATAAGCTTTTAATAGAATATCGTTGAATTGAACTTATGTTTCCATATGATAATCTGTTATCCATCTATGTTTTTTCATAAATCCTTCTTCAGGGATCTATCCAATGTACTGAAATTTTTGATAGAGATTTGTTTTGTTTTGTAGTTCACAGGTAGTAGTACAACCCTGGAGCTATTGATTTATCATACTTCACTCTTGCTATGTGTGCCTACCTTCTTTTCTGGTCATACAGTTCCTTGATGATGTTTTTTTTAAACTCAGTTCACAGGTAATTGTCTCATAGCTGTGCCATATTTCATGCACATGTCATTTGTATACATTCAACCTGAAATGTCTTTCCGTTGTCCCTTGGGTCATTTGTAATTTTTATTCTTCTGAGAATGAAATGTTTCATAATATTGAATCAGCAGGGAACTATTAGTGTTAGAAAGATAGTATTTTGAAGGTTCAGGCAAATGTAGATCATTAAAAATTCTCTACTTTTGCAAAGATATTTAGTCTAATTTTTTATGCATTTCTGGGTCTATGTACTGCTTATCCAAATTAATATCATTATCTATATAATACATCTTTTTGTCTACTTTTTTTCTTGTATAGCTGGTTTCACCAATCTCTTCAAATGACTATGTTTCATGGAGGAGGTTTGGTTGTGTTCCAGAGCTTAACATAATCGGGAAAATAAGAGTATTTGAAGGTCTTCACTGTCAGTGGGGAATCTTTCTTGTATTTGTAATCTGTTCAGAACATAGTGCATGGCACAAATGTCTCCCTGTTTTCTACCTCAGTTGATGTTGATATTTGTTGGACAAAGTTATCTCCATTTTTATATCCAATACAGATTGTATGATGTTTAATATATCTATTATGATTGTATGATTTTAATATACATGTATAGCTGAGGCTGAAAAGACCTATAGGAGACATTCCATGGAGCAAGGACTTTGATTATTAGTTATTGTCACTATTATTTCATGGTGTATACCTAAAAGTAAGGTGATCACTCCCTGGAGAAATGAGATTCTGGTCAGGGCAATTTGCAAATACAAGCAGATTTACCTTAGACTGATGCTGGATGGTACACAGTTTAGGAATTGAGAGATCTGAATTTAATGATTGGTTCTTCCATTAAATCATTGTCTAATACTCTTCCTCCTGGTACCTCATTTTGACTTCTATAAAGTAAGGCCTAGCTAAGAGACACTTTACAAGAAAGAGGTGGAAATAGGTGATAGGACCAATTTGTTTTGTTTTGTTTATCTTGTGCTAACAATATACCTGTCAAAGTCAAGTTAACAAGTATTGATCAGGGTTGTATTTTATTGCCAGCACAATTCTTTGTGCTAAAAAAGCACAAAATGGGAAAGACTTTGAGGCATCAGGAACAAATTAGCATGACAAGGTCCAAGCATGACAGCCCTTGAGCTGACATTTCTGGCGAGGCAATAGGAAGTAAAGATGTCAGTAGGTGGATGATACCTAGTCTGCCACAGCTCAGGAAGGGACAAAAGTCAGATATGACCAAGAATGAAAGGAAGTACGTAAAAAGTGGAATAAAGCCAAGGAAATAAAAATAGTATCAGTCTGAAGAAAACTATGTTGGCAAACTACATGCTTAGCAACTAGAGTACTAACAGCTACAGAAACATCATTTTTCCTCTGCTTGATTTTGCTGAAACAACTGCTATGCTCCAGATAACCACGTATTTCCTGGGGCATCTTCTGCGGAAGGATTCATTCTGAGTCAAATTACAAAAGAAGCCTTTTTTATCCTTCCACCTCAATTGTCCCATTAGAAGATGATTGACATATAAAGATAAAAAGGTCAGTGAGATGTTGCATCATTATGGGGGCAACCAAAGGTGAGGTTGTTTTGGAAAAAACTCAGAAGTTTTTCTTCTCTCATAGTACTGATAGTGCCTTCTTATAAAAACCCTACCTACAAAGAGCATTATCCTGAGGCCTGGAAATGATTTTTCACCTGTTGATTCAAGCAGGATAGATTAGTCATTGGTTCTATGTAAATTCTATTTCAAGTAGCACTAACAGTGTGTCTGTGGCAAGTAGACAGCCTATGTGAGTGCTACCTTGCACCTATCACTAGACTTTGAATCACCTGCTCAACTCATCCTACTCTAACATTTCATCAAAGAATGGTGATAATTCTGAAGCCTCAAAGGCTATGCTGGCAGAATGTAAGCCCTGGAAGATCTTTAGTTTTTTGTTTGTTTGTTTTTAAGGGCTAGGAGTGATGAGAGACTTGTGTAGACAATACTCCCAGGAGCCCTGCAACAAATAGGCATAGGGCACTAAGAGGTTAAGTAGTTTGCCCAGGGTCACAAAGTCTAGAGGACTTGAATCCAGGCCTTCTGACTCAGTGACCTTCTCCTTATCTGTTGTGCCTTAGCTGCCTCTTGACAGATCTTACCAAGCTGACAAAACTTCATAAATAGATTGGGAATGGACCACAAGTCTGTAGTGCAAAGACTATCCTAAGCTAGGTATGGAGACATTGTCTGCCATAGAGTTAGTCTCAAGATTGGTCATCAGGTGACTGATTTTTTTTTTTGACTGCAGATATTCCTTGAAGACTGAGACATGAAAGGGGTATAGTTTGCATTAATAATGAGATTACCCCTATCAATGATTTTACAATTCTTTTGCTATATGCATTTATATATGTGAAAGGAATTGCCCCTCTCATAAATCAGTAGTTTGATTTTTATTTTTTGGGAAAATTAATTAACTTGTAAATTATATAAATTGCTATTTCTTTCATATATGACCAGTTTGGTAGTTGAAAGAGAAAGAAAAAGAACTTTTGCATATAAAAATAATGATTAAAATTAGTATGTGAATGTTTTTTTTCTATTATACTGTGACAGGCACAAGTTATTAGGAGGACCAGAGAGACAACTGAGAGAATCTTTTTTGAGGACAGAGAAATGACTTAGACTACAGAGTACTGTCATCCCTCTCATCTCATTTACATGTGACTGTTTTAGAGTTTGAGAGGGTAAAATTCTCCAAACAGTAAATTGAATACATTTGGACACTCTAGGGTAAATTAAATAACTACTACTGGCTTCGTAGTTGGACAACAATCAAATCACTTCAGTATCTTTGCCAAGAAAACCCCACATTGGGGTCACGAAGAGTTGGACACAACTGAAATGACTGAAGGACAACAAATTCTATCACAACTGATGGAAAGGATGGCTTGAGGATGCTGGAAGCTCTAAAGTACCCAACAAGAGAATGAGTTAAGAAGATGCCAGAAGGAGTAATTAGCTGACAGGAAGCTTTCAGCTTCTGTCTTTGAAGGCTGTTGATTGGAAGAGAACAATTGCTTCATGGATTAAAGAAAAGACTGGTAGCCTCCTGACTGAGGGAGAGCTGAATTCCCCTACAATTTTAGTTATTTTGCATTTTATCACCATGTATAGGTTGAGAGAGGTGAAGTGTCTTAGTAGTGCCAGTAGCTAGCCCCTCTGGTTTGAGATGTGGAAAAACAGGAATTTGAGTTGCTTTGCTATAAGCAATATCTCAGAGATAATTAGATGGTGCAGCATCCTACTAATTGAAGAGCTGGGTGAGTTTGCTTGCATTACTTGGAAAATTACACAAAAATATTTACAATTATACATTAGTATATATAATTAAAATGGTCATTTAAAAGTAAAATCCACCAAGTAGGCATATTGCTATTATGTTGTCAGTTCAGTATCCAAAGATAATTTATTGAAACAACGGCTACTGTCCTCCAGAAACTGTTGGCACATTGAAATTTTCAAAATGGCCAATTGTGTCCTCACAATTTTGATCGCAGTAACGATGTTGGAAATTTGGAGAAGGGAAGGGTTTGCTTTTATATTCCTTTGATGTTCCGAGCAATGAGGAAGATAACTATTGCATAAACTGGTTGAGTAAGAGTATCAGTGTAGTGGGAAAGAGAAATCAGTAGGGTGAGGAGGCAGAAATCAGCATAAATAGGACTTTTATGGGCCCAGGAGACTTTCTCAAAAAGGCTACCACTTGTTAAGTTTCATGGATATTAATGAAAGCTTCATCTCCTTAGAGACTTTCAGCAAGTAGAAATACAAGTGGAAAATAAGGAGGGCAGAGACAGCAGGAATTGTCCCTCAACTGATCAGAGTATAGGCAAATGGGGGCTGACTATATCACCAGGAGACTGTGCAGCTCTAAGTGTGACAAATGACACTTACATTCTTTATCTAGTTCAATGATCTCCATTAAAAATTATAAATTTAAGAATTTTTCCATTCTAAATGGGTATGCTGGTGGGTGGAGAAGGATTTCCACAGGGGCATCTGATCATCTAGTACAATAGATTGGGCCTGGGTTTGTTTCCAACTGACCTGAGGGACTTTGAAGGAGGAAGTTGGGGGTTTGCAAAGCTGCAGGAAAGGAGTGGAAAAAGAGACTTGGTAAAAAGTAGGAATGGTTGTGTTGCAGTCAGACCCCATGACTAACTATTATTGAGAAAGGTGGGATGGGATTGGTCTTCACCACATTCCACTTGGAAGATTGCACATTTCTTGAGGCAGTGTCATCATACATAAGCCCTATAGGAAGTCCTAGTACTCCATTTAGGTAACAGTAGTCAAGCTCCATTGTTCATCAGTCTCTTGGTATAGATCTCTGATAGCCTGAAAACAAAGAGCTTGCTTCTCATCAGTCTCCTCTCTGACCTTGTGAATAGCTGATTTTAATTATACTTTCATGTCCAATATGAAGCTGCCTACTGCTTCTAACCATCAATCGTTTCCATAATCCTAAACTTTACTTACACAGTAACTGTCTCATTCCTTTCCTCCCCATTCTGGATATGGAAGAAGCTTCACAGAATTGTAGTTTTAGATCTGGAAGAGAACTATTCCAACCCCCTCATCTATTCCAGCCCCTTCATTTTACAGACTTACTCAAGGTCATGCAAAGAATAAGTAGCAGACCCAAAATCCAAACTCAATATAATTACTATAAATCTAGGGTTTCTATTACTACAACACTACTGCCACAAAAATTATCTGAAAATCAGTAAGCAAAATGGAAAGGAAAAAAGGGCATCATATGTGAGCCAAAGTTTATGTAACATAAGGGAGAAGGAGGAGGAGGAAGAGGAAGAGGAAGAGGAGGAGGAGGAGAGAAAGAGAAGAATCTGTGGCCATGAAGAAATTACTTGCCAAAGAAAGAACCAGAAAAACACCCAAGAAAAATCAATGAACTAAAATGAATGCAATAATGAACACTTAAAGAGATTTCTTGGAGTATTAACTACAGTTAACATTTATATTGCAGTTATACTTTTACGAAGTATACTTATACTTTTATTTGATCACCATAGAACAAAACCCTGTTAGTTACTACTATCACAGATGACAGAGGAGGAAATTCAAGGAACTTACATTCTATAAAAGGAGCAGGAGATTGAGGCAGAGGGGAGAGAAGAGGAGGAGAACCTGGTTAAGTTTTTTCGACTCTCTCAAATATTATTCCTAAGGTTCCTTTTTGAAAATGGATTCTTTATACCCAGCCCTAGATTTGGTTAATCGAGGATTATGCTAAGTGGCAATTTTAGTTCAAATAGCAATAACTGCCTGTTGTGATACAGAACTATTCATCCTTGCACTTTTTGAAGAAATATAAATACAGAGCTTCCTTTTGAGAAGTATTTTTTTTTTTTTGCCTTCTACTTTTCCTGAAATTTTCCTCTCTTCCTGGAGTTACTTGCTTTGCAACTCCTGGGTTTCCAGGCTCACTCCTGATTGTCAAAACTTTTTTGCCCCCTTGCCACAAGTAGTCTTTTTCTTCTTTTCTCCTCCCTCTAAATTTCCTGCTCCATTTTATAGAATGTAAGCTCCTTGAGGGTAGAGACTATCTTGTACCTTGTATCTATATTCCCAGCACTTAGTTTGGTGTTTGGCATACAGTAAGCAGTTAAAATAAATGCTTTACTTATTCATCTATCTACTTTTGTTCCAGAAACAGTCAATGACAGCATAAGAGATGCCAAAAGATACTCTACCTGACATTTTCCTGAGGCAATCTAGAAAAAAAAGGAAGCATGTTAAACAGAGTTGAAAACTTCATAATCATATAAAATTTACCAAAGTATTCTTGGCACATTTTCTCAGATTTTCCTTAAAACATTTATATCACTCAAAATGTCTGCATGTCATGTAAGGACAAATTACTGTAATATGGAAAATTTGATCAAAGGGAAAAGAAAAATATTCTACATTAAAATGAATTCTCTGAAGGTTTATGGAAAGACTGAAACACTAACAGTTAGTGGAGCTGTGAATTAGCCTAATCATTGTAAACTCAAAGTCTATTTGCATAAGACACTCTTCATTAATGGAAATTGATTGCTGAATACTCCACTCCTGAGTGAATGGTAGAGTTGGTCAGAGCTTTGGAGAAAAGACCCTGGATTCCAAACTTTCTTCAGGTCTCTGAAGAGAGAGAAAGACTCTGGGAAGAAGCCACCATGTGAAGGAGCTAGCAAATTATGTTCCTATAGATTTCAGGGAATTTTCCCTTAGGTGAGACTGAGGACCCTCTTTGTTGGTTGAGATGACATAGTTCACTATAAATAGGAGGAATCATCCACTCTGGTATATAGTCTCGTCTATATATTCTCTCTGATTTCTGTTGCTATCTTCTTGAATAAATGGATTTATTTCCTATTTGCTATATATGTTCATTGTGGAATTGGCATTTGAGGGAAACAGAGTCAAGTTCAGCTGAGAAATTTTTTTTCCCATTAAGGAAGAGCAAAGAGAAGCTCAGCTTGAAACTAAAAATTATTTCCCCTATGGTAACAAAATTTAAGAGGGAAGAAAGAGGTAATTCTAGCATTCTCCTCTCTCTCTGAGGAGAGCAGAGTGGTCACCTCTGGCCCCAATCTCCTATTTCACCTCCTGGTAGGAATCCAAATCTCCTGTGGAGAAGAATGGAAGATATCTAGAGATATCCATTTATACCTTCCTGTGAGTCATATCTAGACAGAATCCTATGGATACACATAAACTCTATAGGGACATAACATACTACATATACCCCCTCATTGTTGGAATTTACCCAAAGAAAGTGACTAAAATGCCTTTCATCACACAAATTCCACTGTTTGGCATATATCTCAAGAAAATAAAGGCCCCAAATACATCAAAATATTTGTAGCAGCACTTTTCACTGTATTGAAGAATTGTAAACTAAGTAGATGCCCATCAACTAGTGAATAGCTAAAGAAGTAGTGTTCCATGAATATAAGATGCTATAAGAGACAAGACTATAATGAATACAGAGAAGCACAGAAAAACTTATATGCACTGATGCAAAATAAGGTAAGCAGAAATGGAAAAAATATACACCGTGATTCAATTTAAATAGAAAGAATAACAATAACAAAGCAATTGAAATTGTTTAAATTGAGTTTAGTTCAATGCTGAATCATGTCAGACTTTTTCAGACATGTTGGTCAGTTCTGATTGTGTGTTTTATTTCTCTTTTCAATTCTCTGTCATAAGGCATACCTCTTTGTGTGGAGGGAAGGGAAAGAATATATTAGAAAATGTGGGTAAAGTAAAAATAAGAGATATCAATGTAAATTTATTTATAATGTAAATATAAAATTAACTCCATGAATTGTGGTGGGTTTTTTAAAATGCTTTTCTACTTATCTATAATCTGAATTTTATACAAAAGGGAGAGAATAGAAATAGTCACCCTCTCTTTCTATGTTTGTCTTTCTTCGTAAATCTGTAGATTTGGGAGGTGGAAGGACATTTTGTTTAGATTAAAAAAATGATTAAAACAGAATTAAAGGAGAAATGTTTTGGTCTATGGGCATTTGATTCAAGTCAGTTGTAGCAGGATGGGGTGGGGTGGGGTGGGTACAGAGCCTGGCAAGGATGAAATAGTTCTGAAAGATGATGTTTGTTCTTCCTTTAATATTTACATCACAAATAAGCTAGGTCTCTAGGGACACAGAATTCCCGGATCTCTATTTGTCCTTTGATTAGGACTAGCTGCATTCATCCTGTCTAGGGTGCCCAGATTCTCCCACACTGAACATGATGTCCTCTGGGAAAAAAAAACACAAAGGAGATGAAGATGGAACAAATCTCTGGCTCTGAACGTTTCTGATGAGACTTCTATAAAGATGGGAAAATGCAACACTGAGAGGTTTCACAATTCTCCTTGAGATATTCTCTTACTATGAGAATTGCTGAGCCAGTAATTTCTTTAAAACCTCATGGAAAATGTCTGAGCTTGGGCTAATTTCCCTGATTTTCAAAAGATGGAAGGAATGTATTCTGGTAGCATGGTTCTGATTGTTGAGAAAATACTAGAATGTATTAAAAACATTGTTCCTAGTTCTATGCTCTGGCTGAACTAGAATTATGTCTCACCCCTCTTCTACACAAAAGCCCTTTCAAATCCTTGAAATTAGTCACCATGCTCACCTAAGTCTTCCTTATAAAACTAAATCACAGAATCTCAGAGTTGTAAGGCATCTCAGAGACCACTTAGTTCAACATGTTCCTGAAAATGAAGTTCCCCGCCAAAATCCTTGAAAAGTCCTCTGACTAAAGTGAAAGGGTGACCACATCCTTCCATGGCAACCCATTTCACATAAGGATAGTACTAGTAATAAAGAAATGCTTCATTAAATTAAAGCAAAACACATTCTCCAACTTCTCACTGTTGCTCAAAAAAACAAATCTCATCCCTCTGGAACAAGGGTTAGCAAACTATGCCTGCTTTAGTGCAGCCTATGAACAAACTTTTTTTTTTACATCATTAAATAAATTTTTATTGTAATTTAAAATATAAAACCCATTTTTAGTTCTTGTTTGTTCACTCATTTTCAGTTGGGTCTGACTCCTCAAGACCCCATTTGGGGTTTTGTTGGCAAAGAGACTGAGTGATTTACTCATTTCCTTCTCTAGTTCATTTTACAGATGAGGAAACTGAGGCAAACAAGGTTAAGTGACTTGCCCAGGGTCACATAGCTGGTAAGCGTCTGAAGAAAGAGATGAACTCAGGAAGATGAGTCTTACTTACTCCAGGCCCAGAACTCTATCCACTGTGCCACCTCGCTGCCCATTTTGGGGGCAAAATTTTTAACTCACAGCTATATAAAAACAGCCAGTGGTCTGGATGTGACCCTTGGGAGGTAGTTTACCAATTACTTCTCAGGATAGACTTTCAAGCCTATGAAGAGAGCTTATGTGCTCTCCTCTCAGTTTTCTCCTGTTCAGGGTTAAAACCCAAAACCCAACGTCATATATGTCACCTTCCTGGCGACCCTCTTTCAAACATATATCACTCAATGTCCTCCAGGAAATGTGACCCAAACAATATACTTGATAAAGTCTGGACAAGGCACTAGTCAGTGGAGCATCACTTCTCTATCAAAAAAGGTTATTAAGTCAGTCTGATATGACTTGTTCTTGGTGAACCAGTCAAGTTAACTCATCATCATCACCACTTAGTAATATGTTCAAGAAGCTTATCAGGAATCAAAATTAGGCTACTATTCGTTTCTCAGGAGTATACTGTTAAATGTTTAAATTTCCCTGAGGAAAATGTGTTCAAAACATACTAAGTTTAATCTGTATTGATAACATTTTTCTCTATTGCTTTCTTAAATCTAGACCATCAACAAAAGATTATATCAAGGCTTGATTGTGGTGTTGCCAAATTCCGATGTGTAAATACTCACAATAAAATTTTAATAATCAGATTGAGCCTGAAAATTCTGACTCCAACACAACCCTGCTTCTTCTCCCTTTGGAAAATCAAAATCCATCTCCAGTCCTGTGATATGGCTCCAGTTTTCCATATTTTGAAAATCACTGAAACTGGCTCAATAATTATAGCTGCAAGCTCTTTCTGTATCCTGAAAAGCTTAAAGACTTGGTCACCTGAATTTACAGAGGGAAGCTAGGTACTTTCTTTCCATTTCTTCAGTTATCTTGGGTTTCAATCTCTAGTAACCATTTTGCCCTATATTTTCAGTCTACAGATCATTCTTCTTAGCAAAGAAAACAGTCAGTCAAAAAAATCAACATATTTATTAAGAACCTATTGTGTGCTGGCCACTGTGCTAAAAGAAAGCAAAATAAGACTTAGGTAGTCTTTTTTCTCTCCTTCATCCGTTGTCCATCCATCCTAAGCAATAATCCTGTTCATTATTTGACCTTCCTCTCCAACACAGTTTTTTTGCCCTATCATTAATTCCAAAATAACTTTTTGCTTCCTTTCTTTTGTATTTATCTAAGGGAATACTTCGTTTCTACCCCTTTACCATTTGCTTTGTGAAATTGTTAGCAAAGCAGTTCAAAAATTTGATATCCATACAGCTTTCAACAAAAATAAACTCTTAGAGGTAGCAAGATAGTCGAAGCTCTCTATCACTTCTGTCATGCCTCTTTGATAGCCTTATGAATTACTTCCAGAATTCATGCAATTTCACCTTCTCACTAGAAAGTCTGTAATGTATTTTGGCTACAATATTGATTATCTCCCTCCCTACGCTGATACTTACCCAAATGCTTTCTAGTAGTAGAAATGGATTTCTAATTAATGGATTTCCCAAGCAATGTATGTATGTGATATCACATGTGTATACTATACATATGATATATTTTCTCTTGCTATACATATGTAAAATACATACTATGTGTATATAGTATGTATTTTACATATGTATTTTATGAGAGAGAGTTGCTAAGTTGTTTTTAGTTGCATCCAACTCTTCATGACCCCATTTGAGGCTTTCTTGGCAGAGATACTAGAGGGATTTGCCACTTCCTTCTCTAACTCATTTTACAGATGAGGAAACAGAGGTAAACAAGGTTAAGTGACTTGCTCAGGACCATACAACTAGTAAGTGTCTGAGGCCAAATTTGAACTCAGAAAATAAGTCTTACTTCAGGCCCTGTATTCTATCCACTGCACCACCTAGAGTGTATGTGTACGTGTGTATGTGTGTACATATATATGGAGAGAGAAATAGAGAGTTTTCTATTTCTATCTATACATTCAATACTATCTCCATTACACTTTACTCTCTTTCTTTGGAATAAGGTAAACCCTTCAATTGATACATATTCCAGGAAGAAGTCATATCACACCAAATTTTAACGACACTTGCATGCTGAATTAGCCTCCTTGTAGGAAGATCTCAAGTCTACTTTGTCATCCACTATACTTCTGTGAATAGACCTCTGAGACCTTAAGCATAGTTATTCCCTCTCATCCTCTTCTTTACCTCTTGTAAATTACTGCCTACTGTTATTCTTATATCATAACTACTACACTCTGTGGCCCCTGGCTTAGTGGCCATATGTGGACAATCTTCTCTTGTTTCTTATTTTCAAGTCATTATTTTCTTTATTTAATTCAAGACTTTATTTTAAAGTCCTTTTACTCTAACCTGAAAACTTCTATGAAAATATACCATTCCCAGTCAATACCCTTTATACCTTGATCTTGGGCCTTGGCCCAAAAATCCAAATTCTGTTTTCCAACATATCTTTTTTTTTTCTTTTATTTATTTATTTAGCTTTTTTACATTCATTTTCACAAAATTTTGGGTTCCAAATTTTCTACCCTTTTATCCCCTCCCCCCACCCCAATACACCAAGCAATCTAATTTTCCCTATCTCCAATCTGCCCTCTCTTCTGTCATCCCTCCCTTCTCTTGTCCCCATCTTCTCTTTTCTCCTGTAGGGCCAGATGACTTTCTATTCCTCCTTAACTGTATGTCTTCTTTCCTAGTAGCAACAACAATACTAAACAGTTGTTCCTAAAACTTTGAGTTCCAAATTCTCCCCATCCCTCCCTCCCCACCCATTCCCTTTGGGAAGGCAGGCAATTCAGTATAGGCCATATCTGTGTAGTTTTGCAAATGACTTCCCTGATAGTCGTGTTCTGTAAGACTAACTGAATTACCCTCCATCCTATCCTGCCCCTTATTGTTTCTCTTCTGTCTTTTGATCTTGTCCCTCCCCAAGTGCTGACTTCAAATTGCTCCCTCCTCCCTTTGCCCTCCCTTCCATCATCCCCCCTCCTTGCTTATCTCCTTCTCCCCCACCTTCCTATGCTGTAAGATAGGTTTTCATACCAAAATGAGTGTGCATTTTATTCCTTCCTTTAGTCAAATGTGATGAGGGTAAACTTCTTGTTTTTTGTTTTTTGTTTTTTTTTTCTCAGCTCTCCTCTTTTTCCCTCCACTAATAAGTCTCCTACTTGCCTCTTAAATGACATATAATTACCCCATTCCATTTCACCCTCTTTTCTCCCACTACATTTCTCTCTCACCATTTACCTTAATTTCTTTTAAGATATGGTCCCATCCTATTCAATTCACTCTGTGCTCTCTATCTCTGTATGAGTGTACATGTGTGTATGTGTGTGTGCGTGCATGCGTGTATATGTGTGTGTATGGACCCACCAACTACCCAGGTACTGAAAAGTTTTAAGAGTTACAAATATTGTCTTTCCATGTAGGAATGTAGAGTTTACTTCTGGTAAGTCCCTTAAGACTTCTCTTTGCTGTTTACTTTTTCATGCTTCTTCTCATTGTTGTGTTTGAAAGCCAAATTTTCTTTTCAGCTCTGGTCTTTTCATCAAGAATGATTGAAAGTCCTCTGTTTCATTGAAAGACCATATTTTCCCCTGAAGTATTATACTCAGTTTAGCTGGGTAGGCGATTCTTGGTTTAAGTCCTAGTTCCTTTGACTTCTGGAATATCCTATTCCATGCCCTTCAAACCCTTAATGTAGAAGCTGCTAGATCTTGAGCTATCCTGATTTTATTTCCACAATACTTGAATTGTTTCTTTCTAGCTGCTTGTAAGATTTTCTCCTTGACCTGGGAGTCCAGGAATTTGGCCACAATGTTCCTAGGAGTTTCTCTTTTTGGATCTCTTTCAGGTGGTGATAGATGGATTCTTTCAATACTTATTTTGCCCTCTGGTTGTAGAATGTCAGGGCAGTTTTCCTTGATAATTTCATGGAAGATGATATCTAGGCTCTTTTTTTGATCACGGCTTTCAGGTAGTCCCATAATTTTTAAATTGTCTCTCCTGGATCTATTTTCCAGGTCAGTTGTTTTTCCCATGAGATATTTCACATTCTCTTCCATTTTTTCATTCTTTTGGTTTTGTTTGGTGATTTCTTGGTTTCTCATAAAGTCATTAGACTCCATCTGTTCCATTCTAATTTTGAGAGAACTATTCTCTTCAGTGAGCTGTTGAACCTCTTTTTCCATTTGGCTAATTCTGCTTTTGAAAGCATTCTTCTCCTCATTGGCTTTTTGAACCTCTTTTGCCAACTGAGTGAGCCTATTTTTCAAGGTGTTATTTTCTTCAGCATTTTTTTTGGGTCTCCTTTACCAAGGTGTTCACTTGCTTTTCATACTTTTCTTGCATCTCTCTCATTTCTCTTCCCAGTTTTTCCTCCACCTGTCTAACTTGCTTTTCAAAATCCTTTTTGAGCTCTTCCAAGGCCTGAGCCCACCCATCATCCCCCTGGGATGTCTGGGGTACTGAGGCCCCGCCCTCCACGTATTTCCCTGATGGCAAGAATATATCCTCGTCGTCAGATCCGAAAGTTGGGATCATTTGCATCTGTTCGAAAAAACTCTCTATAGTCTTATTTTTATTCCCTTTTCTAGGCATTTTCCCAGCCAGTTACTTGACTTCTGAGATTCCTGTCCACCCCTGCCTAGATCCGCCCAGCTAGTGCTTGGGGTCTGAGATTCAAATGGACTTTCCGCAGCAGGCACCGCTGCTATTCAATTTGAACTTTAGTTCTGGTGCTGGGGTGGGGGCAGGGCTGCCTCCCAGGCTCAGTTCCCTCAGGGGCTTTATGCAGAGACCTTCAGTAATGGAGTGCGTAAGGGCAGGGCCGCCTCCCAGGCTCAGCTCCCTCAGAGGCTTTATGCAGAGACCTTCAGAAATGGAGCGGGTGGGGCAGGGCCATCTCCTTCAGGTGGTTTATGCAGAGACTTTCAGTAATGAAGATCCTGCCTGCTGCTGGGGGAGTCCCGGGCCGCAGCCGCCCCGCTGCCCTGCCTCCTCCGCCACCCCCACCTCTGCCTCCGCCGCTTCCTCCCGAGGGGGCCCGAGTCACAGAGACACCCCGCTCCCCTCTTGGTGAGCCCAAGCATGTCTCTCACTGACATGTAGCTTCTGTAGGTGGAGGGATTTTCCCGGCCACCGGAGCTTCCGTTCCTGAAGCCTGCTCGGATCAGCTTCTCTGGGGCCGTGGCCAGGGCAGCACTGTGGTGGGATCCACTTTCCAGGGTGTGACAGACCCAGGGGATGGCTCTCCAGGGCTCTCCAGAACAGAAATCTCCTCCACTCCGTTTCTGCACACCTTACAGTGATCCAGAACTTACGGGGATCTCTTTTTACATTAATTCCATGGGCTGTGGGTTTGGAGCTGGTAAACGTACGTCTTTCTACTCCGCCATCTTGACTCTGCCCCCCCAACATATCTTCTTAACTAGCTGCTCATTTCCTATAGCCACCTTTGTTTTCTGAAGCCCTTAGTTTAAATTGGCAGCAGTGATGGAAATACCATCTGTGCCTTCCTCAAGTCTTTAGTTTTGATATTATGATAAATAATCCCTAGAGATGCCTCCTAATTTTCTATTAGTAATGTTATTTGTCCCTACATTAATCACCAGTAAGTAGCCAATAGTCACTGGTCATGCTAAGTTTTCAAGGGTCATCTATCATATCCAGATACATGTTTGGGGAATACTGTGTCCTTCCTAAATGTTCGTGTCAGGTCAATATATGGCAGCTTCTCTACCCATCACTAGGAATCTGTCAAGCACCAAGATTCATATCTTTTTATATGACCAACATTCAATGTCATCTCTCATGGAATACCCTATGGATGCTTATCATAATTCTTAGCACAAGATGGCCTTTTCTCCTTAAACAGCTCAGCTCTACCATCTATGGCAAGAGTCTTTAACTTGAGGTCCATAGTTCCCCAAAGAATCTGTGGATAGATTTCAGGGAAAGGGAGCCCATGAAATTGTAGGAGAAAAACTGATATCTTTATTTTCACTAACTTCTAACTGCAGTTTAGCATTTCCTTCTATTATAAGTGTAAGTGATAAGCTTTATTCAGAAAAGAGGTTCACAGACTTTACTACACTTCCAAAGGTATCCATGACACACACACAAAAAAAAGAGTTAAGAACTTCTAACTCAATGGAAAAAGTCCCATAATTTAATAGTATTTTCCTTTCCTTCTCTACATGACATTGTTTCACTCTCCAAGTTTCTGACCAAAGTTAATATTTCTTTTTGTTTTCCTCTCAAAGTATTCAAAGTAACCCAACACAATCTGGTTCTTTTGAGTAATAACTTTAAGGACTTAGATATACAGTTTCAGCTTACAGTTTACAAAGATAGTAGGAGTCATGGGTATAACTGGGACTCCTGAGAGAGGATTAGGATTTGGTGATAAGGTAGTTGTACTTCCTGAAATGTCCAGGAATGGGCATTGAGGAGAATGGTCATGGCAAGTTACAGCTTGCCATCTTTTTCCAACTCATATGACCTGGAGCACCTAGAAGTGTTAACAGGTACATATCAAGCTCCTGATTTCTCATCTTCCTAGGTAGTAAAGTGTGTGGTTCCCTTTCTTCTCATCTTTCAGCTCCTGCTTATCACAAACCAGGACACTATTGTCATGAATAATAATAAATATTCTTTGAAAGGCCAGAGAAATACATTATCTGATATGTTCAGATAAGATATCTTCTTAAAGATGAAGGATAAGAATCCCATAGAATTTCACTGGATTTAAGAATTAAAGTACACCCAAGCTTTGAAGGGGGCTAAGAAAACAGCAAATCTCTTCAAACTCCAGGATCTTTACCATAAGTGATGAGTATCTGTGCACATCATATTCAAGTGAGTAAAACCAACAATGATCTACGTATGTGAGCTCCAATTTCTGATCTGGTAATAGACTAGTTGTGAAATTTTGCGTGAGTGATGGTGTATTTCTCTAACTCAATTTTTCCATCTATAAAACAGAGCTTACAATTCTAATATACCTTATTAATTAAAACACTTAAATAATTAATAAGGATATATAACCCAATCCTTTTGCAATTCAAATGCTACACAGTGCAAGACATTTATGTCTTATATATGTCATATATGTCTTTTTACCTAAATTCAAGCACATGGATGTCCTTGTAGCCAGGTAGCCCATCAAATGCTTTTTCAACCTGTTTTCAAAGAACAAGAGAGATCAAAGTATGTAACATACTTTTGTGAAACAGTGATTTTTTTTCCCTGTCATGTTAAAACATAGAAAAAAAAGTGCAAGTCTTGGAAGAAGCTCTCAATAGCATATTTTAAATTACATGATTTGGGAAAGAAAGCTGGCTACAACACACATTTTATTAAGCAGGCAAGTGTTTATTACTTGAATGTGTGAAATTCTCTGTGGCATCTGTTTCCTGTTACTAAAGCAGGAAGGAACTGTGAGTGCATCATGTATCAACAAGCTATCTGCAAGATCTGAATTAGGCCCCAGGAGAGAAGCCCCATGTGAATGGAAGTCAGGAAGGAGCCAGCATCCAACTGGGATCTGCCAGATGACCAGATAATAAGCTGTACTTTTGAAAAAGACAATTTTATTAGTTTTGAGTTCTTTAAGCCCAATTATATAAGTCATTTTGGTCAAAATGTCTATAATAATTTATATCTAAAGGAAATTACACTGCATAGAAATAATAAATTTTAATTGGCCATATTATCAAGAGCACATTAGATTATGCTGATTTCCACAACAAGGATATCAGAACTCATTAATGATATTTCCTTAACTCTAAGTTTAACAAATTCTTAAAAGAGTACTCATATACCACCAATTCCAGAGAATTCTGTAATAGAGAAGAAGAGAGACCTGGCAAACACAAGTTGAAGACTTTGGTAAAAGTTGTACCAATGCTGCAGTATATTCACTTAGTCATGATAGTTTGCCTCAGAATCAGCATTAGTCCTATATAAAATTTCAAAATAGGGGAAGTTTGTAATCATTTCTGGTTGAAAATTAAAATGATCAGATAAGAAACATGGTTCTGCAGAGACTTCCCTAAAAGTCAGGAAAACTTAATTCTATTTTCTCTTCTTATACTCTAACCCAACTACAAGGTAGCCTATGGAATCATGTGCCAGTCACAACTTTTTAGAGTTTCAGTACATCAATAAGCATTTATTAAGCACCTACAATGTGCAAGGCATTGTACTAGGTGTTACATAAAATATCTGACATGTTCTTTGCAGGACCACTGAGAGGTTCAAATACACAGATGTGAAAACCTTTTGCAAAGCATAGATTGCTCTACAAAAGATGAAGTATCATTACCATCATAATGGAAACAGCTGTAGAACATAACATCTAACAGTGGATATAGTGCTGAATCTGGAGTCAGAAGATGTGAGTTCATATTCAACCTCAGACATTTATAGGTGTATGACTGTAGGCAACTCACTTAACCGCTCTGCGCCTCAGTTTTATTATCTGTAAAATGGACATTATAATAACACCCACCTCCCAGGGTTGTTATGAGGATAAAATTATATGATGTTTGTAAAGAACTTTATGGGGGTAGGTTAGTACAGCCAAGATGGCAGAGTAGAGGCAGGAACCCAGTTGAACTCTCCTAACATTCACCTCCAAACAACTTTAAAATAACAGCTCAAATGGAATTTTGAAGCAGTAAAGTCAACAAAAGACCCAAATGAGATATTTTTCCATCCCAAAACAACTTGGGATGTAGGCAGGAAAAGTCTGTGACATGAGGGAAAGGAATAGCCCAGAGTGCAGGCAACAGATGGTCTTGGATATATCTGGGACAGCAGCAGCAGCAGCTTTAGCAACTTTCAGCCCAGAGATGGTAAAGGAGTCAGATAATTGGTTAGAAAAAGATTACAGGAGATCCTTGGCTGGAACTGGGAGCAGCTGGTGCTAACTAGCAACTGCATTGCCAATACACAGTTCTGGGGCACAAAGGAGTCCTTGTGGTCAGTAGCAAAGGAGCATGGGCTCTGGTTGCAGTTCTAAGGCAAGAAGGAGCAGAAGCACTTGTAGCTGAAGGAGACTAGGGGCCCTTGTGGGTAAGGAGCTAAGCCAGACCAAAGAACAGTGACCATTCTTCTCCCTGAATCACACTACTTTGGAAACACTGAAAATTTCCAGATCCCCAAAACTAGCTTTGAAAACAGCAGCAGATTGGGACACCTTCCGAACCCGACATAAAGTAGAGTCCAACTTTAATATAAAGTTCAAAATCAAGAAATAGGCTAGAAAAAAATAAACAAATAGAAGAAGAAGGAGAAGTAGGAGGAGAAGGAGAACAAGAACAAGAAGAATTTAACCATAAAAAGTTGATATGGCAACAAGGAAGATCATGACACAAACTCAGGAGACAATAACATGAAAACCCCTTCAATCAAAGTCTCAGAGAAAAACACTAATCTGACACAAGTCCAAGAAGAATTTCCGGAAAAGTTAAAGAAAGAAATAAGACTGCTAGAGGAAAAATGGGGAGGGGGGTGGGGAATGAGAATGATACAGGAAAATTATGAAAAGAGAATCAACAGTATAGTAAAAGAAACACACACACACACACAAATACTGAAGAAAATAACACATCAAAAAAACCAGAATTGACCTAATGGTAAAGGAGACACAAAAATTTATTGAAGAAAAGAACTCCATAAAGAGCAGAATTGGTCAAATGAGAGGAAAAAAAGTACAAAAGCTCACTGAAGAAAATATTTCTTAAAAATTAAAATTTAGCAGTTTTCCACTGAAGAAATCAAAACAATTTAGTCATATGAAAAAATGCTCTAAATAATTATTGATTAGAGAAACATAAATTAAAACAACATTCAGATATCATTTTATGCCTATCAGATTGGCTAAAATAATTGAAGGAGAAAGGATGTGGGAAAATTGGAACATTAATTTGTTGGTGGTGGGATTGTGAACTGATCCAATCATTTTGGAAAGCAACCTGGAATTATGCCCTAAGAAGTATTAAATTGCCTATACCTGTACCCTTTGACCTCATAATATCATTACTAGGTCTATTTTCAAAAATGATTAGGGACAAACTAAAAGAACCTATGTGTTCTAAAATATTTATAGCAATTCTCTTTGTGATGGCAAAGAACTGGAAACTATAGGGATGCCTGTCAACTGGAGAATGCCTGAACAAATTGTGTTATATGATTGTGATGGAAGCTACTACACTAACAAGAAATGATGAACTTGATGACCTTAAAAAACATAGCAAACTTGCAAAAAATAATGAAGAATGAAAGGAGCAAAACCAAGAGAACACTGTTAACAATAACAGGAATATTGTGGTAAGAACAACTTTGAGTGACTGAATCATTTTGACTGTTATAAATACTCAAATTAACTACAAAGTTCAAATAAAGATACTATCTGTATCCAGATACACACACACACACACACACACACACACACACACACATATATATATATATATATATATGTATATATATATATATATGCACATACACACATACATACACATATTTGTGTCTAATGGTAGACATGGGGGGAAGAAATTTTGCATAACAAGTTTAGGATATATGTAAAAGGAATAGCAATAGTTGCACATAATAGAATTGCATTTTCATGTGCAATCACCTTTTAAAAATATATTATGTTATGGGAAAAATAATTCTTCTAATTTTAGAAAAATAAATAAAAATGACTCCATGAGACATCAAGAAACAAGAAATCTAAATCAAAACAATTTTTTAAAAAGAAAAAAGGGGGCAGGGGGCAGAATCAAATGGCAGAGTAGAAGGATGGATGTGCTGTAGCTCTACCTCCCTATAGCTTATAAAATACCTGTAAAAAATGACTCTACACAAATTCTAGAGCAGTAGAAGTCACAAAATTACAGCAGTTTCCAGCCCTAGACAGCCTGGAAGGCATCTGGAAAGATTTATCGCACTGGACTTGGAGCAGAGCACAGCCCACTGAACACAGTCCCCATGAACAGGATTGGAGCAGGCTTGAGGGTGTGGGATCACAGGAAGCAGCTACAGTTTCCAGATTACTCAACCCATAAATGTTAAAGACAGCTTCAAAGGTCAATGAGAAAGCTCTTTTACCTGGATAAGAAGGGAATAGGAGGGCCCTAGCCCCAGTCCTTAGTCCTGGCCTCAGCCCTGGCCCCAGGGCAGCAGAAGTCATGGTAGCAGCATGCCCTTTTGGAGCCCTCAGCCTAAAGACCCTGGGAGATTCAAGCAGCTGATCTGGGTCTCAGCCCTGAGTGGAAGTTCTGGGGTGAGGAGGAGCATTGGCATGGTTGAGCTGAAGGCAATTGTGGAAAGGGAACCCTACTAGAAGATCCTGGGCAGAAAAGCTTAAGGTTGGGGTAGAGCCAAGATGGCAGAGTAGAAGGACAGACCTGTAAAAACTCCCCCCTATAGCCCATAAAATACCTGTAAAAAATTACTTTAAACAAATTCTAGAACAGTAGAAGCCACAAAACAACACAATGAAAGAGATTTCCAGCCTAAGAAAGATTGGAAAACCAACAGGAAAGGTCTATTGCACCAGGCATGGAGCAGAGCACAGCCCAGCCTTGGTCATGCAGTGTGGCAGGAACAGGACTGGAGCAGGCTTCAGGGGGTGGAATCCCTAGCAGCAGCAGTAATTCTCAGATTACTCAACCCACAAACACCAAAGACAGCTTCAAAGGTCAGTGAGAAGGAAACACGGTCTGGCCCTGCCAGCAGCAGCCACTGCAGCAGCAGCATCCATTTTTGGAGCCCATGGCCTAAAGATCTTGAGGGAATTAAGCCACTGGTCTGGGCCTCGGCCCTGAGTGGCAGCCCTGGGGTGAGGAAGAGTGCTGACATAGTGGAGCAGGTAGAGGCTGTGGACAGGGAATTCTACTCACAGATCCTGGACAGAAAAGCTTGTGGTAGCTCCTAGACCACAGCGCAGGCCAGGAGAGTAGTAAACTCCTCTCCCTTGATTGCGCCACCTTGGAGGAACTCAGACTTACAGGTTCCCAGAGTACACCCTCCTCTTGACAAAGGACTCAAGAGTCAAATAACTGCCTGGGAAAAGGCCCAAAAAAGGGAAAAAAATAAGACTATAGAAGGTTACTTTCTTAGTAAATAGATATTTTCTTCCATCCTTTCAGATGAGGAAGAAGAATGCATACCATTAGAGAAAAATATAAAAGTCAAGGTTTCTACTTTCAAAACCTCCAAAATAAATATGCACCGGTCTCAAGTTATGGAAGAGCTCAAAAAGGATTTTGAAAATCAAGTAAGAGAGGTGGAGGAAAATTTGGGAAGAGAAATGAGACCAATGCAAGAAAATCATGAAAAATGAGTCAACAGTTTGCCAAGGGAGACCCAAAAATACAGAAAATACCACCTTTAAAAATTGATTAACCCAAATGGCAAAAGAGGTCCCAAAAGCCAATGAAAAGAATACTTTAAAAAAGAAGAATTAGTAAAATGGAAAAGGAGGTTCAAAAGTTCACTGAAGAAAATAATTCTTTAAAAATTAGAATGAAGCAGATGAATTAATGACTTTATGAAAAACCAAGAAATTACAAAACAAAACCAAAAGAATGAAAAATTGAAGACAATGTGATAATATCTCATTGCAAAAACAACTGACCTGGAAAACAGATCCAGGACAGATAATTTTAAAATTGTAAGACTACCTGAAAGACATGATCAAAAAAAGAGCCTAGACAGCATATTTCATGAAATTATCAAGGAAAACTGCCCTGACATTCTAAGAACCAGAGGGTAAAATAAATATTGAAATAATCCACTGATCCCCTCCTGAAAGAGATCCAAAAATAAAAACTCCTAGGAATATTGTAGTCAAATCCCAGAGTTCCCAGGTCAAGGAGAAAATATTGCAAGCATACAGAAAGAAACAATTCAAGTACTGTGGAAATACAATCAGATAAAACAAGATCTAGCAGCTTCTACATTAAGGAATCGAAGGACTTGGAATATGATATTCCAGAATTCAAAGGAGCGAGTATTAAAACCAAGAATCACCTACCCAGCAAAACTAAGTATAATATTTCAGGGGAAACAATCGGCATTTGATGAAATAGAGTACTTTCAAGCATTCTTGATGAAAAGACCAAATCTGAATAGAAAATTTGACTTTCAAACACAAGAATCAAGAGATGCATGAAAAGTGAAACAGGAAAGAGAAATCTTAAGGGTCCTACTAAAGTTGAACTCTTTACATTCCTACATGGAAAGATCATATTTGTAACTCTTGAAACTTTTCTCAGTATTTGGGTAGTTGGAAGGATTATACACACACAGATAGATAGATAGATAGATAGATAGATAGATAGATAGATAGATAGATAGATAGATAGAGAATACAGGGTGGGTTGAAGAGGAAAGGATGATATCTAAAAAAATAAAATTAAGGAGTGAGAGGAATATATTGGGATGAGAAAGGGAGAAATGGAATGGGGCAAATTATCTCTCATTAAAGAGACAAGAAAAAGCTTTTTCAATGGAGGGGAAAAGTGGGGAGGTGAGAGGAAAAAAATGAAGTTTACTGTCATCACATTTGACTTAAGGAAGGAATAACATGCACACCCAATTTGGTATGAAAATCTATCTGACACTACATAAAAGTAGGGAAGAAGGGGATAAATGGGGTGTGGGAGGAATTACAGAAGGGAGGGCAAGTGAGAGGAGGGAGTAATTAGAAGTAAACACTTTTGGGGAGGGGCAAAGATCAAAATAGAGAATAGAATAAATGGGGGAGCAGAATAGGATGGAGGAAACTATAGTTAGTCTTTCACAACCTGACTGTTATGGAAGTCCTTTGCATTACTACACATGTATAGCTTATATTGAATTGCTTGCCTTCTCAGTGGGGATGGGTGGGTAGGGAGGAAGGGTTGGAACTCAAAGTTTTAGAAATGAATGTTGAAAATTGTTTTTTCATGCAACTGGGAAATAAGAAATACAGGTAATGGAGTATAGAAATCTATCTTGCCCTACAAGAAAAGAAAGGATATGGAGATAAGGGAAGGGAGGAATGTGATAGAAGGGAGGGCAGATTGGGGGATGAGGTAATCAGAAAACACAGTGTTTGGGGGTTGGGGGAGAGGAAAGATGGGGAGAAAAATCAGAACTCAAAATCTTGGGGAAATGAATGTTGAAAACTAAAAATAAATAAATTTTTTTTTTTTAAAAAAGAAGAAAATGTGAAATATTTCACTGAAAAAACAACTGACCTGGAAAACAGACTGAGGAGAGATAATTTCAGAACTAATCAACTACCTGAAAGTCATCATAAAAAAAGAGCCCTAGACATATTTCAAAAAATTAGAAAGGCAATCTGCCCCAGTATCTTACATCCAGAGGGTCAAATAGAAGTTTAAAGAATCCACTGATCACCTCCTGAAAGACATCACAAAATGAAAACTCTCAGTCATATTATAGTCAAATTCCAGAGCTCCCAAGTCAAAGAGAAAATATTGCAGTCAGAAAGAAACCATTCAAATATTATGGAACCACAGTCATAATAACACAAGTCTTAACTTTCATGTTAAAGGAACAAAGGGCTTGGAAAATGTTGTTCTGGAAGGTAAAGAAGATAATATTAAACCAAGAATAACTTACCCAGAAAAACCGAATATAATTCTTCAGGGGAATAAACAGATATTTAATGAAATAGAGGACTTTCAAACAATTCTGATGAAAAGACCAAATGTGAATAGAAAATTTGCATTCCTCAAACATAAGACGCAAAAGAAGTATAAAAAGGTAAACATGAAAGAGAAATCATAAGAGACTCAATATGGTTGAATTGTTTACTTTCTATATGGGAAGATAATCCATGTAATTTCTAAGAACTTCATTAAGACAGGTAGAAGCACTCTACGTAGACAGAGGGTATGAGTATGATTTGGTTTTCTTGGGATGATCTCCAAAATACGAATAATAATAAAGGTTGTGAAAGAAGGATGAACAAGAAGAAGAGAGAAGGGGGAGGTAGAATCGGGGAAATTATCTCATCTGAAAAAAATGGATGCAAGGAAAACTTTTTACAGTAGAATGGGAAATGGTTGGGAAGAGCCATCGTGCTTGAACCTCACTCTCATCAGAACTGGTTCAAAGAGGGAAGAATTATATATAGCTAATATAGACATAGGTTTTTCATGATTTCACATGTATGACTGATATCATATTGCTTGCCTTCTCAGTGGGTGGGGAGAGGGAGAAGGGGGGAAAAATTCAGAACATGCAAAATTTTTTGAAGAATGTGAAATATAAATAAAAAAAGAACTTTGCAAATATTAAAAGTATCAAGCAAGTATTAGTTATTACTATTACTCATCTTGTTCTCATCTTTTTCAATAGGGTTCAGATAAAAAGTGAGTCTTGGGTAAGTTGCCCTCCCATCATAATTCTTTTATATTTAATGTTTTTTGAACCATTTGCCCTGAAATGTATTATGATCATCAACATCATCTGCCTGAGGCTACCCTCAATTTACACTGTATATAGTTTGTCTGTACATGGTTATTTTCATAGTTTCCCCTATTAGACTGAGCTACTTGAGAGCAGGACTTTTTGCCTTTCTTTGTGTCCTCAGTGCTTAGCACAATGGCTGCCACATAGTAGGTATTTAATAAATACTAATAGATTGATTTTATACAGCAGCTATGCCATAGTAGATAGAAGCTGACCTTGAAGGATTCAGCTCCTGCCTCTGACACAGACTGGCTGTGTGACTCTGAATAAGGCATTTAACTTTTCAGTGTTCTAGGCCGGTGGGGTCAAATTCAAATAGAAATAGGGGCCTCTGAATCATACATAATGATCCCTGCAGGCTCAATATTGACTTAGAAAGTCACATATTAAAATTTCTATGTCTTATTGTATTTTTATTTTTGTATATTTAATATTTTTATTAAACTTGCTAAATTTTTCCCAGTTACATTTTAATATGGTTCAGGCTGCACTCAGGAGTATTGGGAGCCACATGTGCCATGATCTGCATGCTTGACATTTCTGGTCTAGGCAACGTTTCAAGACTACGAATTGTAGACAAAATAAGGAGTTCCCTACACCAATGAAATCACAAGTGCAGTCTCTATTCATGACATTATCACCACCACCATCATTAACATTATTATTAGATACTCCCACTCTGGGATTATACTGCTCTGATCATTTTTTCTTACTTTCCTTAGCTATCACCACCTTTCCCTCACCCCAATCATTATCATTTGTCTTACTACCCCATTGATCCAGTCATTCAGGATCTGAGAATTCTATTATGTCTCTCCTCCCTTCAAATTGAACCATCTTATACCTCAGTCCATAAGGACTGGGTTCTTCAAAGTATCAAACTGATGATTTAATCTAATATCTATCTCAGTGTACATACTAGAATTGAAGAAGACCAAAAGGCCTCCTTCATCCCCTCCCAGGTAATATATGCGGATTATAAAGAAAACTCTTGCAGACAGTATTCTCTTGCCCCTTGGTCCCCTTCTCCACTTTCCTTTTTAACTCAAAAGAACAACTCTGATGGTAGAAATTTTCAAGTCAGCTAGAAGATGATGATGATTATATATTTGGGGTCAGATTGAAGCTTTTTATTACCACTCAAAGATCATGTATGTTCCCCAAATATACCTTGATCAAGATGTATTTAGGGTGTTAGATTTTCTCTAATTTCATAATTATACAATGCAATCATAGATCCAAAAACTAAGAGTTTTTTAAGATTCTTTCATCTGAGGACAGAGAGAGCTAGGCAGATAATCCAAGATATTTCTTGATGCCAAGTGACCATTGTCCTACCTGACATTTCTTTCACGTACATACAGTCTTACTCCCTGGCTATACAGCTAGGAAAATTCAGTTTGGACTATACTGGCCACAAATGGTTTTTGTGATGATTCCCTTTGTCTCTGGGAGGCATGCTTTTATTTCCCATGTGTGCTCAGAAAATAGCATTGGAAATTAACCCTCAGTAATGAAATTATCACTGCCAAGGAGAACCCCACCATATGAGAATGGAAAAGGTATTAATCCAAAGGAGTGATGAATCCCACCATCCAGTGGAAGGAAAAAGGATATGAGTACTCAAATCCTCACTCCCCAAGAACAAAATCCTACAAAAAAGATAGCAATTATAGCTAATTTTTTGACTGACAGAGTCTAGAACTCAAGCCCTACAGAACTCTTGTCTGCATTTAGAAGTCCATGAACCAAAGGGTTTGAGTAAAGTGAAGAAGAAGGAAGTAAAAGGAGAGGGCAGGAAGAAAATAGAGATGGAGAAAGAGGGAGGAAGTAGGGAGACAATTATTGATACAATCCAATACTTATGTATACTCAGTCTACTACTGAGATTTTAGAAACCAAAGTAATGATTTACCCCACACTCACTCATCCTATTCAGTTCAAATGACACAAACCTCTAAAATAAATTGCTGCATAAGAGCTTGGTAATGCAGGCTGGAGGGGTCCTGTAGCTCTTCACTGTACTGCTTTCCCGAAAGATGCATACTGAATTCTGCAACCTGTTCAGTTGCCAGCTTTGTGGGTCTTTCTTTCAGATTTTTTATCTCATTGTTAATCTGGATTGAAAGGAAAAAAAGGAAAAATAACTAAGATGGTGATTTGAAAGACAGCTCCTTTATCCACATAATTGAAAGAAGTAGTAGTCTAGGTAATTAATTCAAAGGTCATTTCTATAATACTTGATTTTGGAACATAGAGGATCATGGAGAGTAGGGAAAGATAAATAGTTGAATGGATTCTATTTTTCCATTTGTGACTAATGAGGTGTCAAGAAATTATAACCATAAAATGCTAGTGTTAGAAGGGACCTTAGAAATTCTCCATGCCCACATCCCATTTCATAGATGAATCTGAGGACAAAAAAGGAGACAAAGTAACTTGCATAAGGTCACACAGATAGTAGTAGAGCTGGAATCCAAATCTGGGTTCTCTATCTCCCTAGTCCAGTGCTCACTGCAAAACACTAGGT
Source organism: Bettongia penicillata ogilbyi (assembly GCA_023548195.1). NCBI lineage: Eukaryota > Metazoa > Chordata > Mammalia > Diprotodontia > Potoroidae > Bettongia > Bettongia penicillata. Next base: position 3,519,571 of record JAJHZJ010000020.1, on the reverse strand, counting down.
TAATATGTATATAATGCCTTTGTTCTGAAGATCTCAGGATACACAACAAATATTTGTCACCTGCTCTCCACTATAGATATTATCTCTTTTCTGTAAATAGAGAAACTAAGATACACAGATATGAGTGAAATTGCAATTTCTTAATCAAAAAGATTCCATTCTTCAGAATTTCTAAATTACAGAGCTGTCCCTGTGTAAATTATTTGTTTTATTTTATAACCCATCATGATTACTTCAAAAATGTACCTGGTTCAGAAATGACAAGTTAACTTATAGCAACAATATTTGTACAGATTTCTACAGCTACAAAGGATTTTACATACATTTCTTATTTGATCCTCATAATTATCTTGTGGAGTAGTGAGTAAAGATATTACGTCCATTTTTTGTTTAAGGAAACTGAAGTTTAGAAAGGTTAAATGCTCAAGATTAAATGACTTGTACAAGGTCATACAACTATCAAGCAGGAGAAATTTAAATTCAGACCTGATTCCATGTCCAATGCTCTCTCCATACTTGTGCTCCTGAAGAGTAGCCTCATACTCAAATATAATGAACCTCATAAAGGACAGAGACTGGACCTGTTATTTTCACTGTTATAGGGAATTCTCACTGAGAAGTGAACATGTATCAAAAGCAGGACAAACCCAGGTCTTAATGGCTTCAAGACAGGCTCTCTATCAACTACCAGAAAACATAGCCTCAAGGCCAGATTCCTCACCCCTGAATTAGACCATACTGCTTAATCAGTATTTTAATGTAATTCTCTAATTATAGAATCTCTTATTTATGTATATGGAATCAAAGTATTTGTAAGGGAAAATTAAAAATTATTTTGAAGTTTCTTTTCATTTTAAGGGTTTTGATCCTACAAAATCAAACCTTCTATCCATATTCAATAGCAGTGTGTCCACATAAATAAATTTTCCCCAAAACAAACTTTTAAATTATTTACTTGCTGTGTGATCCTTAAAACACTGAGGTCTAACAATCATTTTGTTAAAAATAGTAAAATATACCTACATCTTTCAAGTCCAACACTCATGGTCACTAAAAACCTAAAACCAACTTGACCTTTTTTGTGTTCTAGATCCTTGTCAGTCTAGTGAAAAACCTATGAATCCCTTCTCAGGATAATATTTTTAAATAATTCAAGGACACGATAAATTTTAGTTGTAAGTTAGTGAAAATAAAGATGTATTTTTTTTCTCCTTCAAGGTCATAGGCATCCTGAAATCTGTCCATGGATTGCAAGTTAAGAATCCCTGAGTTAGTAGGTAACCTGCATTGCTGATTTCTTATAGGACAAGGGTGTTTTTCACAGGGATTTTATATGGCACCAAGCCAGAAATTCAGTTTGGGAGGGAGGGTGGAAATTAGATAAATACTTTCCATGGTGAAGAAGATGGCAAAAAAGAAGTCCCTGTGGATAAGAAGATGGCTCAAGAACAAGCCAATAAGTTCAGACTGAATCTTCCAACACTATGGACCACTCCTCAAATCTCCAGGCAAAGTCAATCTGACTTGAAGTATTTCCAGAAAGTTTCAGAGAAGGGTTTTCCATGTTGGAGTTCAAAAATACTTTGAAGCATTAATCTCCATCTCAGATGGAAACAAGGAAAATCCAAATCTCTTCTTTCCACCAGCTTGTTCTTCTACCATCAATCCCAGAATCAAGGTCCTCCTGGCACCAAAGACTTTCTTTCACCTCCCTACTGAGGGATCACATATACAATCTTACCTGCTCTCCCAAAGAACTTCAGGATACAGCTGGTAAAAGTATTTGATTTTGCCTGAAACTTCAAGGAACATTATTCTGGTCTACCCACTTCTGCTAATGTATCAGTAGTTCTCTCATTGGCTCTATTCTGTGAACTAACAGGCATCTACATCTCTCTTATTTTTGTACCAGATTCTCTGACACAGATGCAAGCACTCTTCATGTAGTTGTTTCAAATGATTAGAAACAATATTAGTGGAAACTAGAGTATTACTTGTTTTGTGGTTCAGTCTTTTTCAGTCATATCCAACTCTTTGTGACCCCATTTAGAGTTTTCTTAGCAAAGATACTGGAATGTTTTGCCATTTCCTTCTGAGATTGTTTTACAGGTGAAGCAATTGAGGTAAACAGGGTTAAATGATTTGTGCAGGGTCCCACAGCTATAAGTGTCTGAGGTCAAATTGTAACTTAAGTTCTCCTGACTCCAGGCCCCCTCTGTCCACCGCTACCACCTAGCTGCCTCAGAGTATTACTTAATGCAATACTTTAACAGAAAGGAGACCTAAGTGGCAAAATTCTCTTTACTCTGTAATTTCCAGGAGATAATGGTTTGAGACTGAATGTATTTGGATAGTCTCACTGATGGGCCCTGGCTAAGATTGTGAAAGATGATAGAGAGGGAAGGATGGAGGGAGCTTGGAAAGAGAAAGGAAAGAACATATGCATTTTTTTAAAAAAGGTACATTGAAGATCCAGTCAAAAAGATACAGTTAGTTGAGTCTCCAAGAAAAAGTCAATAAAATATTGTATTTAGTCAAATATTGGAAACATTGCTATAATGAGATTTCTGGAAAAGAGAAACAACCCAGGTACACATAAGAAACAATTACAGAAAGAAAAGGGGAATGTGAAGGTAGTAAAGTCAGGACTATTCAGACAAACATTGTGAAAATAGATAAATGTTCTAACTGTCCACAGACAAGTGTTTTCCTCACATGCTAAGGGGAAAGGAGAATAGGAAGAGCAAATTTCCTGTGTTTTCTTAAAAAGAAAAAAAATAAGAGAAGAAAAAGGGAAAAGCCAAGAAGGAAGGAAGCCAGGGTAGAGAGCCACTTGTGTCTCAGGCAGCAATCCAACAAGTTAAGCATCAGCCCAGACACTTCATGGGGAGGGAGGGACACTGCTTTCCTGAACTCTGTGGCTATGATTAATAACTAGCTGGGGATATGCTGGCAGAGAAGTGAAAAGACAGGGTGGAGATAGGGGAAAATGCTACTGCTGTCATGCTCTTTGGTAACAACAAAATTGGAGAGTGACTTCAAAAATAAGGACAACCAAAATTGCCCAAGGGATAACAAAAACAGGGGAAAGATCTTGTTCTCTCTCTCTCTCTCTCTCTCTCTCTCTCTCTCTCTCTCTCTCTCTCTCTCTCTCTCTCTCTCTCTCTCTCTCTTTCTCTCTCTACATATATATGTATACATATATATGTATACATATATATGTCTATCTCTCTCTGTGTGTCTCTCTCTGTCTATCTCTCTGTCTCTGTCTCTCTCTCTCTTCTTTCTCTCCTCTCCCCTCTACCCCTATCTTTTTCTCTTTCTAAATATTAGCCCTAAACAGAAGTGAGAATAGCAAATTGAAGAAGGGAAGAGAATGAGAAACTATGAGTGGCTTCCACCTTTGGGGAGGAGGAAGATGCAGGGAAATGTATAGATACTTCAAAATGGTCAGGGATATCCCGGGAAATGTTTCATATCTGGCTCTCAGAAAGAATTCATTTTAAGTTTAATCTGCATCATTGCCATTTTCTCCATCATTTTCTTAAGTCTATAGTCAACAAAACAATAAGTAATGCCTTAATTTGGAGGTGTGAATGCTCATACTGAAAATTGAACAACTGGAAATATCTCTAGTACAGCCTTAGGTGTGGGAAATAAGAAGAAGAGCTGGCAAATGGCAACAAAAATGATGATTGTGACCTGTTAACAATTATAATAGTGAATTGAAATCAATTAATAATAAGTGATATTTATATAGCACTTTGAGGTTTCAAAGCATTTTATATGTGGTGTCTCCTTTGATCTTCATGATCACCATGCTATCATTATTATTATCATCCCTGTTTTACAGATGAAGAAACTGAAGCTTAAAGGTTAAGGAACTTGCCCAAGGTCACACATCTAGCAAGTGCCTGAAGGAGGATTTGAAATCGGACCCTCTTGACTCTCAAATCCAGTGATAGAATCAAGGGTTACTAGCTTTACAACATTATAGGATTATCATAGAGAGCAAGTAGACGGCCTGGTGTGGTGGCTCATGCTCATAGTCCCTTGTTACTGGGATGCTGAGGCTGGTTGATCATTTGAGTTCAGGAGTTTTGAACTACAACAGAGTTAAAGTCAATTGGCTATGTACACTGTCTCATCTGAATTAAAGTCACCAGGCAGCCTAAGGAGAGGATAACTGACCCAGGGGAAAAATGGATCAGGTTAAAGTTTCCATACCACATTCATTACTGCCTTTGGGGCCAGCCATGACTGCCTGCTGCATTTCCAGTTTGGGTGAAATAGAGAGAAGTCATAGTCTCAAAACAAGGAGTGGGTGGTGGCAATCTAATCACACACAACTCTTTTATAGTCAGGTTCCTAACGAAAACTTTTCCAGAGCCCTGGGCTCAAGGAGGGACATGTAATGAACAAATATGAGATCACTTACACTGTCATCCGGTGTTTCTGAGACACTGTCTGAGGAACTTTGAAAGGAAACCACCCTAGGGGATGATGCACTGACTGCTGCGTCTGCAGAGATAAATGAAACCGTGTATCTCAATGGCATTACCTAAATCTAAACCTGTAACAGACTAAGGCTGAATTCAGAACTTCAAAATCTGTCTTTCTTTTTGCTTTGTTTGGATCTATGTCATTTACCACAATGCTTGACCCACAGTAAGTATTAAATAAATGCTGGTCAACTATTGATCAACCATTCTCATAAATTATTAATAAATCAATAAATATTAATAAAATATTGATGAATTTTTAAAATATTAATAAATAATTCTATGTTCTCATTCATTTGGATGTTAACACCTTCTGGCACCTTTTCAGCCGCTCTGTCATCACTACTTTGGAATCAGAAGGGATCCCAAAATCCCAAGTCTAAAGCTGGAAAGGGACTTGGAAGTCATCAGATCCAAACCCCTCACCTTATAGATGAGGAAAAAGAGGCCAAGATAAGGCTACATGATTTGTCCAAGGTCACAAAAATAGAAAGGGGCAGATCTGGGATTCAAATTCAAGTCCCCTGATATCCGTTCTAGTGCCATTTTTATTAGATCAATCTGCTCCAAAGAATGAGGCATGTCCTTCAGTTTTATTTGTTTCATGAGTCCCCATGGCCAAAGTGTTCAACACCAAGTGTCTGGTCATGTGCCTTCTATTCTTAGCTAAGCTGGTCCTCTGAAAGTAGATGGAGCCTCTTGCTAAGATTACAGTCAATGGTGGGTTTTTTCCCCCAGTATAGTACCCTACAAATTTACTTGCAAATTGTCTGCCTATGAGTTCAAGACTCTAACAATGAACAATTATGACAAAGAAGACTGATTTTTTAAAAAGCTATTCCTGTACCTTGTATGAAGAAGAAAAAACTAATTGAAATTTTCAAGTGGTTTTGTTCTTGTTTGCAGGTTGACAAAGCACTGACTATTAGAAGAAAAGTTAAAACATACCTGTTGATGTTGACATATCAAAAGATGTAACAGGAGTTGATGTTTCAGTGCTGGAAGTCGGAGATAGGGAGAAAAGAAGACATTTGGAGTAAATAAAATGGTGAGAAGAAGAAAAATTTTCAAATGAGATAAGCACTAGTTCCCCCCAACAAGGATTCTCAAGTCAACGTATAAATTATAGTGTGAACATGAAGGGCAAGAGTATACAATATAGGAAGTCTACTCTTTTCACACTTAACTCATCAAACTTGATGTGGGAATTAATCATCTTTGTAAACAGAGATTTTTTAAATAATAAAATTTTAGAGCTAGAAGGAGATTTTTGAGGTCATGTAATTCAACCTCTTAATTCTGCAGATAAGTAAACTGAGACACAATGATATTGGGTGACCTACCTAAAGGTATGTAACTATTTATTAACAGAGCTAAGACTGGAACTCAATTCAAATCACTTCAGTTGAGGTATGAATCACTGTCAATTTAAGTCAATTCAATAAGCATATATTAAGCACCCACTGTGTACATGGCACTGTCCTGTTCACTT